>CM002481.1:25912183-25960049 GCA_000325765.3 Leersia perrieri | reverse complement strand
TGACGCCCTTCCGGCACCAACGAACCCGGGGGGCGGGGGAGACGGCGGACGTCGGAGGCGGTGGAAGTCGATGGTGGAGGAGGAGGAAGAAGGGGAGAAAAGAGGAGGAAGAAGGAAGAAGAGAAGAGGAAAAGGGATAGAGGTGGTTGCGCGTCTCACCCCCACACAACTGGGTGCGCATTAGCATCCCCGGTTCGCGCGCGCCCGCGCCCGCTCGGCGCAATTCCAATTTCCACCGATGCAACGAGCATTTACTCGCGGAGGCCGGCTGTACACAGCATCGCCGCCGTCGGTCGGCGTCGGCGTCGGCGGCTATTGAGTGCGATGCGATGCGAGAGAAGGCGTAGCCTGGAAGCGAGGGCGCCGAACGTACGTACGTCACGTAACGCGCGGCACGGGAGGAGGGGCAATAAAACGGTGCCGGCTGTACGTGTAGTAAAGAGTGTATCGCTCGCACCGGACCAGATCAGATCGATCCGTCGATCATGCACGTGATTCGCCGTACCTGGTGGTGATGGATGAAGCGTACGTCGTGATTTTGCCGTACCTGCACAGGCGTCGTTTCCCTTGGAATAATACGGAGTTGTGTTTGATGCATTCTGATACTAGTATACTTGTATGTATTAATGTATAGGTCCGAGAAGCAAAGTATCCCAGATTCGCCTAATCGGCGTTCTAGATTAATACTTACAAGTAGATACATTGCTTTCTAGATCATAACCAGGTACAAAGACAAGAAATACAAAACGTATCTACTTTGTATTGCTTGTCTTTGTGTGCTAGTAGTGCTAAGTACTAAGTACGTAACTATCTACTTTTTGTTTGTATTACTCCATTGGAGAATGATTTTTGTGGGGGCAAATGGATCATAACCAGGCGACTATAAATTGCAAAGCTTCAAATTAAGTATTTGCAAAGCACTTTGCCATCGTACATGGGCTGGGCTGGATGGGATCTGCACATTGTAAGAGGGACCAGTGCATATTTGGTTTGGCCCAAAAAAGTTAGATGGCTTTAACTGTAGACAGGTGGGCCTAATAATGCTATTGACTAGGCAAAGCTACATACTAAAACTACTTTTTTTTAGGGGACATACTAAAACTATCTTTTGCGGCTATGATTTTTTACAAAAGTCTAGAATATCTTCTTGTAAGAGCAAGTTTAATAATACAGCAAACAATAAGTTATAAATCCATCTAAAATAGTATTAAAACTAACATGTATAATATATAAGCTATAAGCTATAATTTTTTTCTCCTCTCTATATCTCTCTTAAGTATTTAATTCATCTGTCTAAGAGCACGTAAAAAGTCAACCTTCATTCTTTTGCTATATCTCTTTTCTCCACGTATCCATTTAGCCGGCTTATAGCTCGTTACTAAGACCCTATTTGGATCCAAAAAAGTCCCTGTGACTTCTAGGAAAAAGTCCCTAGGAATCCAAACAGGAGGGACTATTTTAAGGACTTTTTTGTGTAGTCCCTAAAAAATTAGAAGTCCCTAGGGAGGAACTTATTGGGACTTTTTTTTTTTGCCTCTTTCCATGCGCTGCCCTCCACTTTCCTCTCTTCTCTCCCCTCCTCTCGTGACTTCCACGCGCTGGCCAAAAATCCCCTCCTCCCCTCGATTTGCCGCCGCCGCCGAGGCCGTCCCTGCCTGCCGCCGCCGAGTGGGATCCCGGCCGCCGGTGCGCCGTTGGAGTCTGCCACCGCGCCAGATTCAGCCCGCTTGCCGCCTCGACGCCGCATTCGCTCGCGCTAGATCCGAAGCGCGCCGCTGCCGACGCTGCTGATGCCGACGCTGCCACCACCCGCCGGCGCTTCCCTCGATTTGCCGTCGCCTGCCCGCCGCTGCGCCGTTTCCAGCCACCACCTCGCAACCGCGGAGTCGACACGTGGCTTGACGCGCACTCGTTGTCGGTGGCGTTCATGGCGGCGTCGGCGAGCCCCTCCGACGATGGGTGGGTCGCGTGGGCTCGTCGCCCTCAAGGGCTGCAGCTGCAAAGGGGATGAAATCGGTGAACCAACAGAGCGGCGGCTAGGGAGAGGGGTAGTTGGAGGAAGGGGCAAATTAGTACTTGTACCCTATAATAAGTCTCTTTTAGTCCCTCTTTCCAAACAGGATGGACTAAAAAAAGTCCCAGTGACTACTACTAAAAAAGACCAGGGACTACTAAAAGTCTCTTGATCCAAACATGCTCTAAACTTGCTGTAATAGTATTATTTAAAACTGTACCTTTTTTATCCTTTGAACTCTTCAGCCCATTTGCTTAACATTGCTAGGTTTGTTTAAAGTTTTAGCCCATATGATTTAGGCCTAACAGACGCAGTGACTCTTGCTACATAAATGGGCTGAGATAGAAGCCCATGGATACGAGGAGAACCAAGAAATTCCAATCCCAATGTTGGTACCGTACTACAGTTGCTAACACGGTATACGAAATTACGAACGCTGCGCTCGTTAGTAGTACGAGCGTACTGTACTGCGTACGACGATTTCAGCATCAAAACGTTGCCACCCCCACACGTTTCGCTTGGCAGCGGCGTGTGCCGCACCTGCACGGTCGAAAGTGTACACACGCTACAAGCCTAGAACGCAACAGGCACGTGAATATAGTGTACATAACTGTATCGCACTCACACTGTATAGACTGATCCATAGCCCATGCATCGCCATCCCGCACCACCCCCACGAAAAAGTTTTTCTTTTTCTTTTTTCCATTTGACCGGTCCGCACCGCACGTCCAGTTTAGTCTGCCGCGTCACGTTGTAATTATCCGATCGCGAGATGGAATTGAAAGAGAATAAGAGAAAAACACACGCATAATATGAACGAGAATTGTCGCGATCGTGACACACGATGGAATTCCAGGTAAAACTACAAGGGAGGAGTCGCAGATTGCAAGCTTGACTCGATCAGTGGAGCCGCCAGTGGCCTAGCTGTAGCTAGCTAGCTGATGCTCATATATCTAGTCGGCTCGGCTGATGTGACTGACGAAGCTTCTCATGTCGATAATTAGGTACAGGGCCACCGATTTTAGTCCTGAATTACGGTCTTAATGTGGTTAGTTCAGAGCAAATAATCAAAATTAATCAGCAGTCTAACTAGATTTCGTACTGGAGTAGTACTACTTAATAGGGGAAGAAGGTGATTAGCTTGATGATTTGGTGTTGGCAGCGGCGGATGACTCAACTGTCCGACTCAGCTGTCGGCATTTGGAGTGGCCAATCATGCATGCATTCATGTACACAAACAATCTCGACGACCCAGACGAAGACTTGGACCGTGCAGCTTATCACTTGGATCATTCGACGACACAGGGTATCAAATTAAATCATTCGTCGACTGATAGCTACGCTTGGATATATATGTACACACGACAAAATGGAATTTCTACCAATTTACCACAAGTCGCCGGAGTTGTGAGTTTGGAAATTCTTGCTAAATGGAGTAGGATCGAGTCCTAGCTAGCTAGCTCCAGCCGGAATTAAAAAAGAGTCATCGTTTCTTCCATTGCTACTTACTTTTCCACGTGTAATTGCCTTTGTTGCCAGCTTTGTGATGTTGCTCTCAAGTCTCAGGCATAGACTGAGTAAGAGTGACATACACTAATTTGCCAGCCATTTTTTATCTAATTATAAGTAGGAAAGAAAAAAGTGTGGAGAGGATTGCGGAACAGTGGAAGTGTAGTGTTCGAACTTTTCGATAGAAAATAACCTCGAGGAACACGATGACACGATGAGCTGCACGCTTTTCCTTTTATCGTGTATAAACCGATCGAGACACGTCGCTTCGTTACCTTTCTTTCCGAAAAGGACACGAGCCAAAAAAAAAAAAAGGCGAAGCGAGACGGGATAGAACATTCCGTATCGCGCACTAGTGACAAGCGGGCCCCACAGACACGCGACCTAACGCCACTGACAATCCTGGACCCACATGTCGGCGGAAGCGTCGGCACACGCGTGGGGGAGTATCCCAGTCCAGTCAGACTCCACCAGCTGTCTGTCCCCCGCCGCCACTGCGCGCGGGCCCCACGGAACCTCCCACTCGGACCCACTTGGCAGTGAGGTGAGAGGGGGAAGTGCGGTCTCCCACCCGCGTCTCCCCGGGCTCCGCGTGGTCAACTCGCTGTGAAGAAGCCGAAATAGGCAGGCAAGAGGCCGCCCAAAAAGGCGAACACCTTGCGCGCATCACCTCCTCCTCCACTTCGCTCCCGCTCCGCTTCGCTCTCTCCCAAATCCTCCATCGCCATGGCCGCCGCGCCATCGCCATGACGAGACCATCACCACCTCACGCGCGCGCCGCCGCCTCCGCCTCGCCGCGCCACTCCCGTATTGCTGCGCGTCCGATTCACCTCGTTCCCCCATGCTTCCGCGCCGCCTCGCCGTCGCGGTGCTCCTGCTCCTCGTCGGCGTCGTCCACGCGCAGCGGCTGGAGAGGAGGGACCTCCTCGCGCTGCACGGGCTGCGGGGGTCGCTGGGCGTGAGGGCGGAGTACTGGCCGGTGAAGGGACACCCGTGCGGGTGGGCGGGCATCGTCTGCCGCGCCGGGCGCGTCGCGGAGCTGCGGCTCGCCGGGCTGCGTCGAACACGCGCCGGCGTGCGGAGCCAGGGGTTCGCCGTCGACGCGCTGCGGGATCTCACGGCGCTCGAGGTCTTCAACGCGTCAGGGTTCGCGCTCCCTGGCCGGATCCCGGCGTGGTTCGGCGCCGGCCTCCCGCCGTCGCTGGGAGTGTTGTGCCTCCGCTCCGCCTCTGTCAATGGCGAGATTCCGGCTGATCTCGGCATGTCCGGGAACCTGACGACCCTTGATCTCGCCGGTAATAGCATCTCCGGCCCGATTCCGGCGACGTTGTTCCTCATCAAGGGCCTGAAATTTCTCGACCTTTCTGACAACAATCTCACCGGTGAGCTACCAAATGTTACCGTCTCTGATGGTGATGGAACTGGAGTTTTTAACACTTCAGGGAATTTCTTGTACGGTGCCATTGGGGATGTCCTTGGGCCCCTCATGAAGAGATTTCGTCAGGTTGATGTGTCGAGAAATTACCTGTCCGGATTTGGGAACGGTGCTGATGGAGCAGTGGTGGATATAAAGATGAATTGTTTCTCCGGATCAAGCCAGCGAAGCCAGGGAGATTGTGAAGCGTTCTATAGGAGGAATGGGTTTTCATTGCCAGAGCCACCAAATGCATTGCCATCACCAAGCAAGAAAGGGGTGAAGGGGAAGTATGTACTTGCCGGAGTTCTGGCAGCCGCGGCAATTTTGGTGGTTATTTTACTTGGAGCACTAGTGTTTTGCTTGATGAGGAGGGGGACAAGGCGACCGAGAGGAAGAGGGGTGGAGCAGAATGAGGAAGGGATTCGTTCTGGGCGCAGGAGTAGCAGTGTTAATCCTGTGGCATTGTCTTCCATGGCCGCATCCCCGGTGGCAAATGGTGCTGTGAAAGGTCTGCCTATAATTGTGGATGAGTTCACTTATGAGCAGTTGCACCATGTTACTGGGGGTTTTGGGGATGACAATCTTGTCAAGCATGGGCACTCTGGTGACATCTACTGTGGTGCACTGGAGAGTGGCTTCAATGTTGTCGTCAAAAAGGTTGATCTGAAGAGCAGTAATAAGAACTTGGGGGAATTGGGCGTCCTTGCAAAGAATTCCCATGGGAGGATTGTTCCTTTGCTTGGGCATTTGGCTGTGGATGAGGAGGAATTGCTGGTCTACAAGTACATGGAAAAGGGAGACTTGACTTCTGCACTGCATAAAAAGTCGGTTGATACCGAGGAGGGGCTGCGCTCGTTGGATTGGATAACACGGCTGAAGATTGCCATTGGTGTTGCTGAGGCATTGTGCTTCCTGCATGACGAGTGTAGTCCACCGTTGGTTCACAGGTATGCCTAGTGATATTATTTACTTGTTAGCTACTGTAGTTAGTTACTGAAAAGATTTTATTTGAATAAAGCATCTGATAGCTGTGCTAAGCGGTCTGAACATTAGAGTCATCATAAAAAAGAGCGCGAAAGTTCCATATGCTATTTAATTTGGCATGAATAATTGACTATATAATGCTGCAATGATTATGGCAAGTGCGAGAGTGAAAGAAGCGGGACAATTATATCCTTATTTATTGAAAACTGTTTCTAGTTAAAACATTTGATAGTCCTCTACTTGGCATCTTGTGGACCTATTGCATCAGGTGGTCCACTTATGCTTTTTCTAAGTAGTACAGTTGAAAGGGAAACAATATGTGCAAATCTTCTTCTGACCAGCCATTTACTTGTTGGACATGAAATCCCACAATTAATGTATAAATATTTTATGAACTAGTTTTGTTCCAAGTTTTCTTTCTGAAATTTTAATTTACCAAGTTGCATCGGGTTGATGTCAGCACTAATTTCAATACTATATGTACTAAATTGATTTTTAAGTTTTTCACATAAAGTTCTTGCCTTTCTGAACTTAAAATGTTGCTTCCTATTATTCATGTGCATATGGTTAGTTCACTACTTCTCATATGTGATACATAGGAAATTAGGAAAGTTGTATGCAAGGACAATAAAGCATATAATTCTTTTATATTACATGTGTCTAACTATATGAGAAATGTCTCTGCCATGGTGCTACTATGATTGGAAGTGACTTATCTTCTGATGTTTTAGTGCCTGTTTCATTTTCTTTGGACTTCACAGTTTATTAGTTGATGCATGTTTTTCATGTTCTTGAATGTTTTGATAATCTTCAAGTTTTTTTTCCTGAATTCTTCATTATAAATGTAGAGATGTCCAAGCAAGCAGCGTGCTTCTTGACGACAAATATGAAGTGTGCCTTGGAAGTTTGAGTGAAGTATGCACTCAACAAAATGAAGGAAGTAGGAGTTTCTTCTCTAGGATGTTGAGATCATCAAAGTAAGATTTGTATATTTAACCTCTCCTCTTATTGTTGCATGAGTTCAGCATGGGTATAATTGTTGTTAAAATTGCTCTGAAAATTTCAGCTTTAGTTGGCATATTCCTTTTAAAATAAACTTAAATATCTATGATTACCTAAATGGTGCTAACTTAAGGATGGCGTTAGCACTAAGAAGTATGAAGCCAAAAGCTATAGGCTCCTTGTGAAGTTAATACTTTAACCTATGTATTATAATGACAATACTGTTTGGTTATTGAACTGAAGGTAACACATTGAATTTTGTTATAAAACATAACATGGCTGCAGGATTTCTTTTCCTTTTGAGTTCATATATGTGGACACACATCATTTATAAGTTTTTCTGCTCTCTTACATAGTTAGCATGAATTCTTGTTAAATCACTTTTAAAATGGAAATTCTCATCAAGAGTTAGTCTTCTAAAGTAATGGCCAAACCCACCAGCACAAACAAAAGAAGAAAACTTACCAACTGAAATCATAAAATATGGTAGCCCACTTGTAACATGACAACATCACTCTTACTAGAAAATTTTAGTGTTTGTTTAAATCTGCATAGAATATTGGGGCCTTTCTTAACACTAATATTTGTCTCTTTCTTATGGCAGGTCTCTTGACAAGAACACATCAGGTGTGTAAAGCTTCTGCATAACTTTTGAACAGAGATTTTAGGCCATTATACTATACACCTGTGTGTAAAAAATTCTGATCTATAAAATAAAGATGGTCTAACATTACTGTATTTACCAACAGGTCCACCAGCTAGCTGCTCGTATGATGTGTACTGTTTTGGAAAGGTACTACTTGAGCTAATCACCGGGAATTTTGGCGTGAGTGGCTCAAATGACACTGGCTCTGAAGAGTGGTTGGCGAGAACATTAGATTTCATTGATGCCCATGACAAGGAGGGTCTTTCAAATATTGTAGATCCTTCACTTGTAGTAGATGAGGACCATCTAGAAGAGGTATGGGCAGTTTCCATTGTTGCAAAGACATGCCTGAACCCAAAGCCCTCCAGGCGTCCACTGGCTCGGTACATCCTGAAAGCGTTGGAGAACCCACTGCGGGTGGTAAGGGAAGAATTAGAGTCGACTTCATCACGGCTCAGGAGTACCTCATCTCGAAGCTCTTGGCATTTTGCCTTTCATGGGCACTCGTACAGGAGTAACAGGAGCTCAGAGCTCATGCCAACAGTGGGTCAGTCACTTGCTCCGAAACAGTCAATGAAGTCACAAGGAAGTGACGATGATGAGGAGGAAGAGGATTCATTCTCCTTCAAGAGGGCTTCGCGGGAGATTCTCCCTGAGACGGTAGAGTTGGAAGAGAACGTTGTTGTGTAGGATCATCACAGATTAGCAAATACCTTTACATGCTCTGATATTTCATCTCAGTGTGTAGTATAATTTATCCTCTGATGCGCATCTCCTGATGCCTCTAGGTGATAAAACTGTGCATATAGGATGTAGGCTTCTTTCTATTTTCTTTTTCGTTTCAGTGTCGTGTAATCTGAAACTGAGGTTCTGATAATAAGTGGCGCACAAGGGTGCGCGGTCCTTGAAATGCAAGTAGCCAGAATTTTTTGAGTGGACAGCCATTTTGTCATTTGATAATTTCTGGAGTTCTGAACCTGAGCACAATTTTTTAGTTTAAGACTAAGGGTTGGGGGAGATGACGTCGTTAAATTAGGCTGGTGCTTTTGTGCAGTGAAGGGAAACCATGGGAGTATCTAAAGTAGTGAACAATGGGAGTATTCTCACCACCCCATTAAGCCACATCAACCAAAAAACATAAAACATAAACCGTCAGATTAAACAAGAATGTGAAATCTGCATGAATGAGTCAAAGATATAATAGTGGAGTAAAAAAACGAATAGACTAATAGTGGACTCCTCCAAAATCTAGAGTCTTCTATTTGAAGTCTGGAGTTCAACTATGCCCCCTCTACATTTCTATATAGGTGTATAAATACTCAATTAACCAACTTATATGCTATTATCTATACTAAAAATCATTACTAAGAATCATAATCTTTTATATCTACATATGCAAGTAAGCAGTACGAAAGGAGTTATATATGCATTTTAATAAAAGAATAGCATGAAAAGTTCCATATATTATTTGTTGTGTCAACACTATTGGAATAGAGGCGTTAGTTAATATTAACATATGATGCCTACAAATAGATTGGCCAAATGAAAGAAACTTCATATGTTGCTGCATACGTAAACACTTCCAAATCTCTCCAGATTCATCCGCAATATTATATATTGCCCGCTCTGTCAGTACATAACTTATATGATGTTCGGACAATAGTATATACGGTTGTCGTTTGGCCACCTTTTTTTTTCACATTTTGGCTAGGTCCGTTGTTATAAATATATTACCTTTCGAACTATATGGTTCATGGTGGTTCAATTCCACCTTTTTTGAATACATGTGTAAATTGATATTTTTGAAAACATACTCATTGTTGGGTTGCAAATTCAATAATTTTTATCAACTTTATTTTGATTTTTAATTGATATATGATATATGTTACATCAACCAATAATTCGATGGTCCTTATGGTCGCACGAAGGTGCGACTCTCCGGCTAGTGAACATGAAGAATTGCCTGCTTGAATTAAGTACAATATTACTAGAATTCAGTTGCTAATCCAGTCACTGGCGGCGTCTGTCACAGGAACATTTCATCCAGAAACTGTTTTTTTTTTTTTTGTTTTCTGTTAGCTGCGGTCTGGAAGAATGAAATCGTCGTATGTGCAAAAAAAAAAATCATTTAGTTTCATCTACAACAGAAAATAAGCTTACTACCGGAATTGCTTGCGAACGGATATAAAAAGAATAAAAGAAAAAAATAAGGTCCCACCGAGATTTGAACTCGGGTTACTAGATTCAGAGTCTAATGTCCTAACCGCTAGACCATGGGACCGGACTGAAGAGTTGGATCTTTGCAATGTAGTCATTCAATAAGTATATCTGAAAGCCCAACACAGGCATGCAGCCCATGATATGTTCACCTGAAAGCCCAATGATGTGTGGGCTTCTCAAACACAAGCTCAACAAGCGAAGCTGATACTTATAGAGCAAGCCGGCGTCTACACCATTTTTTCGTTCTAGCCGGAAGAAAGGGTAGGGTTTACAAGTCAGGCAGGACCTCTCCTCCTCCGCCGCCGCCGCCGCCATGGGACACTCCAACGTGTGGAACTCGCACCCCAAGAGCTACGGCCCTGGATCCAGGGTTTGGTAATCATCTCTACTCGCTATACTAACCCCCATCGATCTGTATGTAACTCTCGAAGTAGTCAACCACTGCGCCGTGTTTTGAATTCGATTGACAAGCCGTAGTAGTATTTGTACCTGTGTGTGGTAGCGAGTCAGATTTGTGGCGTAGTTCGCATCTTAAGATTTTACACTTTGCAATTATGTCGTGCTTCCAGTAGAAGGATTGCCCTTTTTCTCTTGGATTGCTTGACGAGCGTGCTTACGGATTTGTGGTGTGGATTTGTTGTTGCAGCCGTGTTTGCGGCAACCCGCATGGCTTGATCCGGAAGTACGGGCTCATGTGCTGCAGGCAGTGCTTCCGCAGCAACGCCAAGGACATTGGCTTCATTAAGGTATTGTATACTCTACATTTTCCTTTGTTTGTTAGTTTGCTACCTGTAACAATACAGCCCTGCATACTGGAGTTAGTAGATTTATTTGTGATGGTGACATTGTTTATTGTTGCGTCCTAACAAAGTAGCGCTATTGGTAGTACATACAAGTCGTATATACCACTTGTATCCTGCTTGAGTATTATTCCAGTTTGCATCTAGCCATTTAGTGTTATGTGCTGGTCGAGCTGTTATGATTAATTACAGATCGTAAGATGGCTATTTAGGATTGGAATTTTGGATAGATGTGCATGCTGCTTGTGTTATCTTACATACGGCAAACTATTTTTGTTATCAGCTAATTTTGAAACCGATCTTATCATCTGCTTTACCTCCACTACTTATGGAGCACTGTATGAATATGTGCCATGTGAGATCATCAGCTATCACTCTCTGATGCCTTCCACTTCAAATGTAAAAATATCTCTTAATGTATTTGTATAATTCATTGAGGGCCTGCGAGCAATGGACTGTATAATTAATTTATTGAGGGCCTATGAATGAGTTTTGAAGCATGGCTTACTTTGTTTACTGGTCTTGATAGTAAAGACTTTTTTCCTTGTTATAGGCCTGGGGATATGGCTATCTCCTGTTTACTGGAGTCCCCAGTCCCCAGTACTTTCTGTTTTTCTTATTTGATACGTTACAAACTTTGTAATGTTATTTCCAATTAAACCTGGCTAGGCTCCTTTGTGAAAAAAAATATTAACCGCACTTTAAAGCCTACATCTTGTTTGATAATTTCAAAGTTTTCCACGGCTTCACTCCAGTTTCCAGGTACCACAGACCCCATTTTATGCTAAATGTTATGTGTAGGCCTTGTGTAGATGCTAGAATTTACCACATTGTTTCATCTTATTCTGGAATAATCTTGCAGATGGTTTGTTTTATCTTTGTCTGTCTTCTGTTTATTTTACTTTCAGTTTCTCAATGCACATCATGTTTCTTGCAGTACCGCTGAAGATTGGGAGCCAAATGGAATGGAGGCATGGATCAGGAAATTTTCTATTAAATTGAATAGTTTGATGGAGTATTACCCTTTTGAATACTATCGTCATCATATTAATATGTAACAAATTATTGGTATTTGAACGTGAATGATGGTCTGATGGACAATGTCTGTTCTATTACTCAGCTACTCGTTCGCATATTCTCGATCATGTAGAAGTGCTGTAGTATAAAAAAGAATTTTATGATATCTCCAGTAACAACGCTCACATCTATTTTGTGTTGCCACTTTGTCCCTGAACCGCTCTCCGCTTTGCTTTATCACCATATTGTTTTGTTTCTGATGGTCTGCGAGTGTGTTGGTAGTTTCTGCAAGTGACAGCCGGATTTCTGATGTTTGGTTTAGGCAGAAAAAAATGTTCGTGTACAACAGAGCAGCGTTTTATAATGACATTATACTGCAGTAAGATATGACAATATAAAAGAGGTCTTTCAGCTGGATAAAATATTTTGTTAGAAAACACATGAATAGAAAAAACACAAGAATTAAAATGTTATACCCTTTCATTCCTACAGGAATCCCAAACAAAAAAAAAAAAGAGAGTAGTAACTCTTTAATAGTGATATAGGAAAAACAAAGGAAGTTTACAAAGAGACGAGACCTCGTGTTAAAATTCGTATGGAATTGAACTAGAAGAATGCAATCATATGGAAATTTTTATTTTCTCCTACAAATCAAAGGCCCATACAGGAAAAATTTCATAGGAGTTTAAATCATATGAAAATTCTTTGCCAATTCTATGAATCAAAGAGGCCCTGATCATTAATTTGTAAAACAATCTGTAACGTTCGGCTTCTGAACTTTAGATACTCCTAACCCATAATATAAGGGAGCAACAACAAATTAAGGAAAAACTTTAGATGTTTTGTAACTTCCTTCAAAATGGATCTTTTCCTTTTGCAGTAAGCGCTGAGGAGCAACGACATTTAAACTAAGGCTAAAACTATATATAAACAATAAACAAACTCGGATTATGTAATGTAATTAGGCTCTCCCAACTATATATTTGCAGAATGTACTCTCCTTTTTTCCCGGATTATGTAATGTACTTTGCTCTGTCTAATTGTTCAAATATTCTGTTTCTAAAAAAGGTTCAAATATTTTTTGCATTTTCAATGCATTGCCAAGCTTAGGGCATGTTCAAATATAGAGACGGGTATGGTCTCTATATTAACTAGAGACTATCATGCTACAATAGTTGAGGTCTCTAATCATTAATATCATTAATGTCCCAAAATTCTTTCTTATTAGTTTTTTTATTTATTAGATTTCATGCAATAAAAATTTCCTTAATAATCCATCCAGTTCTAATATACTAATGTTTTGGATAAGGACACGATCTTTAAAAAACAATTTTGACTATATTTTTCTATTATAATACATATACAAATACCAATAAATATGTGATTTTGTTGAAATACTTTTCAAAATTAATCTATACAGATGATCTTCATGTTGCTAAAATAAATATTTCTAAAGTTTTTTGTAGTTAAAGTTTAAAAAGTTTGACTTTAGGACAATCCAAAACGTGTCTAGTATTATCAAACTGGAGGGAGTAAATGATAAGAGTCAGCCATCTTTTCCTCTTGTTTACCTTCTTTTGTATGACAATAGAGAGCCCGCTAATAAATAGGCTGTCAGTTGAGCCGAGCTCAACGGCTCAGCCTCATCTCGCTGCTCGAGCCGAGCCAAGCCGGATGGGACGACGCGATGCGCTCTCGAAAGTCGAAAGTCGAAACCCAACGCTGAGCTGGCTTGGCTTGAAGCTTATGCAGATTGGCTCGCTCTTGCTCGGCTCGTTCACCGCCTTTGCCATTCTCTCCTCTGCTCACCGCTACTCCTCTCCTTCCCCTACCTCCGGCGGAGGCACACGGTAATCTCTTCCCCTTCCTGACCCCGCCCTAGCTTTGCTCCCCTCTGTGCCGACGTCCTCAATCTCGATTCCAACCGAATTTCATCGAAAGGTATTCATTCTTCTCCAGTAGCAATTGCTCCCTCTCTCCTCACGAGCTGGTGTAGCGTAGATTAGAGAATGATTCAGACTTCGATTGATGTTTATTCCTACGATTAATCCATCCAATTTCGTCCCAATTTCCTTTCTACGATGGGGGCGTGATGCAGTACTGATTGCAGTAGTTTGTCTTCAGGAAAATTCGGAGTTCAGCTGAACTCTATGCCCCATGTTAGGTCTGCCTCTGCCGAGAAGCCGACTCGGCGATGGGCGGCATGGACACGCCAGGAAGAACAGAGTTTTTTCAACGCACTGCGGCAAGAAGGAAAAGTAAGACACGTCGACATGATGCTATGCTGTTACTTGTAGACTGATCAGTGTGTGTGTGCTAATCGATAGATGCAACACTCTTTTGTGTCAGAATTTTGAGAAGATTACTCTCCGTGTCCAGAGCAAAAACAAGGATCAGGTACACCATTTTCTGCCAAGAGTGCAAGACGTCCTTATGATATTTTTTTTTTGAGGAAAGTCCTTATGATATTTAACATTCTATATTGACACATTAGGAAGTTAAAGCAAAAGTAGATACATGTTAGATTTTAAATTTCGTATGTTCTTATGATATTTGTCATTCGTCATACAACTGATTAAGAAATTTGAAAGAGAGGAAGATTTACTTTTAGGCTGTAAATTTTAATTCCATATGAACTGTGCTAAATGACTTTCACTGTGACGAGATGTCAATTAGAGTTGAGTAGATCCATTTTTGTGTTAAAATTAAAAGTAACCACCATGAGGAAATTGCATCTCCAATCGTGGCCTTTTTGCTTGACATAGCACCATTATAATTTATAACTTTAGCGCATACCTAACATTCTTGGTGATTGTGTTGCTGCAAATGGAGAAGGGCTGCAGGGTGGATGGTTCACAAGCTCCACCCTTACATTCCCATCAAGATTATGTACTTTCATTTCCAGCTGATCTGTATTTACCACTTGTAGCTGATCTCTCTTCTTTACTTACAGCTGATTTCACCCTATTTCATATTTCAATTGGTGATGCACAACTCAAACTTCAGACATGACCATTTATAACTGTCACTAAGTTTCATTCTTGTCTTAGCTGTATGATAGAATGCCTTTATATTTTCCTCCATCTTTGGCATGAGGAGCACTCCTCAATATCTTAACATATAAGACTCACCTGGAACATCTTGAGGAATTTTTCCATACTGCTTGTTCCTCATCATCTAAGTGTGCCCTGTTGACTATGGTAGACAGGCTTTAAAGTGCTAACTGTCAATAGGTCAATACGATCCTCTCTATACAGATGCTTAATATGTCTCTTACACCTAGCATAATTTGTAAAAGATGACGCATTGTATATAAAAAGTGTTTGCATCAACTGGAGAGTCCATTGACCTGAAAATTCGTTGCCTTCTTTTTTTTTTTTACAAAACAGGTCAGACACTATTACTATCGGCTTGTTCGACGCATGAAGAAGCTTCTTGGTCCTGAGTTCTCACTTGATGCAAAAAATCCCAAGGACACTATTGCCGCTATGCTCCGCTGGTAATTGAATGAACTTTTATATGCAAATTAATCTGATTAGATGTGGTTCAGAGTTCAGACTTTAGACCGCAAAGTGATAATAGTATTTGAATTTCTTTTACTCCATTACACATTACTATAACGCATAGGATGCTAGAACTATTGGGCCTTCATAGTGATATTGTATAGACGCCTTATCATATTTACTGCTTGTATTTTAGAACTGTTCAGTCAAAGTGATTTGTATGAAATTTTGGTGGTATACTTCAGTGTACAATATCCTTCTAATTCCCATGAAGGATGCCTTATTATCTATGTGCAAGAACAGAGAGGATATTGTCTATTACTTGGAGGCATCTTCTGAAAGTAGATCTTTATTTGCTTTTGTATCGTCTTAGGCCAGTAGAAAAAGATTTGTTACAAGCTTGGCTTGAGCTTGGACCTTTGTAATTGTAACTTTTGTTTACTCTTTTTTAAATAAAGCTAAAACTGCGGGAGCCTCCCCTGCAGTGATTCTATCAAAAAAATATATTGTCTATTACTTATTGCCATTCCTTTTTATGTGATCTAATGCTGTTTCTCTTACATTGCATGGAAAATTGTCAGATACTAACTTGGATTTATGCAGGTGGTCTTTGCTTGAAAAATTTAGCTGCAGCGCATCAAAACTGCACCTGAAGCCTCGAAGATTCAAAACTTTTGTAGAAGCATTTGTGCGTTACTCTACTTGTTACTCTCCCAGTCTTGTGCAAGTGTAAAATCTTTATGCTATTATTTTTTTTCTCATGCGATGTATCCAACTTTATAGGGAAACCAACTTCTAAAGGACAGGAAAAAAACCAGAAAAAAGTGCGCGCAAGGGGACATGTGCCTTTCTTCTCCATCTTCAATTCTAAACAGAGCTCCTGGAAATGAATCTTTATCAGTGAAACTCTTGTCTGTGGATGTCTCAAATGGTAGCAAAGTATCTAAAGGAGCATTTTTTAAGAGGGTTGCAGAACCAAATTCCAATGATAAATCAGATTCAACTAAAGGGGACGTCTCTGCCACAGATACTGTGAAACGGAAAAGAAAAGCAGGTGGCACTGTTTTTCCGTTTTAGTTTTGTATGCCATAGCCTTAATACTCTCTCTCATCTTATGTGATATGCAGTTTTCTATTTTGGCTAAATCTTGATAATCTATTAAATTTTGTTATATAACCTAATAGTGTAGAATTTTTCTTCAAATAGTTTTGAGAGCTGTTGGCTTGTGTTGTAGGTGGTGTCGTTGCATCTGCTGCATATAGAAAATGGGAGAGAGCTGCCATGGCTGGTGTTTCTTTAGTCGCTGATGCAGCTGAAGAGCTCGAGCGCAACATAGTTAATGCTGATTCAAGACCAACATCTCCATCATTACGCAATGTTTGTAATGTTGATGGTAGTTTTTCTCATCACTCCTTTATAGTTCATATATTTATTATGTTTCACGTGCTTTCTGACTAGAAATGGCCGATACAGGTTCCAATTGTCTTGATGTTTTTATTCTGCATTGGCAGGTCTGGGCACAGATCATATAAAGGAAGCAGATCAACAAGCACCTGCAAAGCTGAAGTTGCAGTTATTTCCAATAAATGAAGCCACTCGAAAGGCATTGGAGAAGGTAAATATGTCTGTCTGTTGCTAGCAAGCTGCAATATGAAATTATGAATCACATGTTTCCAGCAGGAGCTGTATTTACAGCAACAGTTATTGCTAGTTTACTATTGACCCGACCTCAAATCTCTGTGGTTGATAAAATTTCTAAGGATAAAAGGAACTAAATGGAATGTGGAATGCAAACAAACCTGATTAACGCTATTTGCAGTATGAATTTTTTATGGCGTTTGAGATATTCTACTCGATTTTTAATTCTGTTAGTAACTTGGACATAACATGATAGTCCTATCATCTTTCGACAGGATGAACATAATCCTCATCTGGAACTCACATTAAGCTCTAAGAAAAAAATATCTTCTGTACTAGAACATCTGAATCGCAAGTGGGGCAACTCAAATATTGCATCTGGAGAGCTTTTTCTTTTTCCATATTGTGCTCACCAAGAAGATTTAGCTACGTATCAGAGGTGGACAATAAGAGATACTGTTGCTGTGGCTGATGTTTTTCTTTCCGTGAATAGCCCGTCTGTTTTTCGATTAAGGTATGGATTTCCTGTGTAATAAACTATAACAACGTAATTCACTGGACCATTTGTTGACAAACATAACAAGTACTAACTGTTGTATTGACATTTTGCCAATAAGGTATGGTTGGTTTTCCCTTGCTGAGCTTAGAGGAGTTGCTGAAATATCAGTAACTCGTTTTGAGATTTGCATGATACCTGAAGATATCCATGCCCATTCTCCCTCAGAGGCTTGTGTCGAAAAGGATGGTACTTTGCTTAGTAGTCGTGATCCTGAGCAACACCTTTGTAATTCAAAAGATCGGTCAGCATCTAGTACATGCAACCGTGCTGAGGTGCCGGAGCAGTGCATTGATGTTCCCACCTCACAGGTTGGCAGACAGAAGCAAGAACAAGTCAAGGCATATAATGTTTTTGAGGTCCTACTTCAGTTCTATCCATACGTTTGTTAAGTGAACATTAATCTTCTACTTCTAATTATTTCTATTGTACTTCAGGCTAATCTGGGGATGGATTGTGCTACAATATCTTTAGGAGCGTGGGCAGATAGCCTTACTGATATCAGTGTTGGATACTTGCTGACAGAAGCATCCAAAGACACTAATACAGATTGTCCAGAGACATCTATTGCCAAAACTGCTTTGCTTCTTGAGAATGCCTGCAGCTATGATTCATTTGATGCTGCAGTTGCCCTTCATGCTTCTCGTTATAAAGCAGCAGAGCAACCAGCTCTTGCATCGCATTCTACTATCTGGGGTGGTGAAGAAACTTGTGATGAGTTCAGTTTTAAGTTAGCAGCATCTAGGAAGCAAGAAGGTTCAATTACTTCAACTAGTAGCTCTCCTGATAGCGATGGTGATGTTCATCCTTCTAATTCAGAAGGGTTTCAAGGTTTTCTTCAGGTTTGTTTCCATTTTATGGTCTAACTTAGAATAAAACGTTTTCTATACATTAGTTTTGTTAATTTATTATTTATTTGGTGTTTCAGGACTTAGCTGGAGCAGAGATTGCGGATAATCCTTGTTCTGACGATGCCACAGACACAGATATCGATTCACTTTGTGCCAAATCTCCACCTCGAAGTGACAACGATTCTGAATTAAAGGATCAATCTCTGTTTGACTTATACTGGGTACTAGACAAATGTCCAAACCCTGCCTGTCTCCTTTATAATCTAACTACACAGGTCATGACTAATGTCTTCTCTTTGGACAGGCTGATTCACTTGGACCACTAGACTTAGAGATACCGACATTGAGATACCAAGCTGGTGACTTACTCTTAGGGGACAGCCAGAATAGTTGGAATCGCATAATGGCGAATAGCCTGGATGCATTTCGAAACCTGTCATTCTTCACTGCAGATAAAGAATGACTCGATCACATCCATCTTGTAGAACTGTGAGTTCTGAGCTTCGTTCATCGCTCTCGTCACTTGCGATGTTGGTTAGTAAAGTATACTGCCAACGATGCATCTAGCTGAAGAGGAGGTTTGCTGTCCAAATTAAGCTGTTTGTGGGTAAACTGCTGCGGACTTGCTGTTCGTTGTGTAAGATAGCGCAAGAGCTGTACTAACATGCATCTGGTATAAATTATGGCGTCCTTGTATCTCGTATAAATTATGGTGTTCTTGTACAGAAAAGCGCACGCATCGCTCGGTTACAATAAAGTTTCTCCTGCAGTATATCAGGTATCATCAGATCAATGGTCCAATGGGCACTGAGTTTTGTCGTGAACCAGTCTCAGCTTTGCTTTCATATCTGATGTTTATCGTCAGATGGTGTTAGCTACTTCTCTGTTCTAAATTAAATGTCGTTTTGAATTTTTATTTGCAACGTTTAATCATTTATCTTATTTAAAAAATTAGTGTAAATATAAAAATAATAAGTCATACTCAAAGTAAGACGCAATTTTGATATAAAGTATAACACAAACAATAATAATAATAATTTTAAATTTATAGATAAGATGAATTATTAAATATTATAATTACAAACTTAAAATGACAGGTATTTTAGGACGAAGTAGCATTGTATTTTGGCAAAGGGTACAGAATGCCATGCGTCATCGCTCAACTGGGCTTCTTCCAATGAATCTTGGGCGGTTGGGCTATACATCACCATAGGTAAGTTTGTGCTCTCAACTGTTTCTCTCCCTTTGGGCCATATTCTTTTCACAAGGTTGGAATAGTGTTTTTTCTTTTCATTTTTTCTTTTTTTTTCCTTTATCCCGCGTCTCTCTCGCTTGATGAATAACACCTGACATGTGCATGTCATCAGCAATGCTGAGCCAATACGGGCATACGGCGATAATACGACACCATGAATTCATGCCTTCATGGCCAGCACGGTGATTGGTGAATGTACACAAGTAGAATTGCCCTGATGCTGACACCATGGAAGCAACAAAGCATGCCCTCGCGGGCAAAGCAATCAGAGTACAGTCGTTGCCGCCAAATTAAGAGGATATATTATCGCTGGTAGTAATTGAGAGAAGGCAACTGCAGCCGGCCGTCCCGTCGTGCCGTTCATGGTGGAAAGCTAAAGAAATTCACTGGCCAGAAATCTGAAGAAACGTACACGCACCAGTGTATCCAAGAGCAACCCAAAGCATAGGGTGATCTCATCTCATGTTGCACGCCGAGCAGATATATCGATCGACCGGCAAACGCGACATACACACCTCTCGTACGCAAGCTGGTCCACCCGGAAACCTGATCCATCCGGCAGCTTCAACTCAAAGTGAGAGCGTAGCTTAATTGCTTGGGTAGAAACTGCCAAAATAAATTTAAATCATAAATTTTCTATAGTTGTTTGTATTTATGACTAAAATACCTCCGCCCAAAATATAAGCTTTTTGATATGCTATTTTGACTGATCATATTTATAAAAATATACTATTTAAAATTAAAATAGTTACATATTATAATAGTTTATTTAATGTTGAATCTAATAATATCATTTCATCTAATAGTTCATTTTGAGTTTTTTTAATTAATAGTCCAAAATTCTAAAACTTGTTATAGAGTATATTTTGGGCACTACGGAGTATGTCTGTATAGCATTTCTTAAAAAGAAACTCGAAACGTGCGTAAACAGGGTCGATCGTGTTCATGTTCATGCCGTCTCATCCGGACGCACGCATGGATCCCATGTTACCAAACCGATAAATCGAAGGAGGTGTCAGAACCAGAGAGCAGAGCGGCCAGGGTCCCTCCCTACAGCTACAGTACTGTAGCAGCACGGTGTCATGTCATCGATCGCGGGAAGCTTCTCCGTCCGTCGATCCCCAAACCCAACCCCAACCCCAACCCCAACCCGGCGTGGTGGATCGGAATAAGAAGCCGCAACACCCGCACGCACGAGCGCGTGCACATGCGTGCGCATGGCCGCACGCACGGTTGGATGAGACGGGGATGGATCTCGTACAATTCTCGTTGCCGCTCTGAGCTGCTGCATGGGCTCCGCGCTCTCATCAACTGGCTGGCAGCCAGCGCACGCGAACCCGGTCGAATTGAATGCACCCAATCGCTGCGTCGATTTTTATCGGAGAAGAGAGAGACTGGAATAATCCGGAGGAGCCCGTCGATCGATCGGTGAGCTGTACCAGCCTGGACTCCAACGATCGGATCACGCCGCTGACGAGCGGGTCCCCCGTGCAAATGCAACTTTGCAACTTGCGGCGCATGGCTGGCTGGATGACAACGAAGTGTTTAGATTAGATTTTATTATTGTGGTGTTTTGAGGAATAATATGGGGGGTACACGTAATACTCCTATGATGAGATGAGAAGCGATTAGGATAACCCATGGAATTGGACAGATCATCCATCCTTTTGATTCCTTTCTGGACGAGTATTTTGCTCCTTTTATTTTTCTCAGTTTTTTAAAGTCTCACAGCGCATATGCAGTCAAGATCGTCGCCTTTTCGTACCTGCGGCTACTCCTACTCCAGCTAGCTACACCACCTGCTGGCTGCTGCAGTCCTGCACCCGTGCGTGCGTGCCCTTCATTTACTTAATTAATTAAATCGGTTACCACTAATCTCTACAGTTTTCGCACATGAGATCTCATGGGCATCTGATGTTAAGCTTCATTGGATCCTCGAGACATTCCCGGCCTCCGCTCGTGGAGATCACAGTGCCACACTGCTGCGCTGTCTGTTGCCGATCGATGGACAGCTCGCTTTCCCTGTTTCTTGCTGCTACGATCCCAAGACGACAGCTCGAGGCGCCTGATGATGAGTCACAGGCGTGATTGGCTGTGTGCTGTTTTGCTGACCGACTGGTGAATGCATTCGTGCGTACGAACGTCCGCGCTCCCAAACAAAACAGCGATCTATCGTCTATCCGTCCATGAGTCCATGCCGAATTGGATGAGGGTTTTTTCCCCATGTCGTCGTTGGACGCTACTCCTAACAAGATTCAAGGTGTTGTTTTCTTGCCGGCTAGGTTATCTACCTGGGTCACTTGTGTTAAGTCTACTTTGGAGTACTACAAAAGAACATTATGTGGGTTTTAGCCTATTAAGGGCACGCGATAATGCAACGAGTAACATTGTGTCTTTACGCTATTTTTTGAGACATTGTCTCAGCCGACTTAACGGCATTGTAGGATTACGCGTGCTTTACCAATGCACGGGGGTTTGATTTCGAAAGTAGCTAGCACACGGAGTCATTGTTTACGAAATTAAGTCAAATTGTGTGAATAAATATCTTTACGATGTTTTTTTTTCACCCTAAGCCCATTTATGCATTGAGATTGCAATGTCACATGCTCTTTCATCCAAATGTGCTCACAGGGTGCACAATGACAGAATCACGCTGTCTGAGATTAGATAGCATAGTCCACTTGAGTTACAATGACATAGTAACTTTGTTCGAGAATGGTAAATCATATGCTCTTCTATTTGAATTGCTTGTCTTTCAAGAGTACCAAACTATACGCCGTTTGCATCCACTAGCGAACATTTAACCTATCAAGGACACCTGTAGGCTGCAGGGCTATGATGCAACAAGTGACGTTGTGTCTTTATGCTAGAGTTTGAGGTGTGATCTCAGCCAACATAACGGTCTTTGTGCTCAACCGATGGCATGGTGGTTCGTTTTGGAAAGTAGCTAGCACTTAAAGTCATCGCTTAGGAAAACCAGACTATGGCCCTGTTCGGCTGGCTGGCTGAGCTGAGCTGGCTGGGCTGAATAGGTTTTTTGAATAGTAGTTTGGCTGGGCTGAGTGCCTTTTACCTAAAGGCTGGCTGGGCTGGCTGCTAGCCCAGCCAGCCGAACAGGCTGTATGTGAGTAAATACCGTAAAGCCACACTGTGTGAGTAAATACCTTTGCGATGGTTTTTTTTTACTCTTAACCCATTTATACATTGAGATTGGAAATATCTCATAATAATTTTTAGTTTGCGTGACATGCTCGCTCTCTTAGATAGCATTATATTGCACCGTGTGATTAAGAGTTACAAGTTTTAAATTTTGAAATAAAAATAGCTCAGTCCATTTGAGTTACAATGAGTAAGTGACGCAATCACTATATTAGAGAAAGTAAATCATACTCTATGTTATTCCGTTTGAATTGCTTATCTTTGAAGGCTACTAGACTATACACCGTTTGTAGCTGACATTTAGCCTAATAAGTGCACTTGTAGGTCTATGATGTCACGAGTGACGTTGCGTCTTTATGCTAGAGTTTAAGGCGTTATCTCAGCCGACATAACGTATGGTCTTGCACGATCTCTCATGCTCTGCTGAAGGCATAGGGTTTGATTTGGAAACTAGCTGGCTGGCGGAGTCATCGCTTAGGAAAGCCAGGCTATACTAATAATATCCTTATAACGGTTTTCATTCTCTCTGTACCCATTTACTCTCTCCGTCCATAAATATTACATTCGGGTTGTGATGTAACCGCTTCTAATACAAGAATCAAGACATAACTCTGTCCAAATTCATTATACTAGAGACGATCATATCTCATCATAAATGCGTATATTCTTAAATGAATGGAAATCACATTAAGGTCGAAATATCTCGTGGTAAATTTGATTTAGGCACGTGTTCTATCTCTCGAATCACATTGTTGTGCATCATGACTTTCATAAGAGTTACAAATTTCAATTTTGAAAAGATGGCCCTGTCCATTTGATTTACAACGATACAATCACTCGACTAGAGAATAGTAAATCATATATTCTTTCGTTTGAATTGCTTATCTTTCAAGATTACTAAATTACATGTCGTTTGCATCGAATAGCTGACATTTAGCCGAATAAGAGCACCTACAGGACAACGATGTAACGAGATATGTTGCATCTTTATGCTAGAGTTCGAGGCATTATCTCAGTCGACATAACGGTCTCATAGGACTACGTGTGCTATGTGCTCTGCCCAAGGCATAGAGGTTTGATTAGGAAACTAGCTGGCACGCGGAGTCATAACTTAGGGAAGCTAGGCTGTGCAAGAAATATCCTTATGACGATTTGTATTTTCTCTATACCCATTTTTACTCCCCCGTCCATAAATAATAAACATCCAGAATGGAAGGTAGCCGCTTCTAATACGATGAATTTGGACATAATCCATGTCCATGTTCGTGATACTAGAAACGATCATATCTTATCATAAATACATATATTCTTGAATAAATAGAGTATATCCCAGGGTTCAAAATATCTCATGATAAATTTGACTCGAAATGTCTCGTGATAAATTTGACTCGAAATATCCACGATAAATTTGACCTACATGACATGCTCTCTCTTTCAAATCACATTGTTATGCACCGAACTTTTCACCAGAGTCACAAATTTGAAAGACAGCCCAGTGCATTTTAGTTACACTGACACATGGGCCCGGACCAGTTCCTACTAGTCCCAGGTCCCATCCTCTGTTGCTGGAAAGCACCAAAAGTCCCAACCACAAAAGAAGCAACCAAACCCATCAACCGGGATCTCTCCCCACTCATCCCGCGCGCGCCACAGCCCACACTGCCCGTTTGGATCCGGCTAGCTCCAGCTCGCCTTCCCCTTCATGCCAGCACGCGTCCCCACATCCACCCGAGAACTCACCACCATCTCATCTACCCCCACTGACATCACGGCCCCACCATGACTGACCCCACATGTAAGTCACACATACACAGCTGGCGCGTGCGTGCCGCGCGCCTCACCAGACACAGCTCACCGGGATCCAGCCTGTCGACGCCCCGGATTCATATACACCACGCCCAACCCTTCCCCTCTTATCTCGATTCTCTCGTCTTCTCTCTTCTCATCTTCTCGAATCCATCGCTACTATACTACCGCTCCAATCCAATTTGGTGGTGATTTTGGGAGGAATTTGGAGTGGGGTTGAGGAAATTGCTCGCCATGGATCCGTGCCCGTTCGTGCGGGTGCTGGTCGGCAACCTGGCGCTGAGAATGCCGGTGGCGCCGCCGGCCGCCGGCGCCGGAGCGGGAGTCCACCCGTCGACGGAGCCGTGCTATTGTAAGATCCGGCTAGGGAGGATGCCGTGGCAGACGGCCACCGCGCCGCTTGTGGTCGCCGATGGCGGCGAGCAGACGCCGTCGTCGGCGACGTCGGGGACGCTCGCCGCCGCGTTCCATCTGTCCAAGGCTGATTTGGAGTGGTTCGCGAGGAAGCCGTCGCTGTTCTCATCCTCCTCGTCGGCGTCTCGCCGGCCGGCGGTGTTGAAGGTGGCGGTGTACGCCGGGCGGAGGGGATCGACGTGTGGTGTTAGCTCCGGGAGGTTGATTGGGAAGGCTTCAATTCCGGTGGATCTCAAGGGCGCCGCGGCGAAGGCGGCGGTTGTTCATAGTGGCTGGATCTGCATCAGCAAGAAGGGCGGGTCATCCTCCTCGTCGTCGTCGGCGGCGGAGCTCAGCCTCACCGTGCGCGCGGAGCCGGATCCCCGATTCGTGTTCGAATTCGACGGCGAGCCGGAGTGCAGCCCGCAGGTGTTGCAGGTGAAAGGGAACATGAAGCAGCCGATGTTCACCTGCAAATTCGCCTGCCGCAGCAACAGTGACCTCCGGAGATCGATGCCGGACTGGAATTCCACCGCCGCCGCGAAGGAGAGGAAGGGATGGTCGGTGACAGTGCACGACCTATCAGGCTCACCGGTGGCGCTTGCATCCATGGTGACGCCGTTCGTGGCCTCGCCGGGGACCGACCGCGTGAGCCGCTCAAACCCAGGGGCATGGCTCATCCTCCGTCCCGCCGGCGACGGGTCATGGGAGCCATGGGGACGCCTCGAATGCTGGCGCGAGCGCGGCGGAGCCGGCGCCTCCGACAGCCTCGGCTACAGATTCGACCTCCTCCTCCCCGGCGTCGACCACGCCGTCCCTTTAGCTGAATCCTCAATTCCATCCTCGAAGGGTGGCAAATTCGCCATCGATCTCACCTCGATGCAGCAGCCGGCGGCGGCGGCGAGCAGCCGCGGCGGCACGCCGGGGTGTAGCCCGAGGGGGAGCGGCGACTTCAGCCAGTGGCCGCTCGCGAGCTACAGCTACCGAGGGTTCGTGATGTCGTCGTCGGTGAATGGCGAGGGGAGGTGCAGCAAGCCGGCGGTGGAGGTCGGCGTGCCGCACGTCGGCTGCGCGGAGGACGCGGCGGCGTTCGTGGCGCTCGCGGCGGCCGTTGATCTGAGCATGGACGCGTGTAGGCTGTTCTCGCACAAGCTCAGGAAGGAGCTATCTCACCTGCGCTCCGACGTGCTCCGGTGATCGCCGGATTAAGGATTTCTGGTCGGTTGTTCATGGTTCACGAGGAAATTGTACATAAGTAGTTGAGACTTTTGATTCTTTAGTTGGTTCGTTGGTGTAGTAGTAGTAGTTCAGTTTTGGTGATCAGTTGGTTGAGTTTAGTAGATTAGATAACTTTTTTTTTCTTGTAGTGTGATTCTGCGAGTGAGTGATTTCTTTTGGTCGGCTACTTTACTTAAGCCTGCTAATCTTGGTGCCTTCCTTTCCGATATGTCTATAATTGAGAGAAATTTGTGATCCATTATCCATATGAAGCTGTTTCTGCAAGAACTAAAATGACGTGCATGTGCTCTTGCTATTGTGATTGCGACTAAAAATTAACAACCTACTAGTAGTAGTGAAGTACTAAAAGCTTTGTTGCAAAACCGGAAAGCTTCATTTTTGGAGGAACTGAAGCCAGCTCAGTCAGGAGTGCGATTCAGGTGGCACGGTACGGCCGGCGACGTCGCTTTTACAAAGCGGCATGAGCAGTACTAGATCGGCAGTAGTAGTCGCCTCTAGTCGGTCAAGCAAAGCTGTGGAAAAGAGTGAGAACATGAAGAGCACTTTGGTGAATGCAGAGGACGGGAGGAGGCAGGCGCGGTGGTGGTGGAGTGGAGTGGAGTGGAATTGGGGCGATCTCCGTTTCGCTGGCTGTGGGCGAGCGGAGTGGAGTGTGGACTGCGGGGATGGATTGTTGGGATTGGCGCTTGTCTGCTGCTGCTGTGGAGTGGAGTTGGGTCCGGTCCGGTCGCTTTGGACAAAATGGAATCCAACGCAACCACCTCCCGTGCCCACACTTTCTCATCCTTTCTTTTTTTTCCCCTTTTACTACCCCTCTCCTTTTCCTTCTCTTCTGTTATTTATTTATTTATATGCTTCCTCTTTTTCTAAATATTTGACACCGTTGATTTTTTAGACATGTTTGACCATTTGTTTTATTTAAAAAATTTTACGAAATATGTAAAACGATATGTTTAAACAAAAGTATATTCAACATTGTATCAAATGATAGGAAAAGAATTAATAATTATATAAATTTTTGAATAAGATGAACGGCCAAACATGTATAAAAAGTCAACGGCGTCAAATGTTTACGATGGAGGGAGTATTTCGAACACGCACTGGCTCGCACAGCATGACAGCATGCGTTTCAGTTCCAGTGGCGTGGCGCCGATGAGAATCGCAAAGCTTGCTTTTTCGATGAACTGGTTGCCCATGCGTCCGGTGATCGCTCTCTACTACTCCAGCTGGATAGACAGCAACCGGTAGTATACCAGATGGATATGGGGGAGAAGTAAAAGCCATCTCCATTCCATTCCAGCGTGGCTTTCGATTTGATTTGATCGATTTGATCACGGAGAAAACGATGCGTGAGGACGAGCCGGGGGCGGCGGTCGCAGGTTGAAATGGCTGCCACGACTCAGGAGGCGACAGTTCGGTACTACTCCAGTAGGATTACTAGTACAAATTAAACAGGTGTTCTCATCCCCTGAGAGAAAAGAGAGCGTCCTAATCATGACAGCTCAAGCTTTCCTGGCTGTGATAAGCTAACCCATATGAAGAAAGCTGTGTGTATTAGCTTGACAAGTACCAGGACCAAAGAGGGAAAAGGAAAAAATGGCGGCAGGCGATCGATTAGTTTACCACAGAGATTGGTAGTTTGTTGACATTCTTTCAAACAATTCAAATTTCGGTATATTTAAATTTTGATAGAATTTGACGTTACTAAATGTTGGTATTGTTTTTAAGAGATGAAGTTCATATTAATAAATTTTTGTAAGGTGGCACTGGTCATGTTGTATTTAGTCTGTTACCCTACAATTACAAGTGGCTACAATCTATTTCTAAACCTTCAGGTTTAATGCATGCATGCCGTAGACCTACCGTCGCTATACTGTTCATGCAACAATAATCATATTGCATTTTGTGCGTTTCATACTGCAGCGTCGGATCAGCCGTGGCTTTCGGTCGAGCTAGCTAGCAACGTTAATTTGCCCTTAATTGGCGCATATATGAATACTTTGCAAGTTGCATGGTCCCTAAACTGATAAGCTGCTAGCCTGTATATGTCACGGGCAGTACAACTGTGTATACAGGTCGGTCCTAAGTGTGTAATTGGTGTACGCCATACATACGTGCTACGTGCTGTTAATGCTTTTGCGGCCGGTGGTGCTATACGGAAACCATATATGCATCGATCGAGCATGTTTTGTACGCTTTGTGTTCTGCGTTCAATGATAGGCGGATCCTCTGCTATACAATCCATGGATTAGTACTGCAGAAATTTATTAGCTGGAGATTAATTATTAAGTTTCCTTTAGACCACTTCGTTCTTCCGAAATTCTTTCTACTGAACTCAAACAAAAATAGCTCAACAAGCATCATCACAGTGTATATAATGTGGCATTTGGCTATCTATATGACTATAAACTATGATTTGAGTGGAAACAAGAAATATCTCCTGATGTTTTCGTCGATGGTCATACAGATCTCGTGCTTGCTGGCAAGTGGCAACGAACACACACAGGCAAACAGAAAAGGTATGGGGGCTATCTCAGCTAACGGCATGCAATGCAAGCGCCGAGAGCGTTGGCTTGGCTGCATCGATCGATTGATCGATGGCCAAGAAAATGCTAGCGTCGTGACACTCGTGCTCTGCTACCTATCTCCCGTCTATGAGCTCTCACTGTGATCCCAGACTCTCATGGTGTAATCATTTTCGCTTGTTCTAATAAGCTGTAGTTACATAAACGAAGATTGCCTTCTAAATCCATAATATTCATAATTTAAAATTCAAGCCTGAAAAAAACACCATAATGGAAAGACCTTAAAATCAACTGCATAGTTAAGTTTGAAATTGTAGGCCTGGATCGGTTGGCATTTTGCTTAGGCTGATCAGCCTAATCCAAATCAGCACAATCTGCCCAACGTTTGGATGATTTGATCATTACAGGATCTTCTGTGGCTAGATATTTTGTGGCTATGATAATTTAATATATGCAACAGATGGCACATGTAGAGTACATGATCAATTATTCTCATAGGATCATCTATGTTCAGCTGAACAAGCCATCCGATCGGCTTGTGCGGATCAGCAAAAGGCCTTATTGGCCTAATAAGGCATCCGATGGCAGCCGTATATTTTGGTTGCGGATTATAATCATCAGCGAAGCGATCGGACCACTTATCAGTGCAGACACGGAAGCACCGGCCGGCGAGATCGACTTGGCTAATGCCTAATCTTGTTGGGTCCCTATTCTTTTATCCAAACCCAATTCTTTGGGCCAACAAGTTCCATGGCCACATTTTGTATTCCTTATTCCATTATTCAGTTGAATTTCTGGCCTGGAAACAAATCTCCTTGGAGACACAGCAAAACAATGAGGGTTTTCTACTATACTGTACTACGATTCCGAGTAAACATAGAGTACCTTTTCTCTCTTGGTGTCGAGGCATGGCATGCTGAGATGCACCGTGCAGGATGCAGGTATGCAGCCACATGGCCCTAGCTGCTGCACGCCCTGCACCACCACATCACACACACACACTAGCTGTTTCTCCTCCTGCTACTGTTTTGACGATTTGACCGAACCAAGAACCTCATCACTTCGAGCTCTGCGCACTCAGCTTTTGGAGATTTGATGATTCGTTCGGCCCGATCCGTTGCTATCATGATCCGATTCTCGTTTTTTTTTTTCCTTCTCGATCTCTCTCTGCATCCAACCACTGTTTGTACTGAACTTTCTTGCTTTCACCTGCGTGACTGTCTCTGCTGTCATGCGACATATATGTCTCGTACTTGCTTCTGCCTTGGCGTTCATGGTGCCGTCGTGCACCCTGTACCTCAGTCATGATACTGTGGCTATTACTGCTGAAAAAAAGCACAGAGATGAGTTGGTAGAGTAGAGTAATTGGGGTCTGAAAGCAGCATCAGGAATTCATGGTTTGCAGGCAGTATTGTAGGAGTAGCGAGCAAGAGAACAAGAGAAAGAAGATACGGTTACGGGATCCTTCATTCCTCGCATTTGGAGCTCTCCATATCACACACCTTTGCAACAACAGCCCAGGAGATAAAAAAAAGTTCTTTTTTTTCAGTCCTTTCACAGCTTCATTTTGCAAGGTAAACACACACTGTTCTATCTGATATTAATCTTGTTGCAAGCAGTTGTTTTCCTATTCTGAGTAATCTCCTAGGCTATATGCTGATCCTGAACTATACATGGTTGTTCATAAACTGAGCAAGTAATTACTCTGAACATAGTTAAACCTTCATATTATCTTCTCCCCTTAAAACATTCCATCTTGATTGTGCCAGCAGGAGTGCAGAACTGAACACTCCACAGCAATCAGTCATCAGTGCACACCGAGACTGATTCACTATGCTGATGAGGCAGTCATCCAGTAGAACCCACAGATCAAAGAAGTTCAGACCAAAGCACGGCCTCCAAATCTTCCTGCTCGTCGCCGTCAGTGTCTGGCTGGTGTACCAGCTGACACGTTCCTACATCAATCGGCGAAGTGCAGTGGCCGTGGAGAACGCCGCCGCTGCCGCCGGCGCCGTTGACGGCGAGGAGACGCCGTCGACGTGGCGCCGGCTGGGCAGGAAGGGATTCGTCGACTTCGCCGGCGAATTGTCTGATGGTGATGGTGTTCGTGGGATCATAGGTGGCCGGAGCAATGTCGCTGTCGATGAGGAGGCGACCGGTGAAGAGGAAGAAGGCAATGACGTGTACATTGCCGAGGACGGCCTTCCCGGCGACGAGGAAGACGATGGCGGCGGAGATTTCCGTCCGGCAGATGGGATGGACGTCAGTGTTGGTCTTCCGGTGAACTCCTCTGACGACGGCATAGGTGTTCCTCCACTGGAGAATGCTGATGCAGATGGTATGAACAATACAGTACCAGGAATTAACAAGTCTTCTAAATGATTCTGGTGGAAGTAAATGGGTTCTTATGTGGTTTAGTGTCATTATGACAGAATCACAAGAAGCAACTGTCAGAATCCATGAGATTTAGGGGGCTTGGGGTCATGGATCTACAACGCTTCGCGATAGCCCTACCGCTCCGCTGGCTCTGGAACGAATGGACTGCGCCGATCAAGTCGTGGGTGGGCATGGCGGTGCCATGCAACAAAAAGGATAGAGAGCTCTTCGCGGCGGCACATCCATAACGGTGGGTAGTGGCGAAAAGGCAAACTTTTGGACTTCCAAATGGTTGGAGAATCAGATACCACAAAGAATAGCACCTGACATCTACCATATTTCAAAGAGAAAAAGTAGAACGTAAAGGAGGCGCTCCAAGAAAACAACTGGATAAAGGACATCGATGTACTGCGAATCACAACAGTCGCACACCTTCAACAGTACGTGCGTCTATGGGGAATGCTCAGCACAATAAATCCTCTCAACGAAGAAGAGGATACCATGCGTTGGATCCTCACGGAGAACGGGCAATATTCCACCAAATTGGCTTACAGGATACAATTCCTCGGATCGACGAAGACCACCTTCGATAAAACCATCTGGAAGACATGGGCACCGCCAAAGTACAAGTTATTCTCATGGCTTGTCATCCAGAATAGTCTAGACGGCAGACAGACTACAACGTCGGCAATGGCAAAACCAGAAGGTTTGCCCACTTTGTTGTACCATTGATGAAACGACAATTCAACTGCTTGCAAAGTGCAGGGTGCCAAGAAGAATCAGGGCGGAGATCCAAAGATGGACCAATACGGACCTGCAAATGGAAAGATGGGACGACTGCCTCTCGGTGGACCACTGGTGGACGCTGATAATAGAGGCGCCAAATACCCCTCGCCACGCCATTCGAACAAGTGATCCTAGTTTCCTTTGGAAATTTGGAGTGAGCAATGTGCGAATCTTCCGCCACCTAGCATCAACCCCGTCCACAATTCTAGCAAAGATTGAGGAGGAAGCAAGAGCCTGGGTGAAGGCTGGCGCAAACAAACTACAAGAGTTCGAAATTTTAGGAAATATCACTTAGGTTTCTTTTTTTTGGCCTTTTTTTCTAATAGGCCATGTACATAAGTCTGTAAATTTTGCTTCATCTCTATCAATATATACGAGATAAAACTTTTGCCCTCCTTTCAAAAGAAAAAAAAAATACCCGTAAGAACTCGTGGCTCGACGATTTAGGATAGGATAGTGGGAGTAACGCACAACTGAAATGACACACTTGTAAAAAGGGACATGTTATTTTTCCCGTCCTTCAATTTAATTTTGAATGATTGTATTCTTAACCATACCTTTAACTCTAATTGTGATTTTGCCAACCATTTTCAACGTGTGATTTTGCCCTCAACCGAAGCTCATATTTGCCCTATTATTTCATTAGGTCTTATTTTCACCCACATGTTTTCACATGATTTTACATAGATTCAGTTTTTCTTTTTTTTAAAAAAAGGTAAAGCATACCTGCTATGAATTTCAATCCTATTTTGACTGTTTATAACACTGAAAAGAACTCTTAACGGAATAGAGCAAACACAAGTCTCCATTTGAACAAATAAGAGCAAAATCAAGAAGTTGAAAAGGTAGGGGTAAACTGATAATTGGAGAATTTAATAGCCTCAGATTTTCCTGAAGCAATAGCTTTTTGGACATTTTTCACCAATTGCCAACAACACAATCTTCCGAACAAGTACAGAATTACATCCAGGCATCCAGCTTTGACACCAACTGAAACGTGAAAATCCACAAGCACAAATAAGTAGTACCATTTTACGAATGGGTTTCATTCAATAAGGGGCAAAGGCACAAAAATAGAGCAAAGACATGAAACTGGCGATGACCGCGTTTACAGAAACTGGGCATGCAAACACAGCTGCAAAATAAGACAAGACATGTAACGGATAACAAATATAATCCAGATTATCAACATGAGAGTTTTGTCATTCTTATTTGTTGTTGCACTAAATTAGGTTTCAAGGAAAAAGCGAACCACTGGAACAACCAGAGTTTTTTTTTTCTTAAGCAAGCACTGGGCTTCTGATGGTGTGCTATTGAGTACTTAATGGTGCTTGCTCTCAAATAGGCCATCAGGTCCTGCATGGAAGAATTGTATGATGTGTGAGTATTTGAAAGCAACACAATAAGTCAATAAATCACAGAGATATGAATGGGAGTACACACTGAATAATAATCTAATCAACACTTAACAGGCACTCAAAACAATAACAGTGTTTACTTTGTATAGCCAATGCTTTGCAATTGAAAAAAACTTGGTGTTAGATTACAAAGTATTCCACCAATATGTAGATGCCATAAAATTGCAATGCTCAAGTAACAATATATACAGTTTCAACGAGGATTTACAGTTATCATGTATTATCCACTTGTTCATGGCATCTGTTACATGCAACTTTGAGCTTTGTAGAGCTTCCTACAAAAAAACACTATTCTACAGGCTAGTGTGTCATAGATGATAGAAGAATGAGGTGGAAGGCATAAAACTTGTCTAAACTCTGATTGAAGTTACACCATCTTGTCATAACAACCATTGTTGGTCATGACATATATTAAATGCAATTTTCAAACCGTTCCTACCATAATATTAGGGCAGCCTAGTGCTTGAGTTGAGTGCAAAAATAGAAGATGGTACGAAACCTGTGCTAATTATTCGAATTTTGAATCCAATGATTCTGACGGGAGAATACATGAATACCACCAAAAAGTTCTCACTCATCATCGTCACCAATATGCTAGACATGAGAGCAACCAAATGTAATAATAATATATTAAGTTGGTACAGCTAAATGTACACCAAGAACTGGGTGCATTATTGCAAGCACAACGGATGATCAACTTCCATCTCAATGTATGGCAAGCATCTGTCTAAACAGTTTCAATGTTCGTAGGCTATGCATTGAAGTGTTCTGCAGACTTTGGTGAGTCGTGTAGAACTAAGTTTCTTAAGAACGTGGCATCTTCAAACATGGAATTTACAATGTTCTTCTACATACAAAACAGATGTTCCTTGCAGACATCTATCCTCTGTAAACATAGCTATCACAGATGTCTATCCAGACAATTAGCTAAAACAATGAAGGCATGGGTATTTTGGCAAAATGAAAAATCATAGCACGGATGGATGCAGCCCTTCCAGATAACAATGCAGCATGAAGTATACACCAGTCATTTCAAGATAACAATTCATCATGCAAGTACACACCAGCCATTTGACCTCAATCAGAATCATAATCGCGAGAAATCAAACCAAAATAACATCACAACAAGTACTCAAATCAATAGGTGTAATAGAAACAATCCATACCCCATGGGAACTCCTTGTTGCGGATGTGCAGATACGGGTACGCCTGAAACATCACAGAAAAAGAAGAAATTCCACGAATCAGATCCACACAATACCTAATCGAGACCCAGACGACACCGACGACGAGATCTAACCGGCGGCTCGTCGAAGTGAGGGTGGCCCTTGGAGAGGTTGTAGGCCGCCAGCAGGGTGCAGGTCACGATCCCGGCGTAGGTGATCTTCTCCCACTTTGCCGTCTCATCTGCGAAGAGGAGGAGGAGGAGATCGAACCAACGAAATCCCGAATCAGAAACCAATCAGGGGTCAACGAGAAATCACACGAGGTGGGGGAAGATGGTGAACTCACGGGCGTCGTCGTGGGCGGAGGACATGCGGCGCCTCGCCGCGGGGGCGGCGGTCGCCTTGGCGCGCGCCACCAGTGACCGGAGGCCGGATCTCGCCGCCGCCGCCGCCGCCGCCGATGCCATGGGTGGGTGGGAGGATGGTGGCGCCGCTGGTTTTGGGGGAAAACGGGTGGAGACGAGAGAGAGACTACTGCGATTTCCTTTGCTGCGTGCGGCTTGACCTGGCTTGGTTTTTCTTCTTTATTTTGGTGGTCTTCGTGGGCCTTGCTGTTTTGTGGGCCTAAGTTGTTAGGCCGTCGAGGAATAGAGAAACACTCATGTCTTACCGTTGCAATAAGTCTACTTTGACTCCCTCAGATATACACGTAATCTAAATCATATCTTAGACCCCCGAATTTAAAAAACGGTATAATTTGACTACTCCAACAGTTTTGAAGGACGGTTTTGCTGATGTGACGGTGCTGACCCTGCCTTCGTTCCACGTGGCGCTTATGTGATATTAGAATTAAAAATCTGTAGGACCCATCTACTACCTCCGTCCCAAAATACAGGTATTTATTGACGTTTAGACGTCACGTTTGACCATCTGTCTTATTCAAAATTTTTGTGAATATATTATTTATTTTGTTACGATTTGTTTTATCATTAGTATACTTCGAGTATGACTTATTTATTTTTATATTTCTATAAATTTTTTGAATAAAACAGATGGTCAAATATGATGTACGGAAACCGATAAATACTTACATTTTTTGACAGAGGTAGTATCATTCACACAAAATATACTGTAGGACCCACTGATATGTGGGGCCTACATATCATTCTCTCTCTCCAACCCTTCTTTCCCCTCCCTCTCTCTCCCTTCTCTCTTTTCTCTCCCTTTTTCTCTTCCCCTTCGGACGGCGGTGCCGACAAAGGGTAGGGGGGGCGGTGCTGGGGAGACGCAGCGGCACAGTGGGGGCATGGAGGCCGTGGCGGCGAGGAAGGCACAAGGGAGTGGCTGGGGCGCGGCTGGCGAGCGTTGCGGTGGTGAGGACGACATGTCGGGGAAACAGACACTGAGGCGAGCGGCGCGAGCAACAGCTCCTCCTCCCCCTGCTTCAGGCCCATCTCCTTCTACGCCGCCCCGTCTGACCTCCTCGCCAGCGTTGAGTCCGTCGCCTTCGTGGCCTCCGTCCTCACCGTCATCGTCCTCGTCACGAGTCGGGCCACTTCCTCTCCGCCACCTCCCCGATGACGACCCGGACCTCCTCCGCAACCGTCCCGTCCCGACCGCCTCCTCGTCATCTCCGTGGGCGTCGCCGCCAACCTCCTCTTCGTCTTCCTCATCGTCTACGCCCTCGTTCGCCCGCCACCGCCGCTCTCGTCTCCGGCCTCCTCGGACGCAGACGGGGAAGTGGGAAAGAAATGGACAGGTCAGAAATACGTGCCACGCTCCAGCTAGCTGTGCGTTGGATGCCTCTTAAAGAAAAAAATGATGTGCGTTGGAAAATTTGGAGGGTTGCATACCACGGGTACCGTGGCTCGCTCGCTGGCCTGATCAATCTCCTCTCCGCGACCGCGCGCACGGGTCGCGTGGCGCGTTCCCCGCACACGTACACAGCACGCGCCGCGTCGATCGGCGTCGGCGGGCGAGCGCGCGCGCCTCGTCACTGACGCTGGCCGGGCGCGTGCGGTGCGACCGCGCAGTTGCACACTGCACGCACCGCGCCGTCGGTATGCGTACCATCATATAAATCGATGGACACGGATGCGCATGCGCGCGCGCTTGGGTTCCGCCACGGCCTCCTGCGGCTAACCGCGACAAGGCCATCGACGCCAAGGGACACGCGTTCTACCCCCGCGCCGCTCGCCCTCCGCGACGGCATGCAGCCACGGCGGCGTCGTGACTCGTGCATTCCTTCACGTTGACGTTCATGTTCGGCATCATCTTGTCGTTCACCGACCTCGCCGGGTGTTCGCCGTCCACCACCGCCAACGGCGTCGTCCTCGCCATACGTGGAGCTCGACACGACGATGTACACGCCGGAGTTATGGATGTCGCGCGCGGTCAAGAGAGTTTGCCATGATTCCAACAATCCAAGCTGGGGATGAGAGAGTTTATCGCAACCAAATCCAACGGAATATCAGCGCATGTTTCTTTACTACTACTCGGATCCGGTTTGCATACAAGTATAATTATATCCCACGTTTCCATCGCACCTTTCCCTTCTCTCCGTCGTCCACATCCCCAAAATAGCATCTAATCACCGCCGCCGCCGCCTTCTTCCCCACAAATCGCATCTCGCCGCCTTTAGGAGAAGGTTCTGGATACTTCCACGACGTTCTCTGTCTATGGCCGCCGCGGCCATTTTCCAAGGGGCCGCCTTTGATACTAGGAGAAACCCCGTGTCCGTCCATTGAGCCGTGGTGCTTCAAAGATGCTTTATTTCCGGTGGGGATTAGGATGAAGGAATTGCGCCACCATGTGAAATTCACGAGCGAAAGCCATGCTTTCTGGGCTGATCTCATGAACGGTGTGCTGTGCTGCCGTTGCAGCGAAGTGCTCTTCGGTGATGACGATAGTGTTCGTTTTAGCTTCATTGAGCTGCCGCCTGGTTGCGAATGTGACAATCTTGACAACTCTGATACTGGCCCGGCTGAGATGTTCAGAACAATTGGCTGCACTTCTGATGGATCAATCAAGTTTGTATCCATCGACTTTGACGATTCAGTGCCTGATAAGGAGAAGACGATGACAATGTGGACGCTGAATATGGCTTCTCGGGAATGGATTAAGGATGAGGAGATCAGCCTGGGAGCTCTTTGGGAATTGGACGATTTCAACAAGAATGGATTACCCAAGACTCAGCCACTGTACCCACTTTTCCTGAGGAAGGAGGAAGATGACACCTATACCTTCTACTTCGTGCTGACAATGCCAATCAGCGAATGCGACAAACCTCAATCTGATGCTGTGCACCACCACATGTGTCGCTTCGACATGAGAAGCAAGAGGATCGAGTCTAGCCCTCTTCCATGGGCGCCAGGAAGGTTTTATGTGCGCACTTTGGTGAGATCCGAGTTCTTCAGGTACCTTAAGAGGCCTGTTCCTGATTGTGGCAAAGGCAAGAAGAAGTTGGATGAAGACTGAGAAACTAATTTGCCCGATTGAATTCCCAGGGTTGCATTGTGTGGTCAGGTAATCACTTGTAATTGTATATACAAGCATGATTCATTTGAATTTTCGCAATCCATACATGCTGTATCATGCAGCCGAGCGGGAGGTGACTGTCTAACCTTAATTAATCATTTTCATTTGTTTGGAATGTTTTGAGTGCCGGAATTTTTCCACACCAATACATGCGGAATAGCTGCTGAAGCCTCTTAAATATGTTCAGAGGCAGGACTATTAGTTTATTTGAAATATGATTTTTGTACAAGATATATATATGACCAAACACGAGGGTATAGATCCAACTAGGGTACTGAACAAGGTGGCCCATGATCTGGCCAAGAAGGCCCGTGATGACATCAACATCTACTCAGTTGAAAAGCTTTGTTAAAATAAAAATCATGCTTATAACCCTCGGCTTGCCGATGTTTGTTCTCTCTCTTCGGGGATGTAAGATTAACTCATATACTCTATTTTTAATGTTTTCATAAAGAGCATGAGTTCTCAAATCTCTACTATTATTATTAGCAAAAGTGTTCATGTGTTGCAACGGGCTTGCTCACATTTATGCCACGGACCTAGAGTTTCCATAAAAGGTGTAATTCGTGTAGAGACGGTTTGATACAGAAAAACGAGAACAAACTTACAATAGCGGGAGATGGATGAAATACATGGGATTACCACCTGTTTTTGAAAAATTATTGTTTGAATATATTATCATAAATATAGTCAATCTTTTAAACAAAGAAAACAAAATTTAAAATTACATAAGAGTAAGGGTTTACAATTACGATAGATTTTGACCTGAAAACACGAAAATTTGAGGTTACTACACGGTTACACACACGAAAGTAGATTCCAGATGAAATTTTGAATGGTTGCCCATACTTTGATGAAAATCGTCATACCGCTGGGTCGGTAGCTCACTTGGAACTGGACAGGTGAACCGCATTGAGAGTTGAACTTTGTAAAATAACCAAAAGTTTTTTCTTTCAACAAATAGTTTGGAAATAAATAAAAATCAGGTAAACAAGAGGAAGATGTGGATGCTTCCTGCCACTTGACTTGTTGACCAGCAATTTATCCTCTCAGTTTCTCTCTCACCTCTCACTCTCAGTATCACACCCTGCTCGTAGTCAGTGTCCTTGAGGGCTTGGAGAAGGATCAGGTGGCCGGTCGCCGGCACGGAGCAGGTTGTTCACCGGCAAAAGCCGAGAGGCGCACCACCGGAGTTCTCTACCAAGACATGTCGCCGCCGGCGTCGTCATGCCTCAAGCTCGACAATGCCGTACCTAGCTACTCTTTCCCCTCATTCTCACAATATTAAGGAAGACACGGGCGCCGGAGCCTGTTTATGGCAATTATATGGATCTGGTGTACTCTTGTTTAGAATGGATTGGGAGCAACTTAAAAAAGGTCAATGAACATTTGACATGGGCATTTGATCTTCGGGCTACCAGAGATATGTTTAATTCTTATAGGTAATGTTCACCTTGTAAAGGAGTACTTATTTATAGTGGCGGAGGCAGAAATTTGCCACACCTAGAGCCCAACCTCTACAGTATAAAATTTTTGAACGAATTTTAACTAAAATTTAAATTTTTCCCTTGTGATTTTCTTCGGAAGGCTGGAGTACTCTTTTCGAGCAATTGTACTATGGATATAAAGTACTACCCCTATCTGTAGAATCACATGGTATTGCAAATTCAATATTTGCACTCAACTGCTTGCACTGAAGATTTACTTGCCCTTTTTGTATTTGTAAATGTACAGAAGCGTGAACACTCAGATGAAGAAGGCAAGCTAAGGAAGAGTAAGTGACCCTTTATTTATTTGTTTTTTCTCATTATACTATGGTTAATGAAACAGATGCCTTTGGTACGATATTGTAATTCCAGGAAGCTAAATAAGTTAATAAAAAACAAATGTATTGGGTGCAATGTACTCACTCCGCTTCGTAATATAAGAAATTTGACTTTTTGCTTGCAATGTTTGACTATTCGTATCTTATTAAAAAATATAAAAATATTATTTATTTTGTTTGTGACTTAATTTATTATCAAAAGTAATTTAAGAATGACTTATTATTATATATATATACTGATTTTCTAAATAAAACGAATAATCAAACATTGCAAATAAAAAAATCAAAACATTTTACATTATGAAACAAAGGTCTAAGCATATAGTTAATATAAAATAGACGTGTTGAGTGCGACATACTCCTTCCGCCTCAAAATAAAAAAAAAACAAATACTGAATGTGACACACACACTCTAGTATTACGAATATGGACAGAACCTCTTTAGCCTTATGCTTTTGGCATGTTAGGACATGAGATGCTAATATGATGGATATTAAAACGGGGATGAGGGTTCCGTGGGGAATGATTGCCCGCACGGGTGCGGGCATGGGAAAAATCTCTTTCCTATGTTTTTTACGGGGCCGGGGCCATGGAGGACAAATCCCTGGCGGGAATTCCCCGTTGCTATCCCTACCCAAAAGGCTATAAAGCACCATGACGAGGGAGTGAAACAGTGAGAGCGAATTGGCCATCAAACCAAACTCATAGGTACGAAATTCGTATTAAAATCCATCGCTATGGTACCACACAAATAATGAAATGGTTATGTGTCAGGGTGAGCTCATCACCCTCTTGCCCAAAAGGCCGTAAACATTAATGTTAGTCTGTTACTGTGAGCTCATCACTATCAATTTCTTCCCTCTGCCCCAAGGTTCATAATCATCTTCAACGAGGGGGCATATAAGTTAGGGCTAATTAGATCCATGCAATTGTAATTTTTTAAAGTTGGAGATATGTCTTTTGAACGTTGCAATTGAATTATTTTGAGATGGAGAAGTATATTTTGTTTTATTGCTTTTGTGGCCTCGGCGCCTCGCTACCGTGTGCTATGTTAGATACATAAAAGGAAAGTTAATTATATCTTAACTACTCCGAATATTACAAAGATTTACATCTAAGAAGCACTCGCTATCTTGCTATCTTCCTCCAGAGAGGCCACTCATGGTGCCAATTGTCATCATCGTCTCCGATGGATTTGACGCTGACATGACAAAAGAGTCAAAGCCTTCATTCTGCATAAGAGCTAGCATGCTGAAGCTTAGATGTGTCGGCGTTAACTCGGGGAAGGGCATGTCCCCTTCAAGATATTGTACAACTTGTCGCATGCTAGGCCTCGCATTATGCAATGGATGTGAACACAACAACCCTAACTTCAATGCCAAAATTGCCTCATCAACATCGTAATTGCCGTGGAGTCTTTCATCAATTACCTTGGTAAGAGATCCCTTTTGCCAATGTTCAAGCACCCAATCAACCAACATGAGCTGGTTGTCTGGCATGCCTTGTTCAACAGGTCTTCGTCCACATGTAACTTCGAGAATGAAGGCACCAAAGGCAAAAACATCAGTTAGGGGGGTAGCCTTTCCAGATCGCGCTAATTCTGGGGCTAGATATCCCATTGTACCAACCACATGTGTAGTTTGTGGATCAGCACCATGATCATATAATCTTGCTAGACCGAAGTCACCTAGCCTTGCATTCATCTCACTGTCAAGAAGCACATTACTTGCTTTGATGTCTCGATGAATGACAACTTGCTCCCAATCTTCATGAATGTATAGTAGGCCAGATGCTACCCCTTTAATGATGTGGAATCTTCGAGTCCAATCCAAAGTAGGCCTATTCTTATCATCATAAAGATATTTATCAAGGCTACCATTCGGCATATAGTCATAAACCAAAATAAGTTCACCTTTTCGCCGACAGTAGCCTAGTAATTGCACAAGGTTTCGATGTCGAAGTCGACCAATACTTACCACCTCTGCAATAAACTCTTTTATACCTTGTCTCGACTCATGTGACACTTTCTTTACAGCAACCTCCATGTTTGATTTTGGTAGAACTCCCTTGTACACTCTCCCAAATCCTCCTATACCAAGTAGCATCTTCGCCTTGAACCCTTCCGTCGCGCGGAACAAATCCTTGTAAGTGAACCGGTGAGGCCCGAATTCAACCTCCCAATCTTCCCGCAACTCGGCATACTTCATTCTCCTCCTGACAAGCACAACCACAACCACAACCACACCAAGAACGAACACCGCGGTAGCTATGGGTAAAACAATATCCAATACCTTGGACCGTGCCTTGGTGCCATAAAATGGCAGCTTGGGAAGCATGTTGATGTCAATGGCAGGAGCAGGGCCGTCCATGGCGAAACTCCATCCAAGAACATAGTGTCGCGACCTCACCGTGCCCGTCGCCGACGAGAATCCGACGTACGCCGGATCGACGAGCACATCTGAAAGATTGTACTTGGTCGACACCAACGGCCTCGAAGGTTTGGTCATCTTGATCGGAGCCAAGAACACGTTGATCTGTGTCGTCACGCCGTCGTAATCCACCCAAACCTGCATCGCCTTGCCGCTGATCAGCGAAAGCTCGTGGAAATCCCCGGTCTTGTCGTCGTAGTAGCCGGCGGTTTTCACCGCGACGGAAGTGAGGCTGTTGATGTCGATGCCGACGTGGTTGTCGTTGGGATCCTTGAACTCGGAGCTGAGGATCGTGTCGAGCTCGACGCCGAACACATGGTTGGTGGCGTTGCCGTTGTTGCCGCTGTTGAGGAATCCCAGGAATTGGCTCGGCAGCGCGGTGGTGAAGTTGTTCTTGCCGGCGAAGAAGACGATGCCGTGGCCGCTCAGGTCGGAGTAGGGAGGGATTATGCCGAACACGAACGACGTCGAGAAGGATCGCGCCGCGCCGCCGCCGTCGCCGCCGTTGCGGCGGAAGCGCATCGCCGCCGGGTGCACGGCGTGGGCCTTCAGCTGCGCCGTGCCGTTGGTCAGCTCGAGGAGGCCCGTCGGCGTCACGACCGCCGTCCCGTCCAGCGCGAGCGGCGCGCCGGTGAAGCCGGTGTAGACGAACCGGTCGTCGCCGCCGACGCCGACGCCGACGACGGCGAGGACGACGGCAAGAAGGGGAATTGCGCAATTTTTCGCAGCCATTGCGGCGAAGCGAGAAAAATTGTTACTTTGTCGGAGCAGAGTGTGTGCAGCCGGCGTGGCATATAAATCTGCAGGTCGGTTGGGTGAAGGCTCGTCTTCGTGTGGCCGAGGCGGCGAGGCGGCGACAAGTCACGCGCGTGCAGCGTGCGAGCGACATGTCGTGAGGCGATTGTCAAGATGCGATTTTTATTATCTTCTTCTCGCTTGGACCCAACTGCAAACCGGGACCAGTCGGAAGGTTCCGTTGTTGGAGTTTGTCATGAGCTTCCACACTTGTATGCACGCTGATGTGGACATGTGTCGAAAAATGGGGGCATAGCTGATGTGATGTGATCCATCGAGACGGCACTGATAATCGATTGATTCAAGGTCGGCATGGGTTAACAACTGTTGGGTTTTTTTTTTTTCTAGTACTGGATTTCATACGTCTAGACATGACCAGGATTTCTTCGTCTGAACTTAGAACAGGAAAACAGATGCGAATATTGATGATTAACGTGGACGGGAGCCACCATTGATTGAGATATCCTTCTTTGGCTCTTTGCCATGCCATCGGCCAATCGCAATGCAAAAGGGACGCTCGTGCCGTGCCAAGCGATGACCAGCTCGTTTGCTTTTTACTTCTCTAGAGAAAATGATAATCTCTGCCTACCTTGACGAGAACTCGACAGATGTAGTATATTAGTTGGAACGACACGAATAGTTCCATCCATTCAAACGACTGCAGTATTAGGCATCATCTCCTTTAAAACGTAGCTTCTCTACTAGTATTTTTTAAATAAGATGAGTGGTCAAACGTTTAAAAAAAAATAAGTATTTTAGGACAGAAAGAGTAGCAAATAGCTCATAATATAAATGATCTCACAAGTCATTCTCAAGTATTATAGTGTGTGCAAGGAAGTCCCTTAATTAAGAAATAGCTTTATCTTACATTTATTAAAAAAATATATAAGATAGTTTATAAATATTTATTGGAGGTGGCCTTATCCTTTAACAATTGCAGAATTGTCTGGTATTCTGGAAGTTGATTTGGGGGCGCAACCACCTTCCTGTTCTTTCAATTTCTCCCAGACGTTCCAATCGCGTGCTATTTATCGAGTGTTCTGTCCTTGCCAGTGCCAACCAAGTATGACCAAGTTGACTGGCTTATTCGTCGACTCAGGCCGCGTTTGAAACCACATGTGAAGATTTTTTTTCCTCGTTTTTCGTTAGCATGCCTCCTAAAATAATTATCCGGGTGTTTTTTTTAAACAAAGTTTATATAGAAGTTTCTTTTCATATGAATCATTTTTTAGTTTTTAATAGTTAATATTTAATTAATCTTGTGTTAATGGATTGTCTTGTTGCGAAAAAAATCCACAACTCATAGGTGGTTTCAAACGGGCCTCAGACTAGCATGGTAGCAGGACCAACGACCAACTGCTACTATTACAATAGGCTTTTTATTTAGGATTAATTATATCTATACCATTAAAAATTTTGCAGTTTTGATACATGCCACTACCGTTTACGTATTTGTAATGATGCCATTACAGATTTACAAATGTTAAAAGCATACCACTACTTACCGTTTGGCAGCACTTCTCAATTTTTTTGACCAAAATGCCCTTCTTCTTTCTTCCCCCTCTCTATTCTAGTATTCTTTCGTCTCTCTTCTACATGAGCTCGATGGAGCCGACCGGCCACTCCTCCACCGTCCTCCAAACCACCAGCTGAAAGTGCAGACCGGTGGCGGCGATTTTAATGGCGACGAGCTGAAGGCAGACCAGCGGCAGCACTTGAGGACGACGACGACGCTCCAGCGATGAGCTTGAGGGGACCGGCAGAGCGACGGCACTCCGGCAATGAGCTTGAGGGGACTGGCAGCGGCGGCGGCACTCAAGGGCGGCGGCGGTGCTCATGGCAACGAGCTCGACGGGAGGACAAGTGACGGTAGTGCGGCAATGAGCTCGAGGATGGCGACGGCGGTCCCGTTGGGCTCCAGATCTGGACGTCGGAGGACCTCGAGGCCGGAGAGCTCGAGGCATTAGAAGGGCCCTCACGGTGAAGACTGGAAGGTGGACCGACGGCGACACTTGAGGGAGACGGCGGCGCTCCGGTGGAGAGCTTGAGAGCGGCGGCGACGGAGGCTCGTCAGTGAGAGGAGAGGACGGCGGCCGCAGCGCAGGCTCGCCGCTTGTGAGGGGAGGATGAAGCCGGCGAGGGGAGGATGTAGCCGGTGAGGGGAGAGGACTAGATAGAGATGAGGCAGAGGTAGAAGATGAAGGCATTTTCGTCAGATACATGCAAAATATGTATTTTAATGGCACCACTGCAATTACAAAGAGTAGAAGTGACATCGTTACAAAGAAATGTCATATTTCAAAACATTTTTAATGGTATGAATCTAATTAACCCTTTTATTTAATGGTGATTATCTAACGAAGATGAGTTCCCCAGCTTTTGGCTACTAGTAACCTTATTTTGTGGTCCCCATAAAAAAAAACTTATTTTACGGATTCCATAGCCAGTGCTGGACACAGGAGGTTCCCCGGGTATTTCCAGGAATCTCCAAAGAAATGAGAAAAACGATCCAAAGAAATGTGAAAAACAATGTGTATAAAGCGAAAATGCCATCAGTTATGTGCCATTAATATCTCTTTTCGTAGATCTTTAAATGTCATAAGTTCCAGGGGCAAATCCAGAAAACTAATTAATTGGTGTCATAATATATCTACCGGTATCAAACTATACTAATTTTACCTATATCATAGTGTTGTATCATCTGTACAAGCAATTTAGCTATAGGATTTGCCGAAAGTCGTCGGACTGACACCGACGCTTCTACTGTAGATCCGTCCCTGATGAGTTCAGTAGGACATTGTGGTACGAGTTCAGTAGATCTTTAAATATCTTCATGTTTGTGTTAAATATTTTGTCTTAGTGAATTGTGGCCTTGGCTTGGGTATGAGCAATGTTGATTAGTGCTTTTAGGTTCGACATTTGTGTAATAATTGGACGTAGCTTTTTTCAAGCAAGAACGAATTTATTCATTATATCTAAAAAATATGTGTATAAACATATATGCATGTTTTTTTAAGTTAGACCAAGTACTTCATTCTTGGTCATTTTTTTTTCTCAACAGATCCATTCCTCTAAGCTCCTGGCCCACACTACTTCTAGATTATTATTGCTCCCTCCCGTTTGTTTTTTTAGATTATTACATTAGTCCTATGTTTGTTTTTTAGACGAAGGGAGTAGTAACTAAAATACCCTAACATAAACTCACCAAATTCCAAGGAAAAGACCCATGCAATTGTTGAGTTAATACCGTACCCTGTTTCGTAATCGTGCGTCCGCCATTATCAATAGCTATTGATTCTTAAAAAAAATATGAGAATTTGAACTGTTTGTAGAGTGCCAAGTTCTGCGAGTAACTGCACTTATCGAATACTCCACAAATAAAGACATAATTTCTGTCCTAAATGCCTATAGTTGTCTCTTATTAGGTATGAAAACGGGAAGAATGGTAACATTTCTTCGGAGACGATTCTTTGTATATAAGAAGCTGACCATATTTATCATTTGAGTCGATTTAACTATTTGTTGGTGACATTGATACGACGTAAAAAACACAGAAAATAATAATAAAAAAGAACATTGTTAGAACGGAAACGGTACGAGTTTTTTGGTGACCCCTTCTATCCCTGGCCGTGGACTTTATTCCCATTTTGGATGCCATAAGCCCATAAACAACTGGGCTTCATGTCTGCGCATGTCTACTGGACCGGCTATTTACATCTTGACACAGCCGAACTTAGTGTTGCATTGCACAACTGCACGGTGCGGCGAGTCCGTAGTACTTGAGATAGTTTTCTCATGGGCCGAGTAGGACTGGGATTGGCCCAACTGCTCTTCGTCTTCTCCCTGACTTCATCGACTCGACGAGACAATTTAGACTGTACTCTCTCGTCTTAAAATATAAAAACCTAGTATTAAATATGATATATTCTAATATTATATATCTAAACAGATATCCTACTACTATGAATTTAGATAAAATTTTGTTTAAATTCATAATATTAGAATATGTCATACCAAATACTATGTTTTTTAATTTTAAGATAGAGAAAACAGTAGACAAGAGCTAGCCCAGAGCTGGCAATGGGAAACCATTGGCTCTCTAGGCGACTAGTCTCGTGGAAGTACTGGTAGTAAATTGACTGACCCAGGTCGTACGGGCTCCACCACTGTGTAAGAACAGTGGAAAGTACACACAGCATCGCCGTGTCCGTACTCCCATGTCGTGTCGCGATGTGGACGAGAGCTGCCACGACCGCTGGCCATTTACGCTGCAACTTTAATTAGAAAGCTAAAGCTGCCCGGGTTCGTTAAATCACGCACTAGCAGCAGCGGCTGAGCTATTAAGCTGCTGCTACTGTTCGCGCGCAGCAATGCCCAATAGTTTCGTGCCGCCGCCGGCCGTATGCAAAAACTTCCAAGCTGCTTATGCTGCTACCAACCTGGATACCGTAAGATAAAGGTTTTGATTAATATTTTGTGATGAATAAATTGGCTTTATAAATAATAAATTAAATAAAATTGGTTTGGAATATTCGTGGATGTGGTGTGAGTGCGTGTGACTGATGTGGGTCAGGTTGCGATATCTGTGCCCAGAAACGGTTGTTTTGTCTACTGTGTGTAGGTGACTTAAGGTCAAGGCTTGGTCAATAACGAGGACTAGGACTACGTTCAGGGAGGAACCGAGGTCTGGAGCAGTCGGAAGGTCATGTGACAAGATTAGACTAGAGTCAGATGTCTTGGGTTAACTTAGGTCAACGGTGGGATCGGAACTATACTCAGGGAGGAGTAGAGGTCCGGAGCGATCGAGGATGCCGGGTGACGAGGTTGATGAAAAATGACACACGGTGGAGGGACACCGTGTGGATGTTGTTCGTGACGGGCTTCGCAAAATTGTGTGTGCGAGCATCGAAGAATTACGAGAAGAATGGAGGTGCTACAGTACTTGGGTACTGTACACGGATGTATGCATGTGTACGTGCATGCATGGTATTGATGCTTGG
>CM002481.1:25866068-25908081 GCA_000325765.3 Leersia perrieri | reverse complement strand
TATATAACAGACGCATGCATCTCTTCAGGAGAGACTTAAAATATGCCAATATTACAGCTCATTCAGTTCAAGATAACTGTCCGCCAACGTGTTGTCCTTCACATTTCTGTTCATTAGTCTATGCCAAAATTTAGCACGCACTTTAAATTCCATTCTATACCAATTTTTTTTAAAATTAATTATGCTGCAAGTTGTAATCCGCAAACATTCTGTTCAAATTGGAATATTTCCAGACAGCACAGTATCATGCAAGTAGTATCATGTACAGTAGTAAAAGTTACTCCCTCAGTTTTATATGACACTATTGAACATAACGTCTGATCATTATCTTATTCAAAACATCTGGTGCAAATACAAAAGGTATAAGTCATGCTTATTAATGTACCTTAATTTAATGATGAAACAATTCACAACCAAATAATTATACTTATATGGTTTAACAAAACAAATGGTGAAACATTATGCCAAGCAAAAGCGTCATATATTTTGAATAGAGATAAAAATTAATAGATAGAAAAATCTTCAACAGCGACAATAAACATATGAACAATGAAATGGATATTACTAAAACGACACACCGAGACAAGAAACAACGTCATTAGGCTGCAAAGTCTCGGGTAGCATTATATGATGCTAGTACAAGACGCTGTTTAAAGTGAAATTGTGCAAAAGACTAGAATTTCTCTGCAGTTCGACAAATGTTAAGTATCACATTTGTTTACGTCAAATGTATATATAGGGTGCGCACGCACTATTTTGGCGTCCCTTTGTTTATTAAAGAGAACTTTTATCTTTGGCATCTTGTATAGGTTGAACGGTTAAAACAGTTTTGCAGATATATATTCAGTACTTAATTACTTATACCTTCCGTAATAGTGGAATCATATCCATCAATACAACTCAATTGTAATCCACATTGCCAACTTTAAAATGATTCTCTTACAAAATATTTTCACAGGGTGCAATTTTTAGGGTAAATTGATTGATTTGATAAGTAAAGAATACAATTTACTTGGTTTCGAGAAAAAAAAAAGGTTAAAGGTGTGCAATGTTGCTTAACATATTTTAATTTTTTCTGCTGCAACGCATGCACACTTCTTCTAGTGTATATGTATGGCAAAAGATAGAATTTTGGTTTTGCCATGTATGCCATGGAAAGTGATCAATAATGTTGAAAACAACGGCGCTTGAAAGGACGGTCATACACACCTATCCATCGTCTAATATATTGCTGGATCCTTACCCCACTCCAGTAACTAGCCAGGCCAGACAAAATGTACAGCGTACGTAGTAACAGTTTCCATTCATGTAGAACAGCTAAGACTTCTTATAAATCTTGAGTTGGGGTCCGTAAACTAGCTAATTACTCACGGAGACACGATGACAAGTTGACAACAGGCCCACCACTCATTTCTGTCATCATCCACCAGCCACCGCCACGCGTACGGTTTCAAACAGCTCGCTATTACACCTCAATTTAGTCGCTATGTTCAACAAGCTTTTATGATTAATCCGTTTAACACTAAACCTCGTCATAAATCGTCTCAGTTGAAAATGAAGACTGTCGATCTAGCTATATTTTTCTCGGATTAACAGTGCAGGGCAAAATAAGAAGAGCTGAAGAGAGCAGTAATGGATATTAGACAAGGACCTGCAGAGAAATATTGGATACAAAACGTATGCTGAGAACTTTGTCCTTTTTGAAAGGAGAACTTTTTCCTGTCAGTTTATTACTTGTGTCACGCACGGAACTCCTTAGAAGTTAACGCTAACAAATTTGGATCTTTTTGGGAAAACAAATAAAAACTTTGAAAAGGAAAAAATATGTCCATAAAAGTTTCAAAGTGCATGTGCTCCAGTATTATATCCTTCGTATAATTCATTAAGACTGACATGCACACATGGAGGACATGCATGCAAAGGAGGGGAGACTGGAGAGAGTACGAGAAAAACTCCAACAATGCATGGGTATTTGGGAGCCTGGAGCTTAGTTCACTGCCCCACTGTGACCTCGTGATGCTTGCTTAATTATCATACTGCTGATGTATATTACTTAATTAGTTAAGTTCCCATTATTACGGAAAAGAGGTCTAATGCATGCAACAAGGTTGCAAACCTTATCCCCTATCATAAATCATATATAATAAACAAACTAAAGCATCAAATTAACAGCCTAAAAGAACAGATAAAATAACCATAGAGTCCAAAGAGGAGGGGGAATATGCTAATTCCAATCTAATAAAGTAGATACCATTTCCCGATATGGCAAGTTGCATTCTTTTTTTTTTAAAAAGATGGAACGTATAAATACTTACCAGCTATCCAATTGAGCTGCGTCTCTACCCTCCTGAAGAACTCCGCCGCTTCCTGTAACGGCCTCTCCAGCTCCTCCCTGTACTTCACCAGCGTGCTGCAGTACGCGTCCTGTCATAACAAGAGAGCCAATCGATCGATCAGAACAACAGAATTTAGCATGCATGCGACCAAATGATGGGGTTGATCCATGCTGTCCAGACCATGAACTGATCCAGCTCCGGATCATCACGCCGTGGCTCGTGCCGGCGACGAGATTGGCCGCCGTCGGCTGCGTCAGGCTTCGCCGGCACGGCCGAGAGCCTAGCCAGCGCATCCGGCGGTGCTCCGACCTGATAAAAGAAAAATTCAGCAATTCAGCACATGTAATGTGTCTCGTCTGTATCTGCATGGGCTTAAATTAATTGCATCTTCTACTAGCTAAGCGCCTAAGCTAGCTAGCTATACCTTTTTGCAGCCTAAGTAGGCGGCAAGGAGAGCCGAGTACTGGGGGTGCGACATGATGTCAGCTTTGACCTCCTCCGTGTCGTCGACGCCATCCGCCGGCGAGATTTGTCGTCCCTGCACAACTGCTTTTCCGGCGCCGGCGAGCAATTGGTACAACGGGGGCGGCGAGCTGTGGGGCGGATTGTTGCCCGGCGTGATCAGCTCCGGCGCCGGCGCTGACGCCGAGGCAGCCGTAGCTGGCATTGGAAGCTCCGACAATGGAGAAGACTTGTCGTTGTTGGTATTGGTATTATTATTACAGCCTCTTCCTGCGAGAATTGCGAAGCTCTCCATGGGTGGCCGACGAAAGTCGACGATAGGTCAAGAAGAGAGGCGATATATATGACAAACAATTAAGTTAACAAACCCTAGCAAAGAAAAGGAGGGAGATGATCTCCTGAAAAGAGGTGTTGGTTGAGATAGAGATGAGATGCTGGGAATGTGATCGAAAAGAGATCAAGAAAGGAGAAGGGTGAAGTGAATGGCGGTGTATGCATGTACTGTATGTGTGGCTAGTGGCTATCTACTCGAGCAGTCTAGCTTTGTTCTAACGTCAAATCAGACCAAAAATTAAGAGGCCATAGATCACTCTACTATTTGCAAGGAGCAGCTGCTACAGTGCTACCACAACACACACACACAGCTGATGAGATGGGAGTACTACTGTAATTATGCTCGACTAATAAGCATAGAGCGAACGACGACAAGTTAAAAAACAGTGGGGAAATTAAAGATCAGGACGCAACAGTATAATTAAGATCTGAAGCTGATACATGGCACATGCACCTCTCGTGTGGGATGTCTCTCATGAGAATATCTTGAGGTTCGATCGGGTCTACAACTACACATGAGTCCTGATCGTTCAAGTGGTTCAACAGTCAAGGATATACTGTCCAGTAACTACTGCTCCGCAACTCCTTTCGTCTCAAGGTCGGCATATATAACATCGTTGTCAACAGTAGAAGGCATCTCATCTCATGTACAACAACGGGACTGTACAATGAGGAAAGCTACATGCTACAGTAGTTCTTAGTTTCATGTGTTGAGCAGTCGAGTTCCTTAACTCTTTTTCACCAAGATGGAAAGATTCTTGGAAAAGTAATGTGATGCAACTGTATATCGATGTCCCCAAACCTCAACTCGAGCTAGCCCTCTCTATCTCCTATTAACCTTAATTTCATACCAGATATGCAGTTTATCTACGTCGCTGTGCTAATAGCTAGCCTTAGATAGTAGTAATATCTAACGTGATACGGAGCATGTGTACTTACACTGATCGAGACCTCAAGTAGATAGCTCTATTTCAGCTTGCCCTGTCAAATCCACGTTGAAAAAAAGATGCGCAAGTTCACAGTTCTCAGTTCCGGCTGTGTCCGGGCAGCCACATACACTCAGGCATGAGGCATAGGCACATCACGTGGGTTGTGTTTAGAGCTAACTGTCCATTGTCCAGACTCTGGTGAGCAGCGGAAACAATCAAGTAGCACAATCAGGGAAAATCCGATATATTTGTGCCTATATAAAGTGTAATAGACCTTTTTTAAAAAAAGGAGCTAACTGTGTCTTTGTAACTAATCAAATTTGTCTTTGGGCTAATACAGATGTGGTTCATCAAGAAGGGAATGGAAAACACAACACATTAAAATATGAGTTGTTGTATTATTTGGAACGATCAACGTCGTTTAGTTATATTTTGGTGTGTAATGAAATGGCAAATTTAATACTTCCTAGCACCTTACTAATCTAGTATTACCTCCATTTCAAATGTAAGACGTTTTGATTTTTTTGCTTTTAGCGTTAGACCATTCGTCTTATTCTATTTTTTTTATAAATATGAAAAATAATAAGTCATATTTAAAGTAATTTTTATAATAAAGTAATTAAGTCACAAACAAAATAAATAATACTTTCATAATTTTTTAAATAAGACAAATGGTCAAACATTATAAGCAAAAAAGTCAAAATGTCTTACATTCAAAAACGGAGGGAGTATATCCAACGTTAGACAATTTTGGTCTTACAAATACTTATATTTTAAAATGGAACAAATATAGTCAAAGAATCTGATTTTAAGAATCATGTGTTCTAAAAGAGCCGCTGTACTCCAACTTAATCTTCGCTAAAACTCTCTATATACTTATATTTTAAAATAGAGCAATTATAGTCAAAGAATCTTATCCAGAAGTAAAGATGGGACTTGAAGCCTTGTCACCAATCATATCATTTGGTGTCGTAACACTACTAAACCCAGTATGGATCAGTTCACTAATACAGTAAAGATCTAGCGAGGGGTTTATATATATTCTGCATTTCTGTCTTGTACTCTCTCTTAAAATACTTGTCGTTTTGAGTTTTTACTTTGTAGCGTTTAATTATTTGTCTTATTCAAAATTATTTTGTAAAAATAAAAAATAATAAGTCACATCTAAAACACTTTTAATAATAAAGCAAATCACAAACAAAACAAATAATAATTCTATTTTTTTTAATAAGACGAATGGTCAAGCATTAAAAAAACTTAAAACAATAAGTATTTTGGAACGGAAGTAGCAGTATTTTATGTGGCTTCATACCTAGCATAATATATCACCAGCCGTTTCGTACTTTCATGTACGTCAGTACGTGTACATATGTACATGTCTATGATAGGAGATATATAGATGGTGAACAATTTTATATCAACTGCCTGCTCCAGTTGAGGTAAAATTAGGTGATTCCGTAAAGCTTATTGTAAGACATTTATGCCAGTCATTAGCAAATTTTCAAATTTCAACAAAGCAAAGAGAGCAGTGCACAGGTGAAACGCTAGTAGTGTAGTAAAACTGACCAGTGATCGATGCCCCACGGATGAAGAACGGAAGCTTTGAGCGGGGCGTGAATGGCACCGCGCCTCCATCGACCTGGTGCTTGTGTGCCGTGCAGCACTGCAGCAGCAGCAGCTTGGCATTTCTCCTTCCTGATGATGACAAGGAAAAGAATATGACAGCGACCCGGCAAAAAGGAATATGTCAGCACTCAGTGTGGCAACTCTGCTTAATACCGGAGTAGTACAAATTAGGAAGCATGTAATGCAGTAGAAACTGGGCCTTGCATTGCTGCTATTCATCCACACCTAAAATATCAGCCCAACACAGCCTGGTAATGTCTCGTACTCCATATTATCTGGGCCATGTCTACCTCACACTTAAGAACCCATCTCTGCTTGGGCCTCTCCCTACTACAGTGCTATGTAGGATTTTCATTTACCATATCCAACCAAATGACTCCCAGAAAAAGAGAGTCAGCTAAACGACAAACGAAGACTAATCACACCCACCATTCCAAGTTACTTTCAGAGTTCCTTCAGAATGTGAAATGGTTAATATATACTCCTACATAGTTAATTTCGTGCCAACCCTCCTGGCCTGTCTGATCTTTTGCTCGGATGTCACTTTCTCGTGTCCAGATTACTTCAGTTACAATCCAGCAGTCATATATAGAAACAGCCTTTTACTTCCTTAGTCCTCACACATGAGTGATATACACCATGTGTAAATACATGTAATCAAACCAACGACAAAATGCGTTTGTAGTTTCAATGTTAAACTCGACAGCTGGAAGTTCACAATTGGGAAAGGCACAAAGCAAATGTAGGGGTACATGGTAGCATGGTAATATCAAGTTATAAACCTCAGAATGCCTTCAAGGCTACTAACAATATGATGTACCGAAGTTGAAAATCACAGAAGCGTTTGACCAGATGATCAACAAGAAAAATAAGATCAAATAACCTGATCATATCTTAACAAATAAATTCCAGACATGGTGATCTAGAGATTCTAGACATCTATTGATCTGCCTGTTAAATTATTGAAACCATTTATGCATAGAACAAAACCAAGTTACTTTTCAGACATCCAAACATGGTTTACAAAGTAATAGCATAATGATGTAAATTAGCTTGAACCTTTATTCATATAATTAATCAGTGAGACCAATTGGTTCGACTGTTCATTAAAATGTTTAATGATTTTATTTTCAACTAAAGGAACAAATAAACCACACAAGGGCACAGCTCAAACTGCAACATCTAACAGATCAGCACAAACAGTGTAAGATCGAGTAGAACAGAACAAGAAAAACAATACGACACATATTAACAGAAAATCTACCCTGATGTAAGCCAGCCTACATCACCCATTCACCATAGCATTGATAGTGACTGGAGAAGTGAAGGGACCAAGGGAGGCCAAGTACCAAATGGCAAATGCCACTGACTCGTTTGTTTTGTGAGTATATTTCAAAGCACTTGGAAATCAAGCAACTTCTATAATTGACATACTTTCTCCACAAGTGGTTCAATCAAGGCACAAAAATGATGTTGAATATGATGGTAGATTAGTATGCTCACAGGGTTAGCACAAAGGCTTCTCAACAAGCTATAGTAAGTTATGAACAGAACTTCTGCGGTATAATTTAATTAGGATCAAAAGCTAGAGAAGAGATAATCTGAAGATAAATCATGCCAACCTATTGTTGTACCTTGTATTGGAAACATGGATATTTTTAGAAAATGCAAGCACTGTACTTGTTGCTGGTCTGTGCTATAGTTAAGTTACTGTACTTCTACCAAATATTCTACCAAACTGAAGAAGGATGGGCAGTTGGGCACTACCTTTCTTTAAGACATAATGAGGTGTTTTATATATATAAAAAAAAGGGAAATGCATGCATTTTATTTACCATGTAAAGTGTACATATGTATGGTTTAGAGGTGTGATCTTAGAATGTTATTCATTATTTCATCCTGTAAACTTGGAAAAGCTCTTTCTTTTTTATCATAATGAAAACCCAACAAAACTCATTGCATTTAAAGTACTGTAATTTATATGGGTTGCATTTCCAAGATGGAGCATGAAGTTTTACACTCTACTGCACTGGACACTGTCTGGATGTCTGCACTACTATATATATGCAAGAGTTAGTGCACAGTATGAACCAAAGGAATTGGAACAGATAAGAAAACTTCAAGCATACGGTGCACAAAGACCAGGTCCAAGGACGAGGCCAGCAAGCAGCTTCCCTGCTGATGGCCGCATGATGGAGATTCTAATCCAAGGGAAACAACAATTAGAAAGAAAGCAACCCAGATCACACCACCACAAATTAAACCGTATTTTATTACCATCACACGCAGCCCCCTTTTCCCGTGCCAATAATACACTCTTCTCTGATGTCTGCCTTTTGAGCACATAAACACACCGCCCTTGCCATCATCATGCCTAACCAAGTTTAGGCCCTAATCAACGCTTTGCTCCACACAGCTCGCAAGAGAACACAAAGAGTTAGAAGAGAAAATAGAGGATAACCGGCGCCATGGGGAGAGCTCCGTGCTGTGACAAGGCGAGCGTGAAGAAGGGCCCATGGTCGCCGGAGGAGGACGCGAAGCTCAAGTCCTACATCGAGCAGAACGGCACCGGCGGCAACTGGATCGCCTTGCCCCAGAAGATCGGTATGTCTGACACTTTCTCATGGATGATATGGTGGTTACTGTGGCAGAAGCAGATTTGCGTAGTGATAGAAGAAAGCTAATTGAGAGTGCATCTTTGGTGGTTTTGCATGTAGGTTTGAAAAGGTGTGGCAAGAGCTGCCGCCTCCGGTGGCTGAATTACCTCCGGCCGAACATCAAGCACGGCGGCTTCTCGGAGGAGGAAGACAGGATCATCCTTAGCCTCTACATTAGCATAGGCAGCAGGTAATACATGCTGATCCAGATGTGCACACCCTTTCTCTAGTCAAGTCACTCCTTTGATCAACTCAACTGTAGAATTAGCTGCAAAACCGGTAGGCAGACAGGCAGGCGGGCACATGGGCAGCATGAGAGTGAGGTACAATCTATGATCTGACATGAGCAATATATGCATGGCACAGGTGGTCGATAATAGCAGCGCAGCTGCCGGGGAGGACAGACAATGACATCAAGAACTATTGGAACACGAGGCTGAAGAAGAAGCTCTTCGGCAAGCAGTCGCGCAAGGATCAGAGGCAGCAGCAGCAGCTGGCGCGCCAGGCAGCAGCTGCCGGCGAAGGGCAGATCAAGCAAGAAGCAAGCAGGGATGCAAATGAAGCCCATGGCTTGGCTGCCGGTGCCAATTACAGTTGGCACCACCACCACCATCACCATCACGCCATGGCTGTGCCTGTGCACCCGATGTCGGCACCAATGGTGGAAGCCGGTCGCGTGGCGAACGACGTCGATGAATCAATCAGGAAGCTTCTGTTCAAGCTCGGAGGGAACCCATTCGCAGCCTTGCCGGCACTGCCATCCATAGCTCCTCCACCAATTTACGAGGAAGCCCCAAGCTTGGTGGCGCCAATGGCATATGGCATGACGCCGCTCGACGAAGGCGGCATGCAGTGTTCCAGCGTGCTGCCGGTGCTGGAGCTGGATGAGAGCTTCCACTTCAACCAAGTCAAGCTGGATGGGCTCGAGTGCTTCTTTGGGATGGGGGACCAAAGCATGAGGTGGAATGAGGTGAGCCCGTTGGTTTGCCCTAGCAACGCTGTGGCGTCTAGCTCCCAAGGGATGCAGCAGTACAGCTGCCTAGTTGAAGAACAAGCTGGCCTCGGGATGCAGTAGCAATTAATTTGGTTTTATGTTTTCGTGTACATGAATGATTGTGGTGTAAATCTGTAGCATTCATGGGGAATGGGGAAAGATGAGATCAAGCTTCTTTGAGTTAAGAGCAATAAGGTCGAACTCTCACCACTCTTAGAAGAGAGATAGCATGCCTGATTTTTCAGCTGTCTTTATGTGAGTCTAATCTTTAAATGATATTTCTTCCTCTACTGGCTTACTGCCCAAAAGAAACATTTTCACATTAGATTGTACAGGTTTATTTTCCTGTCACTTCAGTTCGTATGTTTTGGCACATTTAATTTTGTACGAATGACAAGTTCAGACCCTAAACTTAGACTTAAGGCTATTGCCAGAAATTTCTTGTGCTCCTAATATCAAAGGGCATAATATATACTTTTTAAAAGGTCATATATTTTGAGAAGTCATATGTACACACACTTCATTAAGGTGGATAACAATTCTTTTTTAAAAAAATAATGTTTGCTTAAGTTTGGCCAAAAATACATGCATGGTATTATTTACTTCATATGATATTAACAAACATACTAAGGCCAACATGACTATAGAATCCCAAGTACGTACAACATATATACTCCAGTACTAATGGGCATTTTGGTAGAAGTAAAATCTTCTACTTAATTAAGTGTTAAACAAGAGATTTCATAATGACACATGAGATGTGTTGATTTGTGCAAAAGTTCCTCATGCTGTGTCAAATATATCTATGGTGCCGATTCAGTTCAAGTTTGGAATTTTGGAGTTTGAAATTAATGATGATATAAGCACTTTCATTTCTCTGGCTGTCATGCAATTATCAAAACCTTTATTTAACTTAGCTTGTTTGATTTCCCATTCCGTACATTTGCCAAGTTAGTGCAGCCTGAATATAGCCATTAGTTGACATTTGTCTTGAACAACTAGCTGTCATACTCGGAAAAAACAGATATCGATCTACCCAGATACTAACTAAACAATATTTATATCTACTAACTATGCTAGCATGCCCCTTCCTACGACCAAGAAAAATGTCAGCTCAACAAACTGTTGTTTTAGAAAAATGAAAACTCAACTGACCTCTCCCATCATTGCTACCACACATTGTTCCAGCGAGACGCCATTGCCTTTCCCATTTGGATGCCTGCATAAAATGAAGTAAACAGCATGCTTTTTAGGAGTTTCTAATAAATATATTAAGGAAACAAGCAAAAAAAATGAAAAAAAAAACAGCATTGACTTATGCTTTGGGTGATTATGACCATAGTGTTATTACGTCTACAAAATAAAAAATGAGATTGTATTTCTAACGAATACAAAAAAGGGAGTAATCAACAATCATGTTACAATGATATTGATTTACAGTAGAGTTACTAATTTCCAACATCACCATTTTTGCTTCGTTAACGCAGATCATGAAGATAGATATATAGAAGGGGCAGAACCTACCAGTATTTGATAGATCTATACACATTTGGATGTTTTTGATAGATATGCGTTGCTTATTTAAGAAATCATGTGGATCATTTGAATTAACGTAATTTATCAGCACCATAATAATCAGCCGAATCAGAAAAGTCAAGTTTACATATGTTACTTTGTTTGATAAGAGAAGTATGCAGTTCAGACCAAAAGGAGGACCAGTCTATATGATTATTAACGCAGATGCATGGACAAACAAGTCCATCATCAATTAGAAAAGAAATAGTATAGTACAGAGCATGCCTGAGAAGAGTCAAGTTCGTTAATTCACAGTCCAAGACAGAAAGGAACATGTAAATCTACCAAACTACCAACAAGGGCAAGAAGTCAATGCTGCTTTGGTTACCTAACCTCCACATAGATGAGTTATAGGCATGTTTTAAAATGATTGAGTTGATGGAACAAAGGCCATCCATCACATCTGTTGAGACATGAAACCTCTTTGAATTGAATTTTCATGAGGTAGTAGTCAATCAATAAAAGTCACCACGGTCTTCCCAATTTACTAGTAATTCATAATGTCTACGGTCTGCCATAGCTAATTATAAAGTTTCCATTTTATACCCTATTTATGTAATTGCAAATAGACATTAATTTCCACCATATATTGATATATATGCTATACCAGAACAAGCTTAACATACAATATTTAAACTGAGGCCACACTCACCTCATGGCCAGCTTATCAAACGTGTTCAATGATTAGTATAGCTTGTTAATATGATGTCCCGTACGGCCATAGCACATCTTTAGAGACATCTTGAAGTACACTAACAGCTCAGTTTCAATCGATACCTAACACCTGCACAAATGGGGCAACAGCTTGCTACTCATTTTGGAGAAAAAACTGAATGCTAATGCTATAATAGATATTTATATGCTACATGCTTCTCATGAGAGCCGTATTTTCCTCGATAAAATAAATCACAAGCGAAATAATGTTCCAAAAGGAATATATGCTTGTGATAGTTAGACCAAAATGGTATCAAAATTACTATAGCAATAAAATTTTTAACCCGTGCAGCTATTCATGAGCTACAAACCTACATCATCCTCTTTGTCAAAAATTAGAGTAGATCAATGATTACATAAAATAGTTGTACTGAAGATACGCACAAGTAATGCTACGTCAAATCTTTAAATCAAGGACTCTGTTACGTAAGCAGTGACAGTGGTTTGGCTGATGATCTGCTTTAAAGTCAGTGAGCAATAAATGGCACTCCAGATAATAGACGTGCATCTTTTGTCCCATTTAGTAACATAAGTGTCCAACATAACATGTTTAGATTACAAAGCTGTTTACCTTGATAGCATTTCAGTTTAATTGGATCTTAAACACTGTTTCAGAAGTAAACCACATTGTTGCTCTAAGTTCAAAAACACTCACATTTTGATAATGTCAATCGTTCCCTCAGCTATAAGGCCCTTACAGGCAACTTAAAAAACATGCATGGTGATGTAATAAGTACTTTTTCCTTTTACCCTTCCAGAGTTGCGGTTGTCTTATCTTTCTCTTAGGTAAAATAAACATAATATTCCCAGAAAAACAAAATTGTTCAGCTTCCATATGATATATACTTTCAATGATAAACTGATCGTCGTCTGTCCTTAACAATTTCAGAGAAATGTTAAGACTTTTTTATAGGATGACAGAAATAACTGCTATGTATGCCTTTCGCTAGGTTGCTAGCTGAATTAGGGAACAACACACATGTTACTTGTAAGTATGGTTATCATAGACTGTTAGGCGATGGACCGGTGGTTGCTTGCTTTGCAACCTAGCTTCACTGATTAATATTTAATACCACACAGAGATATGATATTTAAATAGCAGGACACCATATGTTTCAAACCATAATCAAATCAGTCGCTAGGGAAAAAGATAAATAAGTATAAAAATGGCATATATTCTGTTTTGTCCAAATTATAAGTTGATGCACACCAAATTTCTTAAAGTTGTAACAAAAACCTCCCGCAAATAAGAGCTCTAAACAGGATAAGCTACTCGTATTACCCAAAAAAAACTTTCCCTGAGAGCTACCATTTCACTATAAAAACCATACACTGGCTGCAAAGTGGTGAGAATATCCCTGCCCAACTAGGTTTCTGCTAGAAAGAGCGCCTTGCAAAACGTCAAACATTCACAACTTGATGGCACATGCCGTCAACACAGCTGAGTTAATTTATTGCGTAGACAAGTATTGCCTGCACCTGAGACAATAGCTAAAGAGCCAGTAATGTGATATTAAAATAAGCAAGAAATCTGAGAAGGGCTCGTTGTTTATTGCATGACAGGGACAGTCACTAAGATAGATTTTGATGCTGCTTAACTTTAATGATACTATCCCAAAAGTTGTTTTTAATCTAGCGGCCTCCTCCCACTCTGGGTAATATAATCTATGCACCTACATGTAAATTTATTGACTGTCACAGAGCAGCCACTTCACTAACTTGTTCCGTATTCCATTACAAGAGGAAGAAGTCGAACTGGCTCTGATTATGTTGTCCAAGGAAGGATAAAGGAATAATCATAGTAACCTCACTGATCATCTTCTTCCATATGACTCTATCCTCAACAAATATTATATGCATCAGCTTTATTTTTTATTAAGATGGCAGCAGGTTTGTTAGATTAGAAAAATTAAGCAATTATCTGGCTGCAGGGCGAAAAGGGTGTTACAATTGTCGTTGAACCATCAAATCATATAAAGCATAAATGAATTGAGAAAGTGTGGTTGTGATGCAACATTGTGAAGCATATGAAATAGCTAGCTAGGAAGGAATTAGTAATGTACAAGAAATATGATATTGTTCACGTAATAAGAAATCTTACCACCTTTACAGCCTTCACAAGTTCCACGAGGGAGATCAATTCTTTGAAGATAAAAAGGTAGTCCTGGATCGCTCTGTTCCTGCATTGAATAATAATGGAACTATATCATTAAAACAAAATAAAACATCTATAACTAAACGATGGAAATAAAGAAATATTATTGAATCAATGTGCTATATTATGATTCCATTGCAGAGTATTAGAGTAGCATTTCATGCAGCAGAAGATCAAGCAGCATGGTAATGAACTAAATTAAAGATGCAAGAAGAGACATATAGGAAGTATCTGAGTTTATCCATAAAACAACGTGTATGTTGCTGTTGTTCAACATGCATGTAATGATCTCTGGCATGTACCAGGATTATTCTGCAAATTGGTCTTGTGTGTTACTAGCTGTGCATGTCTTTTCATGGATAAATATACAATCGGTTAAATAGATTTCCTGTTCTACCATATCACGGGAGCTGCATTTGATCCAATCAGGTTAATATATTCCAATAAACAGGAATCCAAAGTTATTCTATTGTGTCCTTAGCTGATGTCAATGGTTCACCTTAGGAACACTCAGTACACATTGATGAAATGCTAGAATAGGCCTAGGATCTACCATTTGCTCTTTCGGCACAAGATTGGAACCCCTTTTCATGATCTTAGATAAACTGATGGCCCCTACCTGTGAAAAGGAAAAAGGGGGAAGGACAGCCCCCTTCAGTCAGTAAAGTTGTTTCTCCAACATGTAGATCTATACCTAATTCGAAATGGAGCTAGCATATCCTAGTGCAACGTACATACTTATGGATCCATGAGGAAATGAAAAATGGCAGCCTATTGTCTGGATTAAGTACATTCAGCTGAGGTCAATAAGGCAGTTTGTCTCTAATAAAACTTGTATATGGTAAATTTTGTCAAGAGTTGAAAAGGCCAGCGAGGAAGGGCATGAACGAACAAAAATCCAAGCTATCCCACTAGCTTGGTGTAGCAATGCTGTATTGATTGTCGCAAGGAATAAACAGATGAGATGTAAACTGCAGTTGCAAACAAATCTAACTAGGCATATGCTTGACTTCAGTACATCAATGGTCTAATCATACAGTTGAAGTCCCCATACAACTATCAAAAGCCAAACAGAATGTGTTATATACTTGTACTATGGTGCATATTATAGGCCTGATTAACTCACTGTGTGGCCCTTAAAAGGGACAGTTTCAGCCAAATTTACACCACCTCACAGCTCCTAGCATTTGCAAACATAATTTCTGATCTTCTAGTTGACCGACTTTAATAAATAAATGGGCCTGTTTGTGTCAAAATGATCGCACTATCAAGCTAGCAAAGGACAGATGACTAGTCAGAGGCTCAGAGCTATCCTCAAACCCTTGTTCATCCTGGAATGAACAGTGAACACAGAATTTCTGTACCTCATCTTCTATCTGATCTAATCTCACATCACAGGGCGTATTAGACCACTCAATAGCATCCCGTTCCCTAAACTCTAAAAATGGTTTATCACCCAACCGTACACTACCTGAAACCACCATTGCCGTCACACGACGTGATCTGCAGATCAAACAAAACAACACCGCCACCGATTCCCCCAACCCCCCACAGATTCCCAACCCCAACTCTCCAACCACCACCGAACACGTCATCTCTCCACGGTCCGCGCGAACCAACTGTGCCGACGGTTCAACGAGCTAGGGATTTCGAAGGAATCACGTGAACGAACCACACGATCCACAATCCATCCCAGAGAGGGGGGAAAATAAGGGCAAAAGTCCGGTACCTCTGATTGCCCCACGCAGGAGAGGAATTCGGCGAGCAAACGCGACGGATCGAGGAAACCCTAGGATTTGTGGGTCTCGACCGCCGCCGCCACCTCTTCCGTCTCCGCCTCGATCCCCACCGGTTGCTCTATCGGAGATGAGGGGTGTGAAAATTTTGGCGGCATGGCGGTGGATGGCACTCGCTGCCTCGCTCTCGCTGGAAGCCGAGAGGACGAGAGACTTGTGGGCTTTATAGGCCCATCGGGCCTAATGACCTAATAACTGGGCTCTGAAAGCATAGGCTATTATACGTCCATTAGGCCTAATACTAATAGGCCGAGCCCGCAGCTTGCTCCATGCTAATTTAATTGGCCCGGGTAATTTTGGGCCTTCGTGAAGGACACAGTAAATTCTACTCATTTTTGTTACTCCTCGTTTCGTTTCCTTTTCTTTATGAACTTTAAACTCCTCGTTTCTTTTTCCCTTTTTAAATTTTAACTCCTCGTTTCTGCCTTGCAATCCTTCTAGCAACACTTCCAATTAATCTTCCCTATCTCGTTCCCACCGAATTTGCTTTTGACCGGATTGGTAACTGCAGATCCGAAGCAGCACGAGTGTTTTTACACTGGAGTATTTTCCTGGTTCCTTTTCACACTTCCAACGGCTCTGGGCTCTCCACTTCTCGACCGTGCCATGTGCCGGCAGCCACTGTTTTTTTTTTTTTTCAAAAAAACATAGCTACGGCTACCGTCCAACGCGCCGCTCCAACGGCTAGTTCCCGAGCAGTCGTCTCCTTCCTCTTCCACTCGATCGCACTCAAAAATCCATTGCCCCAACTGAAGCAAAACACCTCGCCCCCAATCCCCAATCCACTTCGCCGCGGAACTCCACTGCGCTCGCGAGCTAGCTAGCTAGGTAGGGAAGCGAGATGGTCATGGAGATCCCCTGCTCGAAGCGCGAGACGGCGAGGGGAGCGGAAGCGGAGGAGGTGGACAGCGATGAGGAGTACGACCGCGTGTTCTACGAGGACATCGAGGCTCCCAAGTTCGTCGACCTCACCGCGCCCGACGCCGCCCGCCCCTCCGATGATCCCTCCTGGTTCTGCCTCCGCATCGGTAACACCACGGCCACATCGCGCGAATTGAATTTTTTTGCTCCGTGAATTGATGAGTTGCTGATCCGAGCTATTGTTGCGTGCGAGCAGGTTGTGACCAGAATCATGAGCAGGTCGATCCGGAGGCGCTGCACAGGAGCTTCTTCATGCGTGTCATGGCGGCGAGGAGCCCTAACGTCCGGCTGCAGAAGGCGATCAGGAGGAGGAACGAGAGGTACAATTTCGATTCCGCTCTTCCTGTCCGTATCAAATTTTTTTGTGTGGTTCATCCGATTGATGTGCCCATCTCACGATCTGACGCAGCTCGATGCTGAAATGCCCGCACACCGCGCCGCCGAAGCCTCCGAGGGCTCGATTCGCGAGGCTAAGCACGGCGGCGGAGGCGGCGGCTGCGAAGCCGAGGCTGAAGACCCACCGGATCTGCACGCTGCGTGCGTCTCCGACCAAGGCGGCGAAGATCGAGGCGTCAAGCGCGAGGAAGAAAGCCCTCACGACGCCGAGGAGCAAGCCCGTGCTCCGGCCGAGGCCGGAGCTGTTCCTCAGCGCAAAGCACCAGAAGGAGCCCGTCGCGGCGGCGGCGGCGGCGGCGGCGGTGGAGAGGAAGGGGAATAATAATACGGTAGTGAAGGCCCTGTTCATGGCCACGCCGAAGAAGGACGCCGGCCAGAAGACGCCGGCGAAAAGCCAGCCGCCGCCGCCGCCGCCCTTGTCCGAGGTCTGTTCCAAGATGAGGAAGATGAATTTGGCGTGCCGTGAGGTGCCTAGTAGATATCTCTGTCAGTCGACGAATCAGAAGACAGCCAAGAAATGCGACCAGACTGCGGTGAAGAGTGCCAAGAAAGTTCAATGGTCAAGGCCGGATGTGAAGAAGAAGAAGATCTTAGGCTGCTCGCTGAAACATGTCAGTTCTGAAGTTGGTAAAGAAAACAGAAATGGCCGTGAGGATGCAGCTGCAGGTATAGAAATTGCAAGCTCCGATCAGGAACGGAAGGAGGTGCTGCAGGAATCGAGAATTGAGGTGGAAGCATCACAAGCTGACAATTATGAAGATGATAAGGAGAATTTGTCATATGTTGATCAGCCAACCGAACAAGCAGTGATCGTTTCGCATTCTGAAGGTAAAAACATGCAGCCGCTGGAGAACAATGAGAATGTTCCTCATAAGGTACTGGAACTGCTGACTTTGAAGTTGTTTTCCTCTTTATTTATGTAGTAAGACATGAATAACCTGAAATGTTGTAATGGACAATGTGCAGGTAACTAAAATGCTGAGCAAAGTGAACCCAGAGCAAGCAGGGAAGCTCAAGAAGACTACCAATCCGAAGCCATTTAGGCTGAGGACTGATGTGAGTTCATTATTACTACATTGTGTGCTGCAATGTTCATTGGTGTGCGGTGTTAACTAATCATGTGCTAGTATTAACCTTCCTCACTCCATCTTCTGTTTTCAGGAAAGAAGTGTGTTGAAAGAAGCAAATTCAGAAAGTCACCAGACGCTCACCGAGAACAACACCATGGCAGCACTCAAGGATGGAAATAGAGCAGTCCTGGTAAGTTAATCAAGGATGGTAGCACCATAGCATTCCCGCTGTTGTGGTCACTCACTGATCTATATTTATGTATGCTGATGCAGCAAGTAGGAAGATGTCATGATGGAAAGGGACAAGGAAAAACGATCTGCAGGGAGAAACAGGTGAGCATTGATGTCTGAAAAAAAAAAATCCATGTCCATATCAATTTAGGAAACATATGTTGAATTGCTGATCTGTGCAAACTGTATATTCAGAAGAAGCAAATCAGAAATGTTGCCACGGCTCAGCTTGATGAAGCCAAAAGGGTCTTGAAGAGCATTCCTTGCAACAATGTGAAGCCTGCATTGGCGAATGGAAAAACAGTGGGGAGGTCACAGAGAGCTCCTAGAGTGCCATCATCAACAAGAAGTACCAACATAACAAGGTTTGTCCAAAAAAGAATGAGCAAAAATCACAAAAAAAAAATATTTGGATGAAGTATTAGTCATTGTTACAGAATTACCATCATGCAGTATATTGTTTTGTGTTTGTTTAGTGGTTCCATGCCAACTTCTCGGATTGGAAAAGAGAAGAAGACCTCGGTGAAAATGTCCAGAATCCAAGCTGCTGCTGCTTGACTGAAGTGACAATTGTTTTATTGTCAGCTCCAAGGATGAAAATATGTATTTAACGTGTCGATTTCATTCCTTTGAACTACTCTGTAGTCTGTACGCTCACACCAACAAGGATGTATCTTGTTTCCTTGTTCTGTCCATGCGATTTGTGTGTTGAGTATAATTCTCTTTGTTCTGTACCATCTAGATTCTTTTGTAACCTTAAAGAAAAACTGGGGAAAAGAAGAGGCCCAGCCCAGGAGAAATTCAGCTCAGCATTTGAGTTCACATTTTTCTTGTTTATCCAAATATTGCAAGCCCAACCGCCTTACTGATGTGTTCTGAACAAAAATGCAGAATGGCAGGAGATATAAATTTGAATACAGAATGTCACGAGGAGGATAACTGATACCCTGCCGCCCAACCAATTCCAAGCCAAGCTGCTTGCTGGTCCCTCTGTCTATCTATCCCCTCTGCAATTCTGCATCCATCCAAAACGCAGAGATCGAAGTCGAACGGCGTCGCCATCTCTCTTCACGCACACACACGGCCAGAGGCATGAATCGATCGATGCCACGGACCACACTGCACGACTGCATGTACAATCGCTGTGCAAATGTTACACATACGGTTGTCATCAACTCTGCCATGAGCCCATCAATACAATGGACCATGGACCATGGTTCGTCCTCTCCCATGAACTGTCTGTGCGGCAGCGTGAGATCCGGTGAACAGTTCCACGGATTTGGAACAGATTTGATGAGTGCATCATGGGTTCATGGTGTTGTGTCAGTGGCAAGGGAAGGGGGAAAAAACTGGCTTAACACATATTGCAGTGCTTTCCTCAACAAAAAAAAAACACACATATTGCAGTGTCTCTCTGTTTGCAATGTTTGAAAACTAAAAAAGGACATGGATTTGTAGCACAGGGAAGCTTCTCTTGGGTCCTTCAGAATGGCCCAAACAAAAAAGCCTCTCTCACAAATCATTGATGCTTGCAGATCCAGATGCCTGTAGCGTCGCACGAGAAGGATCGGGCTTTGCCTCAAAAGCACATGGATTTGCACGATTTGATTCAGCGATCGAGAGACAGTTGTCACCTCCTGCACTGCACCCATAATTATCGGTTTGTTGTTAAGGGGTCGTTTGGATGTAGGGATTTTTTTAGTTCGTGTCTCATCGGATATTTGCACATTAATTAGGAGTATTAAATATAAGCTAATAATAAAACTAAGTCAACGTATCTAATGAAAATCAACCTCTCGTATAAACTATGGAAACTTCAATCCGAGTCACACGATGTTGGTCCAAGGGTGCGCTAAAGAGAGGTGGGAGAGGTGATTTACAAAACTGCATTTATAAATCACCCCTCCACCTCTCTTGAGTTTTGCAAATCACCCCTCCCATCTCTCCTGAGTGATCAACGTCGTGTGGTTTAGATTGAAGTTTCCATAGTTTGTACGAGAGGTTGTTTTCCACCAGATACATTGCCTAAAACTAATTGAATAAATAAAGGCTAATTCGCGAGACAAATTTGTTAAGCCTAATTAATTCATGATTAGCAAATGTTTACTGTAGCATCACATTCGCTAATCATGAACTAATTAAGCTCAATAGATTCGTTTTACGAAATAATCCAAAGTATGGGGTGAGTAAACAGCGTCTTAGGCAGCGATGGCAAGAAGCCGATCGAAACATTCCTCCATAAACTCCGGGGACCTCGATATCGGAGATCCAAGTAAACAAGTGTGCCGCCGTAAAACGCTCTTAATTTCCTCTCAGTTAAACCGATGGACGTTAGAAGCAGTACAGAAAATTAAAATTTTGTTATGTGTATGTATGTGTAAGGGTAGTGTGGAGTGTGGACTAGTGGAGGAGTACTAAAGCACCGAGTTAATTAGGAGGCGTACTACTCTTTCGTTGCAACTTGCAAAGACTTGGTGGGGGCCGTGTGCCGGCTTCCGGTCGCCGGCCGGAAATCGTGCAGAGATCGCGGCGGCCGGCAGCGGCGACGCGCGGCGCGGTTAATTTTTTTTTTCCGATCTGGCAGGCACGTGGTACGTGACAGGCGAGAGGCGCACGCACGCACGCACGCACGTGCTCCCCTTCCCTTACCGTTTCTTTTGTGCACATGTCGGGTTTGTCCGGAATGCTAACTACAGTGTGGGCAGGCCGGTGAGCAGCACACTTCTGTACTAACGGCAAAGCATAACATAAGTTTTTTTTTTTTTGTGCGGGGAATAACATAAGCTTCTTTGCATCAGGCATAAGACATAAGCTTCTTGGCTAATGTGGTTGTGTCACATTTAACAATCACACAATGTTTTGTCCACGCCATCGTAATCATGATCATGGACTGACCCAAAATCCACGGATGGTCCATGAGAAGGAGAAAAGGGCGAAAAAAAAAGAGGAAAGACCTGTTCAATTTATTGTCATTTTTAACCTTATCATGTTTTGGTTATGCCAAATTTTGGTAGAGTTAGACGCTACCAAATTTTGGTGGCAGTGTTGGATGCGTTTAGTTTGAAACCTTACCAAAAATGCTGGCAATAATCTTAAGAGAGAAAATTTCTAGAATTACCAAATTTTGGTAAGATGACATTTATCAATATGTGTTTACTTTATTATCCTACCAAATTTTGACGTTGCCAAATTTTAGTAGGGTTAAAAGGAAACTTGCAGTGGTCACATGCTCCTCCCCGCGAGTCGATCGCGGACGTACTCGGGGGGCCCAAACCGAGATTTCGACGCGACGCGCATGGCACGCCATTCTCCGGCTCCATTTTGTTTCTTTGGTGCCCTTGATCGCAGGTTTTCCCATTGATGTTTGCAACGCGATTTGACTGATTGGCGCCGCAAGTTTGCGAGAAACGGACACAGATGAGACCGACAAACCGCATCTTTCTTTGTGGTCATGGATGGCTGCACATTCCGTTAGCCGGCCGCCGGAATACGTATGCCCAAGGCTTTCATTTCACGGCGTCTAGAAAACGGGTGGATTCAGGCTAAAAACAGCCGATTAGCGAGTCAGCCGGCCGTTCCTAATTGAACGACGACGACGACGACAATTTGCCATCACAGCATTATGCCTATGTACCCTAGCTGCTGCCACAGTACTACTACGACGACGACTAGCTAGCATGCATTACTGACACTTGCATAGTTGCATTGGACGTTAATGAACACCGTACGATACCCCAGCCAGCCCGACCTATCTACGTACAGGAGGACGATGTAGTAGTGAGTACGTAGGAGCTTTCATTGTCATGCCGTGCAGGTTGTTTCACTCTGAATTGCTGTTGCTGCATTCGCTGCTGCTTCATGCATCCGGCCCGGCCACTCATTCATGGCGATATTGATTGAGTACACACGCATGCATGCTTGCTTGCTCTCGTTGCATTGCATGTAGGGTCAGTCGCTCGCCGCACACTATTCGTCAGAGCAAATCGTTTCGTCCTTCTGTGTCGTTCGTTTTCCAGGAGACGGTTTCATGATCCGATCGAAGTGCATGCATTATTTTGCATCGCGTCATGTAAAAAACAACGAAATGAAAGGGCATAGATGGATGAGATGAAGAAATGTAACCTCAACCACCGAAGGCCAGGCCACCGGCCGGCACCATACGCTTGGCACGTATGGTTGTCGTTGCCCATATGGTGCTCAATACAAAGGTCCAAAACCATGGACAAACTGTTAGCAGATGGAGTATGATGGATCAATGAAGTCAATAGGCATAAGTTTGAAGGACCCGATTGAATTCCAACAACAAACTTACAAAACCTCGGCAAAATGAAGAAAATGAAATTGCTCTGGTTTTGTTTGCACCGATGCTCCCGGTTATACAAGGTCACAACTTACATCAGAAGATTACATACATTTATTTTATTGGGATTGTTAGACTTTAGTCACTTCAAATTTTTCTTTCAAATTTGTGGCAAGCTCCCCTGCTTCGCTAATGAGCGCGTCTTCTTTTCTGACGATGACAGATGACCTACAAATTAGGCTTTCGAGGGTTAAAAGGTGACGGAGGGGAGTAGAGAGATGGTGGGGGCACTTGGACTGGCGGCGGTGAGCGCAACCTTGTTAGGAATTGCAGGAGAATAATAAAGGATCCAATAGCATATCGATGAGGATACAGACATGGGTGGCATTTCGACAACGAGGAAGAAGAAATAGTCCTACGAAAGTAGCGACAATGACGAATGTGTTAAAATTGATGTCTTATTGGCGCTGAAGAGGTGACAACTAGATGAAAGAGGCGTTGACGACAATATGGGATGAAGAGGTTAGATGACTAGTGGCATCAGTGTCACGAGGAGTTTTTTAGGGAAAACGACAAGAGCTCTGCCAATTTAATTAGACAGAAAAAATTACGGTGTCACGTTTTACAATTACACATTAGAGAGAGAAGAACCCATGTGCCACCAACTTTAGGGAGCTACATTGTCGCCATTGCTTGTTTTTACTCTTTGCAAGTTGTATGCTCATAACCACTGCCTCTAGGTACGGTTCTAAAATTCTTTTGTTTTCTTTATAGCTAAATGAACCATGAAAGTGTAGATGATGATGCCTTCGAAGAGTTTTTTGTGCTCATGTGCCATCTTCGAACGGCAGGGTGACAACCAGCTCATGAAGTCACAGTGGAACTTCGTTGTGGAGATGTGGTACAGTACCCAACATGTTATGAAAACACGTAGTTGGTGTTTCATTGTATGAGTCGCACATTGAACAAATCGAGGTATAAGGCCAACTAAGTAGTTATAGTCAGTCAACTGCTAGGATTTTTCTTTGTACTCTCGACCAACCTGCATTTTTCTTATATTTTTGCCTCCCATATCATTATATATATATGTTCTCAATAATCCCATCTGTGAATTGGATGTTGTTGACAGAGCTGATGTCCCGAGGACTACGAGAAGGATAGGTTGTGTGTATGGTTACAGTGATTCTGTTCGACAACCATATACGTTGCAGCCGTAGTTACTACTACAATTACCAATAGCCAAAATATGTATGAGCACTATTTAGACAGTTACAGCTGCTACAAGAATGATAGCCTAACAGGCCCGGAACCAACCTCAAAGCGATTATGGCTGTCAAAACTTAAAACTTGCAACATGTTCGGATGATTGGGCTGGATTGAAAATGACTAGACTGAATAATTTTTTTTAATAAAAGTTAGCTGGGCTAAATGATATTTTGTCAAGAGAGCCAACCAGCTGAACAGGCCGTTGATTTCGGGCGTGCAGCAGATGGTTATTAGGGCAAGTTCAATAAGGAAAAACTCCTTACTATTAGCCGATTACGTCAGATTATTTACACAGCTGGAGGAGAGAGAATGTAAGGAGAGAAGAGTCGTCGACAAATCTGTCGACCGCTCGCACAGGCGCCTAGGCGCGAAGCATAGGAAACGATCTCGTTGATTGGGTAGCGATCAAGAGAGAGGTTAATTGCTAGGGCCCACAGATTAATTAACTAATAAAAGAGATTAAGAGAGGAGAGAGAGAAATCTACATATGCTGGCTATTAGCCGATTGGATACTCTATTATTGTTCTTGCCCTTGCTGGTCGAAGTTGAAACCGGAAAAGGATAAAAGGGTGTCCCAGATGAAACGCAGCACGCGGCACGCAACAAACGAACACGGTCGGACCAGAGTTATGGCAAAGCCGTACGGTCCATAGCAAAACCACACTTGGACCGGACCCGGTCGAGCTAGCCAGGCGCCTACTTGGCCGCTTTCTAGAACAGCGGCGATGACTCGGCGCCGCGCCCGCCAGAGGCCAGCTCGTGTGGGACCCCACCCGACCGGCCCAATCCGCATGTGGGGTCCACATACCCGTCTCTGTGCCCCTGGCGCGTGGGGCTCATCCATGCGCTTTCCTCTCCCTTCCGTGTCACCATCAAGGCCGCGGCCGTCGCTTTCTCCTCCCAGTTTTTTTTACTTGTGCGGGTTGCGGAGCGTGCAGGCGATCGGACGGCTTGGTTTGAAAAGGGCCGCGTCGGTGCGAATCTGGACCGTTCGATCGGGCTCGCTTTGCGCTGCGAGTCTGCGACTGCTGCTGCTACTGTTCACGGGGGTGGACGACAGGGAGGTCACAGCTTCACAAGAGTTAACTCTTCGTTCGTTTGGTCCCTTTTGCAGGAACATACTTCGAGGGTCAGATAATTACCAAGAGCTAGTCGAGGAGTACCTTGTTTTGCTGTCAAGGAGCGGTTTCTATTATATGTAGGAGTAGAGGGGTGCTTTGTACAAAAAAGTGCCGATCTGAAAAGCAGACTACTGTTTCTTTTCTTCTTTTTTTTTTGAAACTGGCAGACTACTGTTTCTCCCGTGGTAGAGATAAAGAGGTGACGGCTTCAAAAAAAATAAAAAATAAAGAGGGGGGAAACGAAATAAAGCATCACCATCTCTCCCCTGAATAACCAAACTCCAAATCCAACCTACCCAATGCAAGAGCTAAAAACCAAAAAAAATTTGGCGTACTCCACGTAACACTCCACTGGACAAAGATATCGTAATGATTAAACAAACAAATGCAAAAACACGTCAAGAAGAACGAAATTTGGGATAAATTTCAAAGCAAGGACCACAGTCCAAAGCCTCTCCAAACATTCCACACACAAAAAATAAAAAAAGTCGTAAAGGCTAGTACGATATGCTTCCCCTTTTGCCCTTCCACTGCCGGGTTTAAACCGCGGGAGCCGCGTAATTTGCCCCCCTAATTAACTCCGACATAAAAACCTTACCAAACCAAGGGGTTTAAAGAAAAAAAAAACACGCACGGAAAGACAAAGAAAAATCCAAAAATATTTGCTTCCTCTTCCTCCTCCTGCCGATCTCCCCCTTCTTGACGTGTTGAGCTGTTTCCCAGTCCATCGTCCTCTTCCCTTCCCCCAAGCTCACCTCGCCTCGCCTTCTTCTTCTCCATCTCGCCCTCTTCTTAAGCTCAAATGGGAGTGGAATCAGCTGCGTAGGGATTGGCATTGGGGGCTAAAGGAGGAAGGGGGAGGTCCAGGAATAGTGTGTGGTGAAGTGGGAGGCTAATTTGGGGGTGAGGAGGAACGAGAGGTGAGGTGAGTGGGGGGAGGAGAAAGGCCGGTTCTTGGACCGGCCATTGATGGCGCCGTGGACCGGCTTGTGGGGCGGGAGGTCCGGCGGCATCGGCCTCGGCGGCGGCGGCGACCACTACCGGGGCACGCCGGTGGTGGTCAAGATGGAGAATCCCAACTGGTCCATCTCCGAGATCTCCTCGCCGGACGACGACGACGACGATTTCCTCGTCGGCGGCGGTCGCCGCCGCCGGAGCAAGAACGCCAAGCAGATCACCTGGGTGCTTCTCCTCAAGGCCCACCGCGCCGCCGGATGCCTCGCGTCGCTTGCCTACGCCGCCGTCGCCCTCGGCGCCGCCGCACGGCGGAGGGTCGCCGCCGGCAGGACTGACGCCGACGCCCCCTCCGCCGGCGCTGGCGCCGGCGAAAGCCCCGTCCTTCGGTCACGCTTCTACTCCTTCATCAGGGCGTTCCTGGTCCTCGCCGTGCTCCTCCTCGTCGTGGAGCTCGGCGCCTACATCAATGGCTGGGACGACATCGCCGCCTCCGCGCTCGCCCTCCCCGTCATCGGCGCCGAGTCGCTCTACGCGTCGTGGCTGCGTCTCCGCGCCGCCTACGTGGCGCCGTTCGTCCAGTTCCTCACCGACGCCTGCGTCGTGCTCTTCCTCATCCAGAGCGCCGACCGCCTCATCCAGTGCCTCGGATGCTTCTACATCCACCTCAAGCGGATCAAGCCTCAGCCCAATTCGCCGCCATTGTTGCCCGACGCCGAGGATCCCGACGCCGGGTACTACCCCATGGTGTTAGTGCAGATTCCAATGTGCAACGAGAAGGAGGTTGGTGGTGTTGCTTTCGCTTTAAAAGATTGTGAATTTTGGTCTCCAATTGTGCAACCTTTTGATGTTTGTTTGTTGGTCTGTCTGTTCCAGGTTTATCAGCAATCAATTGCGGCCGTGTGCAATCTAGATTGGCCGAGGTCCAACTTCTTGGTTCAGGTGTTGGATGATTCGGACGACCCGACAACGCAGACTCTGATCAGAGAGGAAGTGTTGAAGTGGCAGCAGAATGGTGCTCGGATTGTGTACCGGCATCGTGTTCTTAGGGATGGTTACAAGGCTGGAAATCTCAAGTCAGCCATGAGCTGCACCTATGTCAAGGACTATGAGTTTGTCGCCATCTTTGATGCTGACTTCCAACCCAATCCGGACTTCTTGAAGCGCACCGTGCCGCATTTCAAGGTAAATTGAGATGAAATTTTGTGCATTTGGTTAGTGGTGATAATGTATATGGTTTCGAGTTGTAATTCTGATCAAATTATTGGCCGTTGCAGAACAATGATGAATTGGGGCTGGTTCAAGCTAGATGGTCATTTGTGAATAAGGATGAGAACCTATTGACTCGTCTGCAAAACATTAATCTTTGCTTCCACTTTGAGGTTGAGCAGCAAGTGAATGGGATATTCCTAAACTTCTTTGGCTTCAATGGCACTGCTGGGGTGTGGAGAATCAAGGCATTGGATGACTCAGGTGGGTGGATGGAGCGTACAACAGTGGAGGACATGGACATTGCAGTTCGAGCACATCTTAGGGGCTGGAAATTTATCTTCCTGAATGACGTCGAGGTAATATATATGATAAAGTTACATTTTAACTGTTTTCCGGATTGTGTTTGCTCACCTTTTCAGTTGTATAACTCGTTTCACGCATTATGGACAGTGCCAATGTGAATTGCCGGAGTCCTATGAAGCTTATAGGAAGCAGCAACATCGGTGGCATTCTGGTCCAATGCAGCTATTCAGACTCTGCTTGCCAGACATTATCAAATGCAAGGTACTGATTTGATCATATTTGTTGTACTTGGTGTTTGCAATCTTCTGAACAATGAAAATTGTTGTTACCGCAGCGGATTGGTTTGGATAAATATTTTTTGTTTAATGCAAATATGATGTGAAATTGTGTATTTCTCCTGTAACAATTCTAGGTAACTATGTTGTCTTTAAATAGCATGTTAGGTAATAGTATATCATTTGATCAATTAGGTACTTAAAGTGGAAATTTGAATATCTACAGATAAATTAATGTGATCATGACAAAAATGAGGATGCTTTTATTGGATACATTACACCTGCGCATGGCTTTATGAATATGGTCCAATGATGTTAGCATGATGAAATTCTAAAATGTTTAGACATTTTGTGGTACTTCTACTTATTAACTGATCCTGGGACCATTCAATTATCTTCTTGATATTGCCTTTACCATTAGCCTTTTCTCCTAAGTACTTAGGTTGATACACTTAATAGAAATCCGTTCTCATCAAGTACCATCTGTTTTGTATATATCATCGTGCCCTTCTTACAAGTAGATCTTTTTTGTGCATTACCGTGATGGAATTTGAATTTGCTTATTACCTTTTGTTGTCATTGTCATCAAAATAATGTACCTGATAGGATATTTAGATGAAACAACTAGTTTGTTGATAACTTGAAACCTCTATTTGTCCAATCTGATTGCTTATCTACTTTGTTCTATTCTGCTGCAGATTGCGTTTTGGAAGAAAGCCAACTTGATCTTCCTTTTCTTCCTTCTTCGGAAGCTCATACTGCCGTTTTACTCTTTCACACTCTTCTGCATCATCCTCCCAATGACGATGTTTGTGCCTGAAGCTGAGCTCCCAGACTGGGTCGTATGCTATATTCCTGCCCTGATGTCCTTACTCAACATCCTGCCTTCTCCGAAGTCTTTCCCTTTCATCATCCCATACCTACTCTTTGAGAACACCATGTCCGTGACAAAATTCAATGCCATGATATCTGGTCTGTTCCAGCTTGGAAGTGCATATGAATGGGTGGTGACCAAGAAGTCGGGCCGGTCATCGGAGGGAGACCTCATTGCTTTGGCACCCAAAGAGTTGAAACACCAAAAAACTGAATCGGCGCCTAACCTCGATGCTATTGCAAAGGAGCAGTCCACTCCTAGAAAGGATGCCAAGAAGAAGCACAACCGGATATACAAGAAAGAGCTTGCACTCTCATTGCTCCTCCTAACCGCCGCGGCTCGCAGTTTGCTCTCGAAACAGGGTATACATTTCTATTTCCTCCTGTTTCAGGGTATTTCTTTCTTGTTAGTAGGCCTTGATCTCATAGGCGAGCAGATTGAGTAAACTGTAAAAAGCAAGATAGATGTTAAAAACAGTTGTGTCGAAGCTCTTTGGCGATATTGAAATGTTGCATGACACAATTGTGTCGTCCTATTGGTTAAGTCATGACTTCACACAACATGATCCACGGTGTACACGCCCAAATAGGCCCCTCCCTCTCGGTTCTGTAGATAGCTTTTCTTGGACTGTAAATTTGATTAGTTCTTCCAGGCATCTTCAATTCTTTGTACTAGCAGTAACCAATTTTGGTGTTCTTGTGGGGATTTATCTTATGAGGCAAGCCTGTACGAGTGATTCAGAATCCAAAATGCCCTTAATTTAGAAGTCATCCCTTCATGTGTCTGCTTCTGAATTCTGATAACCATGTTGCCCCTACCTGCTTTGTTGGTCAATGCACTTTCGTTGGTCCGTTCTGCATGACACCAGCAAGAACTGATACTGTTCATAGTAACAAGGTCACATGACTGAAAGCTTTTGTCCCTTAAATGTACTCATCCAGATTCCAGCAGGTGGTCAATAAAGAAGGTGCCATCTATTGCTATTCACTAGGAATATAAATGTTCACAAACTTTTCAAAAGTGTCAACCCACCCGGAAGAGAACTTGTGAAATGGCATGCTTTTCCAAGTAGTGGACTTCCTTCCATATACATGTTGTAACGTACAAGACCAGAAAACATGATCCTACAGGGTACAGCTGGACACCACAAACCTGCTGATGTATTCTTTCCATCCCAGTTGTCCAAGGAAATTCCAATCCGGCTCAATTCAGGCAGCAGCGGCACACACCTCCAGCTTCAAATGTCAATTACCTGAAGCTATAAAAATATAGGACTTCATATCATATATAATTATCCATGTCCCAAACAACAAACCGGTCCATTTCAAGGAGCCAGAAATGCCAGGTTGTGAGATGGGCTACAAAAAACTAATAATTAACCTCGGATATTGTCTCCACCGGAGATGAGCTGTGAGTAGCCGAGACTGGTAGCAGCAGCAGAGAGTGAGACCTGTTCTGTTCCTGTGCCTGCCTTATCTTCACGGCATGTGGCTGCGAGACAGCTGCCTCGCGCCAAGGCATCATCAGTCCTTCGATCTGCTGGTCCATCCACACACACTCCACGGTGCGGCAGCGGCTGCCATAAGCGAGCGTTTCACATGACGTTTGTTGTCGTGCTGAACTGGAGTGGAGATCGATACAACCTGCTGAACTGGAGATCGATGCAACCAGGGACCAGGGACTGAGTTCATAGTGACTTTTCATCAACATGTAAATTCAGAGTTAGCAAAACTCATGGTGATCCCATTGTTTTAGAATGTAAGACCTTTTGATCATTCATTTTATTTAAAAGATTATAAAATTATCATTTATTTTGTTTGTAACTTACTTTATTATAAAAATACTTTAAGCATTACTTATTAATTTCTATATTTACACAAAATTTTTTAGATAAGACGAATGATAAAACGCTGAAAGAAAAGGTCAAAACATTTTATATTATTTATATTATAAAACAAAAGTAATATATGATTAATAAAGTCATGATGTAATTAATCGGAGAGGATCTGGTTGTACAACGAAATGTCGGACGTTGTGAACCCACTAATAACGTTTACTATGAATGATTATTATTTTTTTTTTTTGAGATTGTGTTTTATAGTAGTAAGATGTTGGCATCGGTCAATGCAGCACTAACCAGTCGCTCGACTTATCCGGGAGCTGGCTTTGTCACCGTGTCTTTTTTTAAAAAAAAAAGAGGCGTGTGTATGGTACCGAGAATAACAATTAGTCGGAGTATTAGGTGATAGTGCTTGAGTGGTATGCAGCTTTGTCAGCGGTTTGCCTTCGTGCAGTACAAGCCAAGGTATGGGCAGCCCGCAGCCATGGTTTGTATGCTTGCATGAAATGACCGACACGGCTTAGTTGCGTTCTTGGCACATCTTGTGGTGATCTGGATTGCTCGATCACTCACTCGACTTGTTCGGATCATTGCGAATGATGGCCGCACTCAGCAAGCTTGGAGAAGTAGCCATAGCTTAATGATGATGTGAATATGTCACGCATTAACACTAGTAGTACCTGACGCTTGGCTTCGCTGTAATGATCTACAGTATGTTTGTGTGATTTTGCCGTGTGATGTAAAAAGGCGATTATATGATGGTCCAATTATTATTTTCCCCCACCGACGCACACGCCTAATTTAACTGGCGAACAACGGTCAGAGCACACGTGTAAGTGCACCAGCACTAATCTGAATGTGGTGGTCACGGTAACTTTGCCTCGAAGCCTAACTAGATTAGGAAAAGAAACTTGTGTATCGTAATGTAATGACTTGTACTACTCAACGTGGCAATGTGGCATGCTTCTCCGATGGATGTATATGTAGGGTTTGGTTGTTCTGGTGCTCCATAAAATCAAGCCATCACGTTAGGTAGGATGTGATATATTCTAATATAATAAATGTAAATATTTATCTATATTCACCTTTCAAAAAAAATATTTGTCTAAATTTGTTATACTAAGTATATGTCGTGTCCAAATCTAAATACTTATAAATTTAAACAGAGAGTAATGATTTTTGCCCTACAAATTTTACTGCGATTTTAGTAGGACTAGCTACATGAATGTTTAGTTTGCTACAAATATTTACCGACATAGTTACAAATCCTATACTACTAAAATTGGTACTCGTATATACAAAAGGAGGTACTCGTATATACAAAAGGACAAGACGAAACTTGCTAATATTTTGACACTTATTATTAAAAGAACTTTACAATGCAGAGTCACCCTGGTTCAAAATTACTTCTACATACAAGGAGTTAAGTTCAATTTGGGTCTCTAATTTTGGCTCCGAGTCTCAAAATCGTCCATCAACCATAATACTAGAAATGTTAGACCTCAAAGCCACGAAATCCATTTAAAATAGTTCCCTTGGCGGTATAGATAGATGGTTTCACCGACGTGGCATCATGGTACCTACTTGTTAGTCGAAAAGAAATAAAAATAAATACATTCCTTTTTTTTTTGCTCTCTCTCTGTGTTCCCTTCTCCCCTGTGTCGCTCATTCTTTCTTTGGCTCTATGTTCTTTGGCTAGTCAATAGTGTGGAAGTGGGAGTGAGAGCGAGTGTGGCGGCGGTCGGTGTGGAGGGATAGCGTCGATTGCAAGGATATGGTGCATAAGGAGGTAGCTGGCGGAAGAGGAGCTGAGGCGGAGGTAGTGCCGTCGCCCCATCTCCTCTTGCTCTTCTCCACACCAGTCGTGCATGAGCTTAAGCTCCTTGGGGATACGCAGAGGAAGGAGGGGCAACTGTGGCCTCAATCTGGTGTACGACATGGTCGAACTTCATCACCCATGGATGGAGGTCGTAGGAGTGCCTCCTTGCCATCTCGCTGAACTGTCGGCCGGTGCCTGCCCTCTTGCGTGCAGCCCCACAACTTGCTCCTGGTTTGATTGCCCTACATTCGTCACCATGAAAGGTCCCCGGTCTAGCTGACCTCACCTCCTCTATTTGAGGCCACTCTCTAGAACCCGATGTTGTGATGACTGTTGATCTGGATATGATGACGAGGGGCGGCGGTGCAGCTTGATGCACGGGCAATGGATTTTGTGATGGTGTCCTTTAGACTATCGTCGCCCCGCGTTTAGAGCCTCTATCGCCTCTTGCTCATAGTCATTGTCGTCGCCCCGCTCACGTGTGCGCTAGTGATTCTCAACGGTCGATGGCGTCGAGGGGAAAAAAGAGGGGGGGGAGAGAATAAGAGAGAAAGAAGGATTATATTTTGTACTATTTCTTTAAGATTGACATAGGTCCTACGATGCCACGCCATCAAAACCACCCCTCTATACTACCAAGGGACCTGTTTTAAATAGTTTTCGAAACTTCGAGGCCCAACATTTTTGGTGTTGCGGTTAAGGAACGATTTTGAGACCCTGTGTCAATACGAGGGACCCAAATAAAACCTATTCCTACATACAATAGGATTCCAAAATACAAAAGGACACGACGAACCGTCGCTAGACCTGCCCAAATGCAAGCCCAAGTGCCCAACCCGTTAATTTTAAAAGGCCTTGGCCCGTAAACTAATCCAACATATATCACGGCGGCACGGCCTATCCACTCCCACCCCGATGGGCCTAATCTGCTCCGCCGGCATGCATTGTCCACGCCTCACGAAGTCACAAGTCACAACCCCAAACTCGGCCCGATCAACAGCGCGCCGCACTCCGGCGCCAAGCAAAACGCGCGCGTTTACGTGCGGGCGTGGGCGCTGTCGCCGTGAATCGTTCAGTTTTGCACGCGCGATCCGGCACCGCGAAACCGGCCACACCTCTAGCTTAGCACTAGCCGCAGTCGATGCGGGTTGGGGGCGGGGAATTTTTCTCCGGCCCCGTTGTGATCGAACCCCCGTTCACGCGCGCGGAGTACTGAAACTTGATAGCTGAATACACAGGATTTTATTTTTCAAGGGATCCACTGTCAGAAATACATGGAACGTCTTGTTGTTGTTAATGATTCCAGAGATATGGCACGGTTCTGATTTTCTGAACGTTTATATAGATGATAAGCACAAGAACAGTGAGATCAGCTTTGCAAAACCTACACACGTAGTACTAGTTTCTGTTGAAGTTAAGTGACTAAACACTAATGACTAACCCATCCAACTCCAATCAGCGTGGCTGTGCTGGAAGTTTTCATCTAAATATGCTGCTGTTGCTTGCCCCAATATTACAAAAACCCTTCTACTGAAGAAGGTAACTGCAGAGGCAAAGTATGCATACGCATATCTCATTTCACCCTAATTCTTGCCCAACTAGCACTAAACTAATCATCTCCTGAACAAAAGCACCTATCAACCTCGCCTAACGACAAGGAAGGCTGCTGCTATGAGTATGATTCGCTCATGCGTCAGTCCACGCGGCGAACATCGGAAGGTGAGCGATGGACACGCCGGCGGGCCTCGCCGGCGCCGGAGCCGTCCACGACGTCAGCGGCAGAGGAGTCATCATCGCCTTCGACGCCGCCGGCTTCGCGAACAGCATGGCGAGCCCGCCGCCGCCGTCGACGCCGCGTCTGTCCGGGCTCTGATCACAGGAGTTGCATAGGCTCGCCGTCGCCATTGACGACGACGTGTTCGACACGTGGGCCGCGCCGCCGCCGCCGTCGACGGTCGACACGATGTCGTGCAGCGCCGAGAACGCGTCGCTCGACATGAGCTCATGGTGTCCGCCGTGCTGATGCTGGGCGCCGCCGCCGGCGGCCATCTTCCACTCGGCCGCGTTCCCGGCCTGGACCAGCGCGGCGGCGGCGTTGGCGACGGCCGCGGTCTCCGCCGCCGACGCCACGACACCGGCGGCGTCCTTGCCGCCCTTGCGCCGCGCCAGATCGCTAGGGAGGAGCGTGCTGCTCTCCAAGATCTTGTCCACGTCATACCTCGTTATATCAAAATTCGTCACGGCGTTGAGCCCCCGGAACTTGATCGCCGCCACGTCGTACGCCTCCGCCGCCTCCTCCTGCGTACCTAAAAAAACCAAATTCAATCACACACGACATCAAATTTGCACAAATTAGTTTAAATTTCCAATTTTTTTTGCACAAAATCGAATCTTTCGCAGGTCAAACGGGCATGGCGCGGCGAGGCAAAAGAGAAGCGACTGCGGCGGGGCGCAGCAGCCTTAGGAAAGGTAGCCAAGGCGCATGCACGCATCGCAAACGCACAATGGGGACGGCTTTTTTGCATGCGCAAAAGTTGCTAGAGCTGCAGCAGCAACCAAAAGCATGCAAGAAACATTCTTTGGGGCTGAGCTGGGCCAGCATCAGAAGTGGCATCATTGAAGCTAGCTAGCTGAATTCTTATGATCATTGTGACAGGACAAGCTGCGTCCTTAAAACGTGACAGCCTCTGCAACGCCAACCTCATACTACATTCACTTTGTTGCAACAGTAGCCGTTGTTGCTGATCATGATGCACATCATGCATGATATGGCCATTCGAGCAGAGGAGAATCTTGCATGCATTCTGGCTGTTCGAATGAACAACGATAACGAGATCGTGCAGTTGCAGAGATTGGGGATGAAAAACACTCACTGAATGTTCCCAAGTAGAGATCCTTGTTGCCTGAGACGCGACCAATACGCGCCTGCCATCTCCCATGCTGGTGATGCCTGAATATGTTGACAGAAACAAACAATTAATTACTGTTTTTATTCTTCAGTAGACATGGATGCATTTGGAGTATATGATTAACAACCTGGTGACTCCACGGTAGATCGAAGCGCCACGCGAGAAGCCGCTGCTTTTCCTGCAGCAATGGCGATTGAAATTGCAGACGTCAGTACAACAAATTTGCAGTTTTGTTTGTTCAGACACCTGGAGTGATTTTTTAGCGTACCTTCTGAGGTGAGCCACATACTCCAGCCTGCTCATGTTCTTCATCTCTTCCAGCTCCTCCTGGTAGTCTTCCAACTGTTCAGCAAATGGTGAAAAAACAACATCAATAACAACACAACTACAGTGTGATCATGCATTACAGACAGCCATTCACAGTGACTGAGCCACAACTCCAAAATCTAAACGAAAAACGACTATTATTTCCTTGCAAGAAATTAAAACTAGAAATGAAGTAATCAGTTGGTAATTTAATCACCGGGAAGTTGATGTGCGTGGAAGGCCCCCAGTACTTGAGCGCAGCCAGATCATACGCCCTTGCAGCCTTCTCCTCCATGTCATATCCACCTAGCATAGCAATGTTCCATTTCAATCTCTAAATGACTTATTTTTTCTCAAAATCCAAAAAAAAGAATCAATTCAAGAATCCCAAGTAGTAGTACTCGTACTTCTGTTCCTACAACTCACCAAGATACACTGCAGAGAGTAGTACACGCAGCAATGCAGCATACACCAATCAATCCCCAGCCAAAAGATTCAGCCGGACGATCACATCGCACATGCAAGAACATAAATTTCATCAGCATTAGAAACTTCAAAGTGCTAGTATTAATCACATGAGCTAGCTAGTAGTAGGAGAGTGCAAGCTAGAGCAAGAAGACGACAATGGCGATGATGATGAAGAGGAGTAATACTAGTAATTAGTCTAGTACTAGTACTAACCTTGGCGTCCTTTCCTTGTCTGGCCTTCCTTCTTGCAGCTGTTATCCCAGAGATGCGCCTCATATCTCCCAGTCCACCTATGCCTGCTTTTACAAGATTTTTTACTTGGGGTTTAGTGAAGCTGTGAATGAAGTAGTACAAGAAAGTAGACAGCTATGGCGAGAGTGATGTCTCACTACTACTACCTCGTGACGCCTCTGTACTGCGATGTCCTCTGCCCGAATGTGTCGATGGATTTGCGGTGCACCGGCTGCTTCTGCCCGCTGCCGCCGCCGCGTTTCTTGCTCACGGCGTCCATGGCCTGGTATTGCTCACCGCCGGCGGCGGCGGCGGCGGCCTGGACTGTGACGCAGCTGGACTGTGACCCGGCTGAGCTCATGGAGAGGGTTAGTGGGTGGATGTGGGTGACGGCGCCGGGCATAATGGCGCCGCCGCTGCAGACGTCGTCGGCGACGCCGGCGATTTCGTAGCCTCCGCTGCCGCCGTGCATCGCCCAGCCGGCGGCCGCCATTGCCGCGGCGGCGGACTGGTCGTGCGCCAGCTGCGCCGCCGCCGCGTCGTGCACTGCGCCGCCGGCGCACTGGAGAAATCCGCCGCCGGCGCCGGCGTGGGAGTAGTAGAAGGCGGAGTTGTCGAGGGCGAGCGCCATGGCGCCGGGCCCCGCGGCGGCGGAGCCGAGGAAATCCTCAAGCTTGGGCGGCGATAGCGACGCCGACACGACGACGCCTGATCACATCACGAGTCAAACCCAAACCCAACAAAAAGCGACATAAAAGAGACGCATTTGCTGCAGCTACAAGCCAAAACTCCTTCCATGAACATTACTGTAGCAACCAACCAATATCTAGCTCTTACCGTGCTGTTGTTCTTGGTCGTTTCCCCCCATTGTGTAAAGCGAGCCATCAGACTTGAACCCCCCGCCGCCGGCGCCGCCATTGCCGGCCGGCGACGAGGTGACCACGCCGGCGTCGGCGTAGTAGAACGAGGATGCCACCGCCGCAGGGTTGTAGAACAACCCACCTCCTCCATGCTGCTGCTGATGATGATAATGCTGATACTCGTGGTGGTGTTGCCGGCCGCCGACATCGTCGACGCCGGGGCAGTGCGGCGAGAGAGAGAAGCCCAGCCAGCTACTGCCGCCGGCGGTGGCACCGATGCTGCCGCTGCTGCTGCTACCACTCGCCATTGATCAGTATGAGCTAGTACGGTCGGCGAGGAGGGGATCAGGAATAGGGAATCAGGTGGCGGGTGGACGGAGGGTGTAGTAAGATCGAAGACGATCAATCAATCATTGGGGAGTACATGTCGCAATGATGCTGCTGCGGTGCGGCCGCACTCGATTTTCTCGGCAGCGTTGCGTTCGGAGCGTGGGGGATTTTGGGTTTGTGTTGTGTGTTTGGTGTGTGTGAGACGCCGTGCGTGCGTGCGTGTGTGCGTGTGGCGAGAGAGGTTTATGCGGGGTTTATGGCAGTGGAGCGGTGGCGGATGAGGAGGCGAGGATAGGATTGGATTCGAGGGTACGTGTTCGGGTTCGCGCTTTGTTAATAAGGGGGGAGGGGAGGGCGGAAGGGGGCAGAGGGAGAGGATGAGTGGGGTTTTTGGATTTGAAAGTGTGCAAAAAAGAATTAGTAGCTGCTCCTCCTGGTTTTGATCATTTCTTTTTGGGCAATTTCATTCATGGCCCTACTTTAATGTTTAATATTGATATTGTTCTTGTTTTTTTAGAATTTTTATTTTTGCCCATAGTTTTTAAATGAATCCGATGCTTACCCATATTTTGGATGGTGAAGTTAACGGTGCTAATTAATTGGGTAAAGGCCGATTATATCCTCACTTGTTGTTGCATATTTGTCCCTACATTTGTTAATAATTGTGTTTTTGCCCCTATTTTTACAAAAAAATTCACAAAATTTTGACAACATTTTATATTGTTCAAATTCTTTACAACATTTCATATGGGCAATCAAAATCGAGGAAGACCAAAAAAACTGAGCTCATAAATTGATATTTGCATAAGGGGTAGAATGGCGATTTATTTTTTTTTCACCCCTTTAACTGCGGCTCCATCCAACTCCATCAAAAATATGGGTAAACAATAGGTTCATTTAAAAAACCGAGGGTAAAAACGAAAACCCTAAAAAGTAGGAGTAAAATAACAATGAATATGTAACCCATCCATCCTAAATATAACACTTTTCTATGTATTTGACACGTGCTAAGACGACGTATATACATATATATCCGTCAAGATACGTGGTCTAAGGATGAGCAAAATTAGTATAAATGTTATATTTTAGGATGGATGTAGTACTAAGATGTAAAGTTATATTGTAACATTCTTACTTGGCATCCCTCTGTGTAGCATAGGGTCAGTACTCTATATGTTTTAAAAGGAACAAGATTCTCTGCGGTGCTCTGCAGAAGACAGTTGTCACTGATATGTGGGCCCCACCGACTACGGGCCCACATATTAGTAGCAACTGCAATAAAGCAAGTTTGGCCATCTATAAAATTATTAAGAAAAGCGATGAAATACTTGTTAGTCTCATTTGGTGGACGTGGTATGGATCCAGAATAGTTTTTGAAAAGTCTATGGGACCGTTTGGTTCTCTGTTCTTTAAATTCTTTGGTATGTAAATTTTGATATTACTAATTTATTGGTATGGTAAAATCTACAAAGTGTATGTTTGGTTCTATACAGATATATTATCTCCATCCAAATATATAAGCATTCAAGTTATAATATAAAAAATATCTATTGTCAGGTGTAAAATATAATTTGATCTTATATTAACTCGAAAGCTATAATTTTTTAAAATTAAGAGTATATTGCACGTTACACCGGGTATGTGAAAAGCTTAGCACAATAGCACCTTATTTCGTTACACATAGCTATCTCCAATGTTTATGTGCTTTTGCGCCTGCTCTGGAAGAACGTCCTTACCTTACTGTGTGACTATTTTCGAGGATAAGATTGCTCAACGTGAGCACCTTGCGCACAGGATGGGCTTATTCGGATCCAAGGAAAAAGCAAAAGGTTTGGATTCCTAACATAATTTCTATAAGCGTCGGTCGGTCCAAGGATTAAACCGTAAAAAAAATTAAAGTTTTTTTCTAGTATAATTTATAGAGAGAAATTATAGAAAGATTTTTCAGCCATTCTAACCTCACAAAAAACTTTATATAGATTGGTGTGTTCAACATTTCTATTTCTTCATTTTCCTAGAGCAGGGTGTTAAAGTGAAAATTAGATTATCACCACCCATAATTTAAAGAAAAGGGACATTGTGGACGTAGATGTACAGTGAAATATGCATCGTGTAAAGGGAACAACAGTCTTGTAAACTACTCCTATAATTTACTTAAAATTAAAACTTTTGACACAGCTGACAAGCCACTAAACAAACAATGGAACACTTCTAGTTTTTTAGAGTAAAGATCCGTGAGTTTTGAGAGGTCAAGAGAGCGAACGTTCTAATTAATCCTTCCTCCAGCTGGCTTGTCATTTCAGGACAGCATATTATTGTACGTCAAAAAGATTTTATTTTTAGATTCTGGGTTAAACTTTAACTGTTTGACTTATTCAAAAAGATTATAATTAATATTTTTAATTGTTATTAGGTGATAATACATGAATAGTATCTCACGCATGACCATTTTTTAATTCATTTATAAATTTTTTTAGGGAAAATATTTTTTTAATAAGACGAATGGTTAAAGTTGGACACGGAAAAGAATACTATGGGGTTGTTTGGGAGCTGGACTTAAGTTTAGTCCCTGTCATATCAAATGTTTGGACAATAATTTAGAATATTAAATATAGACTAATTACAAAACTAAATACACAGATGAAGACTAATTTACGAGACAAAACTATTAAGTCTAATTAGTTCATGATTTGATAATGTAGTGCTACAATAAATATATGCTAATCATAAATTAATTAGGCTTAATAGATTCATCTCGTAAATTAGCCTCTATTGGTGTAACTAGATTTTTAATTTACCATGTTTAATACTTTGCCATCTCTGTAGAGCGTAGTAGAGTGGCGTATTCCACTGGTGAACGGTGATTGATCTGATTTATCTCCATCTTGTATGAAATTTATACTACTAGTAGTCTGCTGCCTGCTACTCCATTATAGACGTACGCACAAACAATCTCTCAACGATCTCTGCATGATGTAAGTATAGCAAAAACAAAAACAATAGCTCAAATAGACAGATGACAGATTGATGGAGGGGTGGTTCTTGTCAACGTGAAATGAAGAATATACGTATCGATAGTGCAGTAATTGTACTCCTATTCGGTGATCTCAAATATTGTCAACATGTAGAAACATAAAACTATACGGCGTGCATTAAAATCATATGCAACTTATGGCTTGCTGTTTCCGTTGTGATGTAAAGTGTAAACTCCAAACACTACGAGTTCGTTCACTTAATTTGTGTACATTTTTACTTGTACAATAAATTGGTAATTTTAAATAACATTCCGGTAGTGTTAGATGCACTTGGTGTGGAATACGAAAATTTTAGAATCGCCACATTTTAGTAACAAAGCTAATAGTATTACTCCACCAAAATTTAACAATAACAAAATGGTATATAATAAATGAGAAATAACTGAACATGCCCCATGTAGCTATTTTTTGTTGAAACTTATCTTCAAATAAAATACACTTATTTTTATTCTATTTAATTTAATTTAATTATCAGCTATCCTCTATGTTGAGTGCATTCATTCAACTCAACATTGAATGAATCTAATTTATTAAAAGTAAATTTGATACCTCAGACCCTACAAGAGAAGAAGATACTACCAAATTTTACACTAAATTTTTTTCCTCTCGATACCTAGTTAAATACTATAAAATTGCTTATTCTTGAAACATGTGCAACTAAGTACTTCTAAAATAAAATTTGTAAAAGTTTGCCAGGAAATTAATGAGGATCGTTACTTGAATTATTTTGACTCGCGCAAAGTGATCGATTCCCCCATATATTCGAAGAACATATACCGCAGCTAGCGAAGTGAAGGCAGAATGACAGGCTTTATTATTATGGCACGCATGCAAGACTATAAATTAAGAAAAAAGCGAAATTTCATGCATGCATGCATGATACGTACATACACCAACAAGTACAACTACTACTATGCTTATGTACAGGTATATATACGCAAGAGGCTAGCTGCTACACACAGACACCAGTACAGTAACTCCATGTATAGTACTTCGGTGTAGTGCAATGTTGAGATGTAAATGCAAAGCCCTATATATTTTTGTAATGCTGAGGATATGCATTGTGTGGGGGCCTGGATGGAGAAATAGATGTGCTTGACAGCTTTCAGCTTGATTTATTTAGTTCTAGTATTTTTTTTCAGAAGTCAAAGGTCAACTACCGACCGCGCGGACCGAAAAAGGATTGATGTTTATATGGCGGTCAGTAGGGATGTTCAACTCCCATGAGAGAGAGAGAGAGAGAGATGGCTGGCATTTGTTTTCATGTATTCAGGTTTAGAAACAGGAGTTAATAGCAGAGAGTACGAGCAAAATTCAAATAATCGCCGGAGAAAAATACAGATATGTAATCTTAAGCTTGGATATATTCAATCTTTTAAACAAATTATCTTTTAAATAAAAAATAGACTTAATTGCCAGTTCACATTATTGATTTTTTTTTGACTTGAATACTACCTGGCATTTGCCAAGTAGTGTAATTTTATAAAAAGGTAAAAAGAGTTATGTACAATGAGGGAAAACCAAAATACATGAGGTTAAAACCCCGAGAACTATCCAAATTGTTGTAACCAATCAGAAACCTGTTGTCTAAGATCTTCATTCATTCTACATGTATGTAGAAGAACATCATTTCGAAAAGCAAACCACCAATTATGAAAATCCGGGTTGACATTCTGAAAAATCTTCCCATTTCGTTGCTTCCAAATATGCCAGCA
>CM002481.1:25841844-25859002 GCA_000325765.3 Leersia perrieri | reverse complement strand
GTGTGTGAGAGAGAGAAGGGCTCAGAAGAGAGCTGTACACTGGAACCAGAAAGCAGGGAAAGGGGGTACATGCTGCCCAAAGGGAAGTACTGGGGAGGGGGGCTAAGATAGGAACTATACATGACTGCAAAACAGCTGTTGGAATTTTTCTTTCCAATCTTTCTCTCACCCTCCCTTTCTCTCTTCCTCCTCGCATTTGCTTTCTTCTGTCCTTTTGTTCCATGCATGTCAACCAGCAGGTTTGAACGAGAGACGACGACCAGCTAGTTTGAATACCACATGTGTTGGATGATTGATTAATTTTTTTCTTCACTCCTCCTAGCTGTTAGTACAAGTTTACTATACCAAGGCAAATGATCAGTTCTACGAATAGCCATCGACGAACACGAACACTGTCCTTTTTTATCACTCCAAAGTGATACAAAATTTACCCTCAATAATCTTAGATTGGGGCCATAAAAATATGGGCATAAACATCGTGCTCTCATGGTGTCCTTGTATTTTGGTTTGGATAAAGTCTGAATTACCCCTAAATTACCACGTGAGTTCGAATCACATATTAAACTGAAAAACAACATGAATCATGTATGATTCTATTCCTGTAGGAAAAAAAACAAAGAATTAGACCCTATCAAATTAAATCCTATTTCTATGGAATGGGTTGTTGCAAGCAAGTTTTGAAAGAATTTTAACATGAAGTGCGACATCATGGAAAATTTCATTTGAGTCTTGCTGTCCAAATAAACCACCATCATTTGTTTTGCACTTGCATTCATTCATGTGAAATCATATGTATTTTCTATTACTTTATTTATGGTAATCCTGCCATGATCAAAGGGGACCTGAACATGTGAAAAGCATTTTCTAGGCTTAAATTTCACTTAGTGCTAGACTAACGTACTCCCTCCAGTTTGATAACAGTAGATGTTTTGACTGTCCTAAAGTTAAACTTTTTAAACTTTGACTATAAATAACTTTAGAAATATTTATTTTCGCAACACAAAGATCATTTGTATCGATTAATCTTGAAAAATACTTCAACAAAATTATATATTTGTTGGTATTTCTATATGTATTATAATAGAAAAATATAGTCAAAGTCATTTTTTGAAAATCATGTTCTTGTTCAAAATGTCTACTAGTATTTTGGAACTGGAGAGAGTAATGCATTAGACATAACTAGACGTCAACCTGTACGTTGCATGGGATATTTCTTTTAATATTGTAACAACTAAATTTTCATCATGTACAAAATGCATATGTTATTTTCTAATTAATATGGTTTAAATTACAAAGAGGAGTCATATTTCTATAAAAATGGACTATTTAAATTTAGAGTCCAACATGCCCATAAGTTTTATATTTATTAATTCTGAAATAGACTAATATTAAATTGTTAGATACCTGTAATAGACAGAGTATTTCATATTATATTTGAATTGATACATATGATCTGAAGAAAGTTAATGTGGATCGTACGTACTTATGGCTGGTAGTTAGATGCACCTGATTCTGATATAATAACAGATCAAACTATTTGGATGAGTTTTAACTATCCATGATTTGTGGCAATTAGTTTGGACGGCCAAACGTACGTACGCACTGAAATTAAACGGATGCAATAGATTTGATAACCGATTAAACTCTTTTGGATGGGCCTATACATGATTAATCCATGGTTAAGAAAACATAATCTACTTTACCAACGGTCAGATTTTTCTTATTAACATAAGAGCTCATAAAAAGTGCCCAATTAGTATAGATATAGATAGATGACCTATAAACTTGGTAATGGTAAAAAATAGAATTATATAACTGATATTACCGCTTGAAAAAAATGCTGGAATGATCTCATTCTCTTTCTCTCTCTAGAACCTATAAACTTCTACTGTTCCACCTGTAACCTGCAAATGAGCCAAGCCCCCACATGTGGTACAGTACACACATTGAAGTGTTGTTTCATTAAAAGCAACTTACCTCCCTTCTGCCCCTTCTGGCTTCGATAAACAAAACAACCCCTAATGCCACTATCACGCAGTAATGCCACTAACACACAGTACTGCTCTCATCTACACAGCTACAGGCACACACATGCATACAGCATCTCCTCAGTCCCTCATGCACCTCTCTCTGCATCTGCACTAGCTAAGCTGCCTGCACCGAGGGGTCGCAATCTGAATCTGAAGGTGCATCCATGTCCTCACGCGCATGTGCTGCTCCCCTTCTCTGAACACACACACACCTTCAGAACGCAGCATACAGAGAGAGCCAAACACACCTGCTCGATCCAATCGAATCGATAATTAATCGCATTTGGAATTTGCGAGGATACATGCCACACACACATCTGAATCTATCTGCATCATCATCAGCAGAGGCCTGGTGCCTGCAGCCTGCATGATCCTTGGTCCTTATCTACAAAGTCGTTGTCCTTAATTGGCATGCAAACAGGTATCTTTGGCCCCTGCTGCTCACATCTCAGGCTTTATTTTTGTTTCATTCTATCTGATCATCTCTGCATTGCCCTGCTAATGATGCCAACGGTTGGTGACAGATCGTGGTCCATGCAGGCACGTACTCCAGTTCTTTTTAACAATTGTTCTTAGTAGATTACACGTATAATACGATTTCTAGTACGTTCTTGCAAAAGTAATGCTGTTTGCCGGGCGGTTTAATCTACCGTCGGCAACGCTGAAGTCTGAACCTGCCACCCAATGGCGACTTGTGCAGATACAGGCTGAAAAGTTGTCATTTTTTCTTCACCTCGTTCGTTGGCGTGACGCTGATGGAGCTTTTGTTTGTTTCAGATAATTTTGTGGGGTTAGTACACTCCATCGCAGATTCCGTTGTTTTACTTTTGGTCACTGTAGTGTGTTTAATACTAGGAGTACGAGGCCACGAGCTTAACTGAAGCAGTGTATTTATTACGTATGCGAGCCTGAAAATATGGTAGTACAGACTAAACAGAGTCAGCTTGAGATGCTGTGGTATTTCACGTTGTTTGAACGTAGGCTGTCAGAAAATGCACAGACACGTTGTTTGTACTACATGATGAGAGTATGAGACCAACGGAGATTGGTACGTGATAGATCAATCATTCAGGTAGCATCTCGTACATATGAGATGCTTTGTTGCAGTCATGCATGAGTCATCGTCATCATCCAAAAGATATTAGGCCTTGTTTAGTTCCTGAAAAAAGTTTTGCAAAAACAACACATCAAACGTTTGACCAGATATTGGGAGGTGTTTTTGTTACGAATGAAAAAACTAATTTCACGGCTAGCCTATAAACCTCGAGACGAATCTTTTGAGCCTAATTAATCCATCATTAGCACATATGAGTACTGTAGCACTTATGGCTAATCATAAAATAATTAAGCTCAAAAGATTTGTCTCATCGTTTATAGTCCAACTGTGTAATTAGTTTTATTTTTTATCTATATTTAATGCTTCATGCATAAATTTAAAGATTTGATGTAATATTTTCGGGTGAAAATTAAACGGAGCCTTATCTGCATCACTCGCTAACCATCCTAGAGTATTCTTGTAAGAGTAGATATACTATATATACCTTTTGACTGCAGAAGAGCACTGAACTTTGCATGCCGACATAAGAGAGTGGTTGAAAACATGCATGTAATGCCATCTGAATTCTGAAGAGAGGGTCATTGATGGGGATTTTACACCGGAATGGACATATGCCTAGGAACCCTAATTCCTGCAGCGATGAGAGAGACACACCTCATCTCATCCTCTTCCTCCTGCAGCTGCCGCGGCGCCGCTGGCAATGGAGCAAAACGGCCGCCCGGCGTGCAGTATTAAAATTGGGTCTTGTGCATTGTGGGGTAGTACACCACCAAAGGTGCAATGCATATGCATGCCTCCACATTCCCCAGCCAGCAGACAAGGACTAGATGATGGCCATGGCTGCAGAGAGAGTGAGAGATGAATGCAAAAGTGTAGTACTAGCTGCTAGCTGATCAATCTGTGGGGGTGAGCTGCTGGGGTGTGCAAGGCTGAAAATAGCCCACTTTGCTCCCCGTTCTCTGCACCTTTTTGCTTTGCCTTTTTTCTCATTCTGTATTGCTTTCTTCATGCCCCTAGCAAAATAGCTGCATGTATATATGCACCGGTGTTGTGTACATTACCTGGCGTGGCGGCCCCTTGTGTGGAGTGGAGATCAGTAGAGTAGTAGAGTAGCTGAGTGTGCCAACAAGATTAGAAAGAAAAGAGAAAATGAGACAAGAGGCCTAATACTACGACGATGATAGTACTCCAGTAGATCAATAGTAGGAGGATTGGGATTACATGATTCTTAAAATATAGGAATATAAAAAAATTATAGATTAAAGTGTCTCAGCACAAATGATAGGGAAATGAGATAGATATAAATATTATATATTTTCAAATGTTAGAACTCATACTAAGATTCCTCCGAAATTCCAATTTTTTTATTCAATCTAAACAAAATTTGTGGGATTATTAGTGGCTATTATGTCATAGTACTCCATATTGTATTGTTGTATATACAGTAACCATAAATTTCAGATACCTTAATAGCTATGGAGAGAGGCCCACCAAATCGTATACGATTTGCGAAAGACAATGCAAACTTCTATACCGGGAGCTTACCTATCCATACTTTCTACTCGGAATCCCCGAGTTTGACTAGATTACATTATCCCGTAAAGCGTATAAATTCACATGCCCCTAAGGCCGAAGACACATTCAATTGAGCTTGAAGACACCCAAGTCACTGAAGCATACCAAAGACCTATGAATACTCCTTGCCGACAATCTTACCAATTCGACTAGCCCCACATAAACACATATTAGCCATATACCCCCTAATATACTATTCAAATGTTTAGACTAGCATTCCGCTACAATTCTATATAAAAATTTGTCTCCCACGCGTTTGTTGCAAGCTGCTGCTAGTTTCGGTATCAGCGAATCCCTCCGGTATAACGAATCTTGTATTCGATTTGTCACTAATCAACAATTTATTTAATCTAAAGGATCACATGGGAGAAATTTTGATAGGACTCAGTTTATCTAAAGATTGTATAAGAATCATTTGTTCACACAGAGGTTATGTTTATTTTCGTATTAGTAGAATGTATCAGTACTAGATTCTTATATTTTCATGTAACAGAGAGAAGGGAAGATAAAAATTAAAGCCATGTTGCAATCTTGCAATAGCAACGGTAATCAATTTCGACCTGATTTTTTTTATGTGGAGCTCACGCGGCCTGAACTCTGAATCTTTCCAAGACGACACACAGTGCTTGGCCTTGTACATTTGCCAATAAATTGTCCATGGACATGAAGGACAATACTGTTTATATACACTGCTTCTTCAGCAGGGAGGCTATTGCATGAGATGAGGGAAGCAATGCTTATACACATGAGTTTGGCGCGTCTACACATGAGTTTGGCCGGAAGAGAATGATGCTTCTTTAATCTCTCCTCTTTATTAGGAATTCGGCAGACTGCGTTGGTTGCATGCAAACCAATGCTGGGGAGTCAGAGGCACAGTGCTTATTCAAATCAGTTTATTTACTCCTGCAGTGGCCGTGAAGCGAAAAGTGTTCATTTACAGCTTGTTTCTGTGCGTTTAGTCATAAATGATAATCAAAATAGATGACACCTCAAGCGTTGCGACGACTAATTATTAGTGTAACATTGTTTCCGCTCAAAAAAAAGTGTAACATTGTATAAAACACGGTAGTTATGGTGCCTGCAACACAGGGATTTATCGATACAGACGAACACCTTGAACAGTAGGATGGTGGTGGGATGGTTATTTCTTTTTGTAGGCAAAGGTCGCACTTTTTTGATCAAACAACATTCTGTTGAACAGAGTATCTTCCGGATGCAATCCGGTGTTACACACGGTAGAAATTACAGGTAAAGAGTTCATCGTGTCGACCTAAAATATGTGCCACCAGATTGGACAAACGCTTAACATGCATAAATGAACAAGAGGTGAAACCAATCGTAATTTTCTTGCTATCTTCAACCACACAGCCTACTCCAGACCGGTCTTTCATTGAGGCGTGGACTCATCTAATCAGCGTGAGACTGTCTGATGCCATGATGATCTTGTCGAAGCTCTCTTCCTTTGCTAAACATAGGACGTGCCTAATTGCCACAACTTCCGTGAGCTCAGATTGCACACATTAGGAATGATTTCACAACCAAGCCACCAAAAACGTACCTGTCGTGAATAATCGCCCCAGCTTCCATACTTCTGGTCGAGTTGAACAGCGCTGCGTCAGAGTTGATCATGAAAACACCAGTCGGCGCCTCGGCGGTGGACACCAACTTGCAACCGAAGGAGGGACATCACACCTTTGGCACGTTATTGTCTTAGTGCAGTGCTTCAAATTCATATCCACAACCCATAATCTTTAGCTCAACTCGCTTGGGGTGCACCACCCTGTTGTTGCTCTTTGCATCCTTTCTTGCCTCCCAAATAAGTCTAAAACCATCACGTTGGACAGGCGCAGTATTAATCTTAATAAAACTTTTCTTTAATTAAAGAGCAGTGACTTTGGACGATACTCCATCTGTCCTGTAAAAGGGCAACTCACAGTATCACAAGAAATATTTAAGGAGCAAAGAAAAGACTAAACTATTTTAAATTAATATAAACATAATATGGCTGGTAAATAAATAAGGTATTGAAAGGAACTTGATTTATGAATTGAATCTGTAGTATATATTACTGCATCCAAGAATATACAAATTTATGTTGGGACATGACACGTCCTGTTATTATGTTACTAGGGTTCTCTTACGGTACCCAATAGTACTAAGTGATAGTAGTATGGATTAAGTATATTCGTTAATTTATGTGATTATTATAGTAATTAACCTATTAACTTAAGAAATTATTCACCACACCATCGACGTTAAATTTTATATTCACGGTATCTAACTTCTTGCATGACGAGGTCATATATTTAGGACCGTCCTTTCTATACAAGTGCTCTATACTATTACGTACTACATGTGTATACTACCGTATAGTAACCACTAATATAGTTTAATCTCGACCGTTCATTCACTAGTATAATTAACTAGTATACACTAGTATTGACTAGTACACTACTAGTATACACTAGGCCTATTATTATTGGATAGTTGAACTAGAAGGTAAAGTTGGTTTTTATGGGACAAATAGAGAGTTTTTAAAAAAATTCATCGTGGGAGTGGTTATAGCTGAACGGGTTAACGAATCATCATTTCATTTTCTTTTAAAAAAGGCTTCTTTACGGTACCCAATACTAGCTTATAGTAATCAATTATACTAGTAAATAAATGGTCGAGATTAAATTATACTAGTGGTTAATATAGGGTAGCATACACCTATAGTACGTAATAATACAGAGCATTTGTATACCAAGGACGGTCCTAACCGTGTGGCCTCATTGTGCAAGAAGCTAAATATCGCGAATTTAAATTTTAAAGTCGATGGTGTTGCGGATAATTTCTTAAGTTAATAGATCGATTAATATTATAACCATACAAATTAACGGATATATTTCATCCATACTACTCACACCTAGGACTAGTATTGGGTACCATAAGAAACCCTCAAAAAAAAAGCTCCCATGCAATTCAGCGTTGAGATTTTGTTGATTTGGTAGCTTCATCTGTTGTTTACCTAGGCCCTATTTCTTTCAGATTGGGATTATTATAATCTAGATTATTAGGATTAAACTGAAAAAACAGACAGCTTTTTAAAACAGCTTATTATAATTTCGAGTCCAGATTGTTATAATCTGATAAGTTCATTTAGGTTATTTTTTTCTAGATTATTGGGTAAAAAATTACCCACCATGTTACTCCAATCCCTCTTTAGACTTGCAAACCCAATAATCTATATGCTCTATAATAATCTATGAAAAAAAATAGCTCACGACTTATTCTAGTACAGATTATAACAATCTAACTTATAGTGATTTAACTCAATAATCTAGATTACAATTCTTAAACCGAAAGAAACATGGCCTTAACCGTTACTACCACGTCTACGCTACATGTGATAAAAAATGACTGGCCAACTAATTATAACCCCAAAATTCCCCCTAACGTCTTCCTTTGACCAAAAATTTTACTATGAACTGGAATATATTCGAGGTGAAATTTCAGCATTTCTCACCCATTTTAGCCCCGAACTAGGTGCAACTTTTTGAAAACAGGTTGTCGTCATAGCGTAAAAATACTCTACCAACATGGCAACATTGAAGATCTTACTTGCTGACCATGCACCATTGTCAAAAGTCACACGACCCCATCAATCTATCTACCCCGGCCGGCCGGCATCAAAGACGCAGTAATAATAAGCTTGGAGACGCCACAGCCCGCAAGCAAGCAAAGAGAGACAGTTCCAGCTCCGGTCCAAGCAAAGCAAAGACAGGAACAGCAGCAAAACCAGCGGGAGGAGAGAAGAAAACGCCTCAAATCAATCGATCGATCAGTTGCCGGAAAATGTTCGGCGCCCCGAAATCGGCGTGTTTCCATGGTGCATCACCCATCCATCACGTACGCACGTCTTCTCCATCCATCAACGTCATTTAGGGTATAATAAGAACATGTGAAAAGGATCGAGTAGATGACTTTGAGAGAGAAATATATATAGAGAGAGTGAGAGAGAGAGAGCATCTCGTCTTCCATGGACATGGCCATGCATGCACGCATTGATGAGGACGACGAGCTAGCTATAGGTATAGCACGAGGGACAAAGAATGACACGAGGGGTCACTCACTCGTACCACCATAACTCGCACCACCATAGCTTCACTCGCACCACCAAAGCTTCTGTGGGCCTTCCCATGCCTACAAGCCCTATCCTAGTCTCTGCTGGTAGGAGCAGTATCGTTACTTTTTTTTTTCTTTCTTTTTTCAATGTTGTATAAGTACTGAATGTGATAATACTATATCCTATTCTGGCGGGGATCCAATACATATGGTTATATTTTTAGATGACGATAGTAGTAGAAGTAACGCACGCTTTATACACCAAACATATTAAAACCCGATTATATATGCAGTGTGCAATTTAAAATATAAGAAATATAAGTATTTAAGACCGATGCAATATATTCTAGTACTAAATGTAGACATCATAAATTTACTTATTGCACATCATAAGAACATGTTGTGTAACAAATACTTGTTGACGAGCTCATAGCATTGTCCTTCGGCGACGACAACTTGAGCTCCGCTCTCGACATGCTCGGTGCCAGGGGCCTTCCATGGCACCTCGCACATTGTCGCTGCTGACGAGCACGGAGCTGTACCCCCGCCCCTCGGCCGACCGTGACCTTATGCCTGCCCTCTTTCGTCAATGGTGCCGCAAACTGCACTTCCACATGCTTTTCCTCATGTCGTCGTTGAGGCCCAGTTTAGTATCAAACCTTTGGACACATGTATGAAGCATTAAATATAGATAAAAAATAAAACTAATTACACTGTTAGGCTGTAAACAATGAGACGAATTTTTTGAGCCTAATTAGTCATAATTAGCCATAAGTGCTATAGTAACACACATGTGCTAATGATGGCTTAATTAGTCTTAATAGATTCGTCTCGCAGTTTACAGGCTAGCCGTGAAATTAGTTTTTTCATTCGTGTCCGAAAACACCTCCCGTCATCCGGTCAAACGATTGATGTGATATTTTTGCCAAAAGTTTTTGGCAACTAAGAGGTTGTTTGGATCCATGGACTTTTTTTAGTTCGTGTCTCATCGGATGTTTGTATGTCAATTAGAAGTATTAAATATAAACTGATAATAAAACTAATTGTATAAATAAAGGCTAATTCGCGAGACGATTTTTTAAGGCTAATTAATCCACGATTTGCAAATGTTTACTGTAGCATCACATTCGCTAATCATGAACTAATTAGGCTCAATAGATTCGTCTCGCGAAATAGTCCAAAATATGGGGTGGGTTTATTAATAGTCTATATTTAATAATTCTAATTAGTGTCCAAACATCTGTCGTGACAGGGACTTAAAAAAATTTTATATCCAAACAGGTCTAAACAAGTCATGAGTTAGTGTTTCAGCAAGCTCGTCTTTTCTGGCGGTGACACCTTACTTCGGTCTTTTTGGCGAGCAAAGGCCTTCTTTAGTTCTCAAAATTTTTTCCTAAAAACATGACATTTAATCTTTGGACATATTAATGGAGCATTAAATATAGATAAAAAAAGAAACTAATTGTACAGTCTGGATGGAAATCTCGGGACAAATCTTTTAAATCTAATTAGGCCATAATTAGCCATAAATACTACAGTAACCTACATATGCTAATGATGAATTAATTAGGATTCAAAAGATTTGTTAAAACGGTTTCCAGGCTAGCCATAAAATTAGTTTTTCATTCGTGTCCAAAAAACCATTTTGGCATCCGGTCAAACGTTGATGTGACACTCAAAAACAAAAAATTTTGGGAACTAAACAAGGCCTAAATGGGGCACTGTTTTAGTTCGCGAAAAAAAAAATTTTGGATGTTACACTGGACATTTGACTGGATGTTGGAAGGGTTTCGGACACGAATAAAGTAACTAATTCCATCACTCGTCTATGAACCGCGAGACGAATTAATTAAGCTTAATTAATCTATCATTAGCACATGTGGGTTACTGTAACACTTATGATTAATCATGGACTAATTAGGTTCAAAAAAATCCGTCACACGATTTACATCAAACTGTGTAATTGTTTTTTTATTAATCTATATTTAATGTTCTATATATGTATCGAAAGATTTAATGTGATGTCGAAATAAGACCTCTCTGTGTGAGAGAAGAAAATGGGAAGAAAAGAGGGAAGGTGTCGGGAAAGGAAAGAATAGATGGAGTGAGGGAGTCCGACGATTTGTGCCACGGCAAACATCTTCCACGCACACGGAGCGTTTCTTTTGGGAACTTATCTAAACTGCAAACCTACCACTCACACCGAGAGATTGTCCTTAGCGCTTGAACAAATCCCATATAAAGATCATTTACCTCAGTAAAATCTTTATCGTAAAAATCGAACTTTGCATCTTTATTCATCCGAATTTCCGTACGTCCTCTTCGGATTTCTGTTTGTCTCCCGAAACCACGAGTCACCAGATCGACTCCAGCGGGCAACCGCAGCGAAGCTCTCAAAAAAAAAAAAGAAATCTCGTCGTCCATCAAATCTCCGACGCGCCGCTCGGCCCACTCGCTCTCTGATATACAAGGAGATTGCTGGGTATATGGGCCGAGGCAACGTACGTGGGCCGTGGTCGTTTCCAGCCTAATCCTTGCCGTTGGGTTGCCTGCGGGCCGTTATCGTCGGCGTTATGGGCCGGTTTGGATTGAGGCCTTTATTGGCCTTATCAATATTTGGTCATACCAAATATTGGCATGCCTATTTTGAAAAGATCAAAGTATGTCTGGTTTGAAGCCAAAATGACTTGATTTCACTATTAAAATAGCATATATTTCATAGGCATGCCAAATTTTGGCAACAATCCAAACACTACTAAAATAGCCAAATATTGGTAAGGCCAATTTAGGCCACAAACCAAACCTGCCCTATCTCCCATCTAGTTCAACCCAATGGCGAGGTGCCGGGTGTTCACGCGTCGAGCTTGACGCCTCGATGTGTCTATGGCGATTGGTGGCAATGGTATGGTAATCTAGCCAATCTTTTTTTTAGGCGAAATCTAGCCTATCTGTATGCGTTGGGAGATTTGCAAATTTGACACTTGAAACATGTGGTATTTGTAAATTCGACACTCGGAACCTTTCTGCCTAATCTACCTCAATCATTTAGCAAAAAATTAATTAGGTTATCTCGGATGCATCGGATATATGACCTCATGCTGTCAATATTTGATTTTTCTGCATCTTCAGAAGAGTAGCAGAATACTATTTGTAAAATGAACTGAAACTTCAGTTCTTCAAGGATTCTTTAGACATAATGTTCCAAGGAGAGATATGTACTCGATCTTAATGTTCATAATTTTTGCAGCTGATCTCTGTTCTCCTGCAAGGTTCTCATAATTTTACAGGGCTTGACATGAGGAGGCAACATGCTGCACTTAGGGAAATACTGCTTTTTGTCATTTTAGATTTAGCTCCAAAAACTTTTGCAGCATCAAAACTCCATTAGATAACATTTCGGGTTTGTCTGCATTTTTAATCCCCTGAGCCACCCCAGCCTCCGCCTTGATCACTGTGTCAAAAAGGATTGGGGCTGAAACCTTAATTTTATTGTCTCCGCCAAAACATCTCAATTCTCGTGGTAGCTTATTTATAAATAATTACACTAAGCCTGTTATAACTATATTAAAAGAAAGGATTATCTTTGCCTATAGCATTGCATGGGTATTATTGCTAGCTACTTTAAAAGCTTAATCGAATGTAGATCATACGTGGTGTAGATTATTGCAACTAACTAGACAAATTTGCTCATTCGACTTTGACTGAATAGTGGCAAACTTCGCTAACAACTTTCCATTGTAGGAACAAATAAATATATAATCGAGTAAGAATACAGTGATGGTCAATTTACAAAATCATCTTACATATCCAAATCAAATTATTTGCATCAACGATCAATCTGGCATGAGTCTCTGCTCTCGTGATGACACCAACATAGTATATGTACTCTTGGCATCTGTGGTTTAAAACCAATATGGCAACATTGGTATGCCTTGAACCAGTTCTACACTAAAAAATGAAATAGCATTCGCTCGAGGAATTGACAGACTACATCGCTAAATCAAAGTACTTAAAGCCATATTACAGGAAATCAAGCTAATTTTGTTCTTGAAAACCAAATTTTATAATTCAAAGCTAGCACCAACCCCTGCATTCTAGTCCAACATACCAAATGCACGTGTAAAGTCAATAAAAATGCCAAAGAATTCGCGGTTTCGGAAAGGATATAATGATATATCCCCAAGTAAAATCCTCAACTCGGTGAAGATTTTATTACAGCCCAAGGTTTCAGCAGCACAATTAATAAATCAGCAAGCATAGAACATGTCAAAAAAGAGTAAATGAAGTAATTTTTGGTGATCAATGAAAGTTTTTAGACCAATAACAGAGACCTTAAGCATAGGTACAGAGAAGTCAATTGCCGGTTTGTTGTGCGCAATGTGCAAAAAAGACGACGAAGGCACATGTCTAGTCAGGTGAAACGATTCCATTTATATACAAGTCTGGTCACTGCAAACGGATAAGTCAGGAGGAACAATTCCAGTTGTACACTCCATAACATAGTTGCAAGCTCCCTTGTCGTGAAAGCTCCCATATCTCATCTGGTCACTGCAAAAATAAAGTACATCAAAAGGTATTATTGCAGCAGAACAGATAGGAAATGTATAAACATTCCATGCAATTAATGAGTCGATCATCGACAAAGACACAAGCAGATCACTAGGGTTAAAACTGCAGCTAATTCACGTGTAACAAAACTGAAGTGCAAAACACTAGGGAGCTAAAAATGGAGGGGCAGTCAAGCAAAAAAATTAAACCCGAACAAATGAGAACCATTATACAAAGGAACAACCCTCTGATAAGTATGTGCAGTTCGACGTGACAATAATATCAGCTATTTATGTTATACATTCAAACCATGAATCCAATAATGATCCGGTGGTGATTCAACTCAAATTTATGACCCAATTGCAGCTGTCAATCCAGAACAATTTTCCATACATACCAATGGTGGTCTTCATAAATGATACTATGAAAATAGAAAGATTACAAATCAAGGTATTTTTGTTCAATCAAATAGTTTTGATGTGTTTGAAAATCATGAATATGACGGTATCAATATGATTAACATATCAATACAAAAGGAGTAAATTTAACAAAACAACAAATACACATACTTTGACACATCTCACTTAACTACATATATTATAGTATTAACGTTTCAGAAAACTATGCTATTAACAAATTGTACAAACTCTTAACTAAATATTTATCTACCGTAATGAACATGAACCCACTGTCAGGCAACCATCAAACATCTTACATGGTACAACCATATCATCCGGTAAGTGAAACACACACCATAAGAATTGCTATAACATAGTTTTGTAAAACATTAATATTATAATACATGTAGTTAAGTGACAGGTGTCAAAGTATGTGTAGTTTTCTATAACTTAGACCACAATATATATCTATAGTTTTGTGAAATTACTCAAACAAAAATAATAGGAGTAAAGTGCGATATAAACAAATCAATCTTCTCCCATTGATTGTATCATGCACTTTTGAGAGTTTGTAAGCATTGAGAATAACGTAAAAGGATTAGCTGATAGGATTATGGAGGAAATGGTTAAGTAATTTTTTGTCGAATTTTATTAATATGATCTATATGGGCACAAATACAAATAACAAAGGAGTTAAGGAGAAAAACAAACTGACAAGCCAAATTACATAGCAAGAAATAAAAGGTTTATATTAAGATATGTTCATTATTCATTACTTACTCAACAATTAACTACTAAAAATATGGGAGCAAATTTATACAAAATATTTAAGAGTACAAACAAATAACTAGTTGAATGTTCGGGTTAACTAAGAACAAAAAGGATCTAATAAATAAAAAAATCAAGGGACACTCACCTGTTTGTCAAGTTCTGTTTTTATGGTATCATCAGTCCCAATGCTGATAGAATTACTTTTACTATCAATTTTAAAATCATGGATGGCATCTACAAGATTATGACCAGTTGGTCCTCCATAACCATAACCTGAATATATCACCTGAGTATCCTGACATGCCATCATTGGTGAACCATAGAAATCAAATGTGTGTTGTGCATAGAAATATGGATGAAGATGATTCATGTAATAAGGTGAGGTATATGGTGTGTACATCCCATTGTAATAAGAGGTGCTAATATTCGTATCCAAAATTCTGAGACGATGATCTTGTCCAGTCAAGTAAGTCTGACTCTTTGGAATGGCCATTTTCACTTCGACAGACTTTCCATTTAAATCATGGAACCTGTTCTCTAATACCTTGCGCACAGCTTCATTTGAATAAAAAGAAATAAAACCAAAGCCCCTTGGTCTGTTTGTAATCCGATCATGTATGACAACACCATTTGTTATTTCGCCAAATTTTTCAAAATAACTTACGAATTCCTTTTCAGTAATACTTTCATGCAACCCGCCAACAAAAAGCTTTTTTTGACTAATAAACTGTTTTTTGTTTGAGATATCATTCTTGTCATGATTTGAGTTGTGCAGGTCAAGAGATTGCTCAGTTTGCTTATGGAGAAGTCTACGTTCAGCTCTCTTAACATCGACCTATCAAATGCATCAATAGACTTTGATTTAAAACATGCTAACAAATAATTATACAAATACACAAAACACAAATAACGATGAAACTGAGTAATTGAACTCTCATTGCACTTAGGTAAAGAGTATGTGGGAGGCAGAGCACATAATGTAAGCTGCAAAAATGTAAGATAATGTCTAGGTCGTTTACTGTACATTTAGGGAGAACAAATGTATGACCAACATACTAAAGTCATTTATAATGAGGTTGTGACTTTTTACTAGTATCTTACTATATATACAGCAATACAAAAATCAGAACTATGCAATACGGTTAATTTACAGTGACAAGCTTAAATGTGTGATTTCAGAAAATTCTATCGTTGCCAGATCTGACAACTATTCATATGATGTCAACCAGGGGTGCTTGTGTACTTCGTTACCAGATCTGACAACTATTCATATCAACCAGGGGGTGCTTGTGTACTTCAACAGTTGGGAGTAACATAATTCTAAAGTGTGTAGCGCACATGCATTCCATACCCTTCAACAAAATCTTCTGAAGCTTCCTTATCACCAAACCCAATCAATGCGAACAAAGTAATCCATTAATATAATGAAAAACCACTCGATGATCACGCCAAGCACAGGATTAACCAACCGGAAAATTAGCCACATTTAATCCCCCAAAGCGGTATACAGTGCACACCTCCTCAACGTTGCAGAATTAATCAGCAGTAACTAACTGAGTAGCAATTAACAAGCATCGTGGAGCTCGATCGGTTCTCACCTTGCGGCCGAGGAAGACGTGGTTGGGCATCTCCGCCTCGGCGAGCGCCCTCCCCGTCGCCGCCGCGTCTGCGAACTCCACGAATCCGAACCCGCGGCTCCTGCCGCTCTCCAGGTCCAGCACCACACGGGCGTGCACCACCTCGCCGTACCGCGCGAAGTGGCCCCTCAGATCGCCCTCCCGCGTCTTCCATGGGAGGCTGGCGACGAACAGCTTCCTCTCCTCCAGCATCATCGCTACCTCTCCTTCTCCGGACGGAGAGAGAGATCGCTCTCTGCTCTGCTCTCGGTTTTTTTTTTTCCGGCGAGAAGCGGAAGAGTCGAAGAGAGAAAAAGGTTTTAGGGTTTGTTTGCTCCTGCGCGTGGGCTTCGATGGGTCGGGGTTTATGTTTTTGTGGGGGGAGTTAGTGGGCCGGATCAGAGTTGGACTCGTATTGGGCCTGTCTTTCGTTGATTCGGCCTATCTTCGCATACACAGCGGCGACCCTGTACTGTGATTAATTTGGGGCCCACGTGAGGAGCAACTTAATTATTTGTGGCTCACGTAATCTCTGTACAAGATGTAGACACAAAACGCGATATAGAGTCACTGTTCAATTGTTCATCCCGTTAGAAAACGGCGCACACGTGCATAAACAAGCACCGTATATAGGTTCAGCTGGTAACGGACACTGCGTGCGTGCGTCGCCGTCAAGTCTCAATGCAAACTGGTAATTTTAATTAACTTTGGTAGTCATAATTTAGTAATTTACATCAAGCAATTCCATGTACTTATATCAGGTACATCCTACGTACGCACTGATCCGTACGTGTACTACGTCGCTACACGAGAGACGAGACCCCCTTTTTTCACTAGCTATCGTGTCATGATTCAGCTCACGTACTCGTACTCTTCGTCCGTTCCAAAACTTCAACTGTAAATGCAACGGCCGTTTCGTCCATGTCATCGATCGGCACGTCATTAATTCTACGCCATGAGCGACGCCAGAACGGCGGCGGCGGCTGCGCTCCTCGTCGTCGTCGTCGTCGGCGGCGGCGGCGGCGGCGGTGGAGTGATCATTTGCTGCCGCCGGGC
>CM002481.1:25829747-25841829 GCA_000325765.3 Leersia perrieri | reverse complement strand
TGGCGCGCCACGGCGTGCAGCCGCGACGCCAGCGCGCGGTTCTCGCCGCGGAGGCGCTCGCCCGCCGTGACGAGCTCGTCCAGCCGCTGCTGCTTCCTCGCCCGCGACCGCCGCGCCGACAGCCGGTTCGACACCTTCCGCCGCTGCCGCCTCCTCTCCTCCTCATCATCCGCCGCCGGATTTTCACCGGAGCACGTCGTCGACGACGGCGACGGCGAGGGAGACGACGACGACGCCATGAGCTGGTCCAAGGTTGGACACGTGTCAGGCCCCCAAGGCATGAACCCGGACGTCATAACGTCCTGGTCAACGAAGTCAAGCGCCTCCTGGAGTGACAGCATCTTCACGCACACAAAAACAAAAGGACTTATCCGCAATTTCGGGAAACTAGAGGGTTGGAGTAGAGAATTGGGGAAAAGGGAGGAACGATGAGGAAACGCCCGGTATTTATAGAGACCAACCCGAGGCCTCGTTACTCCTACCCTCGATCAGTGGGCCCCACCCACTACCCGGGCCCCACCGTTACGTGGGGTTTCTTCTTCCTTCTCCGCGGGTTAAAATTTTCCCCGTAGCTTTAAACTTTAAAGCCGTGGCGCCGGAGAGATTCTACTCCTCTGCCACTACTGTATTCGTCTCTGCAAGCTCTAAAAAGATCTGACGGCTGGGGATGCGTCTGGAGGCGTGATCGGACGGCGGATGATGGGGATGACGACGTCCGTCTCTCGCCTGCTGCTTTTAATCTGTTTGGGTGCAAGGTTGGTGCGACGTGGGCGCGGGGCCCACGCGCCGTGTTAGCTTAATCGCGAAGTAATGGCCGCCGCGCGATGCAGCGGATCGATGGCTCGCGTCGCCGCGCACGTGTCAAGCGCGTGGGCCACGAGCCGCACTGACAAGCGGGGCCCGCATGATATCCTACATGTCGCAACGGGCGGTGGCGCGTCGCGCCACCTGGCACCCGCGGTTGTATGTTTTATCCGCGGACTGCACGAATCTCGACGCACTTATGCATGGTGTCATCATGGTCTAGCTTGCTACGACAGTAGAGAAACCATATACTAGCATCATCACATGGAAAATAACGTGACTGCGAGCTCAAAGCGTCGGTGGCACGTGTCTAGGTAGATAATGTAGCTGTGTTACACATATGCGTGCCAAGTGAAAGTTACGAGTTGACGGTGATCTAGTGCCTAACTGTGCGAGTGTACTGGAGATTGGACAAGCACAAGCTATAGCTGCATGTGGACAAATGGTTGGTGAGTTTGATCACGCCGGTGCCAGTCGATACAGAAAAATTAACTGCATGTTTATGACTTTACGTACGGAGTTGCACTTCCATGAGTGTCACATTCGCTTGCTAATCAGGATTAAAAGCATGCATGCATGTATTGTGACACTGACACAGATCGATCGACCTACTAACTACCATAAATTACAAAGCATGCATATTCTAGGCTACTAGCAGTGCACGTGTTCTAAGTCGAAGCCAAAATTTAAATCTTCAAACTTAAATTTTGATTTTTTTATATTTTATTGTAGTTCTTTCTATTTTTATCTTTTAAACCGCGAATAACACACCTATACAAATTATACATTTTTTAATTGTGAACATGCATTTTCTATATTTTGACCATTTAAAAAAACCGATCAATGCATGAAAATGGTACAATATTTGGTTTATGACTTTAATTAGTCCCCTCTAACAGAGACATATGTGGCATGCATCTAGAGGTCATTATAGTTTTTTTAGAGGAGGCAAGAGATTTGCCATTTCAATTTGAAGTAGAAAGACAAAATACAAGTCACGAAGGAAAAGAGAAGAGAAAATAATAAGAAACAGAGCAACATCATTTACAAGAAAGATGCATGAAGAAAAATGTATTGAATTATTTCCATGATTGTCTCTCTCTTACGCATTGACAAGATGTTGTTCGCCACTTCTTGAACTTGTTGTTGAAAATCCTGTTATTTCTCCGGAACCAAACTCCCCAAGCTGCATGTACTATATATGATACTCACCTCAAGTAGCTAGTACCATCTAGGAGTTTTCTGTGTTTATTCACCATGCATATATATTCTTTGACAACTGTTCCATGCACCATTCCAGGACATCTCGGCCAAGACGGTGGATCGATGGTAGCTGCAATCCCAGTTTATAGAAAAGTGCTTCCCAAACCTACCTTTGCAAACTTATAATCCATCATACGGCACTTATACATGTACCAACGCATATGCTTCGTTGCATGCATTGCCTACAAATTCACGAAGATCAACTATGCAAAGGAGACTGTGCCTAGAGCGCAGATGGAAAAGAGCAACGGTGTTGTTGTCCACCGTCCGCGTTCGAATCTCAGCGCGCTCACCTTTCTTCTCCTTAATACCATTGACGGTGGGTCCTTTCCCACCGTCCAACTTTTTTTTATCAACTATGCAAAGAAACAGCAGAAGAGTTGAAATTTTGTTCTTGCTTAATATGGTAGCAATTCACAATAGAAAGAAATATCATGTATATATCCAGACAGGTGCGTGACCATGTTATGGGAACTGATAGCATGCCATCATCGTATATATTATACAATATCACTACCTAAGGGTCAGCATATGCATCATCGACAGCATCTACAAACCAATGACACATCATGGGCTCCATGACGACAGCTAATTAATACAAAACAACAATGCTACCAAGCTAAGTTATAGTTGTGTATAGTGCTGTCATGCATCAGATCAACTAAAACTCTGCGTTTCTTCCAAGCTGTGGATTGCATTAGTGATGGAGTTAAGATCTTTGCTAGCTTTTGCTACAGCTTCTGTCTGATCAACTGATTTTTGTCCCTCCCGACATCCCCGGTTATGTCGAAGAAACCAACCAATTAATTGCACGCCTTTGAGCCTAGACACCAGACACCTGGCCTAATTTGTTGCACTAATCAGGATTGTTGCTTTTACGGTCGATTAGCAGCTTGACACCTGGACGAATTAGTTATTGACCCAATGTGATTAAAGGTAGGTTTAAGTGTTAAGTACTCCAGTAGAGTAGTGGTCTAAGAATGTATAGCTAGCCAAAGGAGACGTCCAGAAAGGACTGATGGGCTAAAGTGTGTAATTTAGACAAAAGGTACAGCAATTTGTTTGTGAAATGGTTTCTTCCCTTTGCTTGGGTCTTTATTATTTAGCAGGATTGGCAGTCATTTACTTTTAGTTAGTCAATAGACCATGGAACCTATCAGCATGATTTGATTTTTTTTTTTAGAAAGACTAATTGAGGTGAAAATAAACAACTATACTTCTCCCAAGGGAATCCAATAATTAAATGCACAGAAAGATTTTGTGGTATACTTGGATTTTTCTTTTTCAATATGGTATAGCCAAAGGAAAAAAAAACAGTTTATTCTCTTTTTTTTGCTTTGAAAAAAAACTCAAAATATCCCTAGGAGTGCCAATGCAAAATAACCAAGGAAATATGAAGACATAGTAAATGCCATTTGCATGATTGACAATTTACACTGGAACGTGCAAGTTTTAAAGAAAAGGCACAAATTTGTTCTCTTAGAAAAGTTCAATTGCCTATCAGTTCTACACATCTTTGCCAATCGATCGGATTGCATACAAAGCCGAGCAAAAGTTTATTTTACACCCACCCTCTGGAAAAGTATGGTGTGTAGATGGTCATGAAAAATTTCGATTCTTTTATAACATTGACAGGACATATATAGATTCATCGTGTGAAAACAAACATCGTTTCAGTTGGTTCGCACATATATATTGAAAAGTTACAAATTTCAACGAGCAAATTTTCTCTCAATTTTCTTTATCTTTTCACGTGGGTTTTCCCTTTTTTATTCTTACCTTTTTTTTAGACGGGAATATTTTAGACCTGAGATGTTAATTGTGCATACCTAAATACACGTGTATAGACCTTTTTCATTGTGTTGATCTTCTTGATTTTTTTAATGATCCTTTCAACATTTTTTTTCAAGAGAATGCACTCGGATTTGGGTGTGGGATTCCATCTGATCAAGCTATTTCTACCCTCTGCTTCCACCCTCTTTCAGATGTAACTATCAAATACATAATCTTCAAATGAATTCGTAATAAAGTACATCCACCATGCATCCTAATCACTCTTAACACTTCGTTCATCATCTTATCTAAAGCACACAGACAAATTTTTGTCCTACTATGGCCATTTCAATTCGTGGCATCCGAGTTGACCTCCTTCACTGTTGTAGGGATCACCAGCGACCACTCTTTAATTCACGGATAAGAAATGCAGCAGTGCCAACACAAAAAGAACGTCATGTGATCGATCAAATTTCCACAGCTAGTATACATAGCCAGCCCAGAACCCTCCTTTTCTGAAGAAGCTCTTAGGACCAAACACTTAACCAACCTGCATCAGCTGCCCAAGAACCAAAAGCAACCTTTCGCATAAAGCTATGTTCAGATGGATATACCAACATATGCATGATGTATAGTAGCGTACACATGGGATGTTGGTGTTCTGCTCGAGCAGGCAAAGAATTGCTTTGGACCAGACCAAAAATTAAAGTTGCCGTTTGTACATGTAATGTTCGGATAGGTAGGCCACCAGAAGTCTTTCTGCTTGATTAGAACCATCACGGCAAAGCAAGATTTGGGAGAGGATTCCATCTCTCGATCGATCTATCTCACCTTTAGTTTTTAAGGTTTTGCCTTTCCCCCAATCTTTCATCACTAGTATTCACTACGTATACCACTACCTTTACCAATAGCTGCCTTTCTCTCGGCCTCTCATGGCTCGATCAGTAGCCGATCTCGAGTGATAAGACCACAGGAGGCAATAGCTAGCTAGCTCGGATTGTAGTGGTGGTGCTCGTGAAAGGCGAGCTGCAGAGAGTGAGGTAGCTTAGCTAAGATGGCGCGAGCGGATTCGCCGGCGTGAGCTGATGCGGCTAAGCGAAGCGTATCACGGCAATGGATCGCGGCGGCGACGTGTGGCGGCGCCCGTGTCATCTCATCGATCGATCGATATCGCCGGTCGCCGGCCGGGATGGCGACGAGGAGCTGTACAAGTGTGGCAAGTAAACTGTAGTACATTATCAATCGATCGAGCACGACACTGCGTGACTTGTCGCTTAATATCTTTGAGCAATGTTACAGTTTTTGAGAAGACACTAATATGTATCATTTTTTTAAGTGTAAATTTAGTATCTCTTGATACCTCAGATGCTAGGAGGTGCCAAATTTTACACTAAAAATCTCGGTATTTGCTCGGAAAAACTGCTCTAATATCTTTTGTTTCCTGTTCAACGGGAAAGATAGCCGATCGAACGAAACAGTGGTGTAACTGTAAACAGGGGCGGATCCAGCGTGGGGGCAAGGGGGGCTCAAACACCCTCTCCTGCTGGATCCCCCATGGAAAATACGAAGAGAGGAAGATGAAAAAAAAATGAGAAGGAAAAAGAAGAAGGAGGTGCTGGAGGAAAAGGAAGGAAATGGACACCCCCTCTCATCTATTGTTGGATCCGTCCTGACTGTAAAGTAGTGCTACGTACGGTGCAGATAAGTTCTGTTCACCTTTTTGGTAATCAACTTCACTTGGAGCAGTAGTGTGATATGGTGATAAGGTGTTGGCTTTTCTAATGGTAGCTTTAACATGAGCTTTCGTCAGTGACAGTGCGTACGTACGTCGCTGTGCTCCGGGGTCTGGGTGGTTCTGGGAGGCTGGGGCTGTCTGCTTTTTTGTGAGGCCAATTGGGGCCCTGAAAATATCTTAAACGAATGGCCCTGGACTGGACTGGACTGGAGGCTGGGCCATGAGAAAATGGTCCATAGCTTTGTTTGCCATGTCCAGTTGTTGCCCCAGCTGAAAAGGAAATCGGAGAAAACTTGGCCCAATCTGCTGCAATTGGGGCCTGGCTGATGCTTTCTGTGCATGCAAACCTTTGTTTCCGGTATTCGCCTTTCTCCCTTTTCCCATCCCTTGTGCAAGTTGTTGTGGTTTTTTTTCCTGCCGCAACAGCAAGTATGCAACCACAAAATCACAGTCTTTCACCTTTTCTGAATGTTTTGTTTATCCGGGTATGCAACTGTACGCACCAAATAGTAAAAAGCACATGTTGGAATCTCACACTCTTTCACGGTTAGGGTGTTTGGGACGATCCGTTTCTGTTTCGAACCCCAAGTTATGCACTGACGAGAAATGGAGCAAAGCAATAAAGCGCACAAATGGCAGGAGAAAAACATTGCTAGTACTCCTATTGAGCATACCAGAAAGCAGCAAACAATAAAGATGAGCCGTTGCGTTGCAAAATTGCTGAATCTTAACAGACAATTCAATTTATTCACGTCTTGTCATCTTCACAGTTCACAGATGGAAAAGAAGAGGGGCATTTGCTTGACTTTGGTACGGAAACACATAAACATGGGAAGACTAAACAAAGCGGCCTCGGCCAAAAGGGCCAACCACACTGGATAAATGAAAAGTAATTTTACTCCTGTTTCTAACCTTCAGGCCATGTTCTGATGTTCAAAGGGAAGAACAATTTTAAAGTTACTGAATCTACCACAATGTCAAAGAACCTACTAGAATCATTACTGCCAGCTGAATATACTAGACTAACACCATGATTTATCACATAGGATAGGATGTACAGAGCTTTGAGTATGTTAGTTTTATCTTTGTACCTAGAACAAAGAAACCACACTACAGAGCACTCTGATTGTGAGATCATAACAATAGATAATATACAGTAGGTATAACTTGACAGAAAAGTGATATGCAAAAGATGAACAACATGTTGCTAACCCATCGACATCTAACTTGGTACTAATTTAAACTTGTCCAAGACACCAAACCAAAGCTTAAGATACTTCACAAATCCAAAACAACATGAGAAAGTAGGTTCGACAATATAAACTAAAAGACACACATAACAAACAATTTGGAGATACCATAGATAGCAAGGTATACATGCAAGTTGGGGGAGCAACCAGATCACCAGAAAGTTGGGTATGTTGACAGCATCAGAAATGTTAAACTGATAAAAATTTATTGATGATCAGCAATGTAACAATGATGCTAGTTCCCTTAAACACACATCTCCTTATCAATAAATCCAACATCCATATGTACTCTTCCCCAAGGGCACAACAAACCAACATCTCCGCACTGCAGTTTTGAATAACAATCTCAAACACACGACACCATAAAACCTTTGAAATCAATTTTACCTCCTTTCAGCTCTTCTTCCGTGTATGAATTTACAGTTTCTGTATAAACATTTACCTACAATTCTACACAATCGTGTGCCAAATAAAGCAAACCAAATACACCCTGTTGATTTTGAACACACTCTCAAGCAGTTACCAGGAGCCGAGTGCCATTCATAACATGCAAGCAAAGTGTAATGCAGATTGTAGCAATAACCATAGACTTATCAGTCATGTACTGCATGGCACGCAGTCCACTGTCCATCACAGTGCCCCCACCCTTCTTTGCACCATCGTGCATTTTCCACAATGCGAATTCAAGGAAAGATCTCACCGTCTCAAATGTAACCCTACCAGTAACATCAAGCACAAACTTCCTGTTGCTTGGAACTGCCAACGTACTCGACACTGTCTCAACCCAACCTTCCCCAACACCATTGCTGCTACTGCCACCCGACTTATCATTGGCATTGGACATAACATGGTGAGTGGTCTTCACCATAGTCTCCACCGCCCCATTGCATACTGAAACAAGCAATTCCTTAACCTTAGCATCATGGCTTGCATTGGTTAGGCCTTGGAATAGCTGATCATAGGTATTAATGTGGATTGTCTTGTCAACGAAAACCCCCACGGCCGTGCTTACGAAAACCTCAACCCAATTGCTAATCGCCTTGTGCCCCTTTCCTGTGGCAACCAGGTTGACCCATTTCATCTGCGAGGAGGTCTCACCGGGAGAAGACGGAGCCGAGTTGAAAGCAATCACAAGATGGCGTGCGAAGCTCCCGGCGATGGCAGACGCCAGGCGCTCACCGGAGTCGGAGAAGAGCTTATCGACGAGGCGATCGGAGAGGGCGACGCCACCGCCGGAGACGGGGGACCCAGAGACGGGTGCGGATCCGACTCCCCGGAGAATCCCCGCGGTGATGGCCTCGGACACGGCGGCGACGGCGGCGGAGACCTCGGGGGAGGCGGCGAGCTTGGCGAGCTGCGTGACGCTGCGGGGGAGCTCGTCGGAGCCGGAGCGGACGAAATCGGAGAGGTCGGAGGCCACCAGAGCCGCCGCGTCGGCGGAGGACGCGGCGGCGTCGAGGAACGCCGCGACCGCGCCGGCCAGCCGCGCGAGGTGGCGCCGCCGCTCGGCCACGGCCGGGTGGTGGTAAATCCTGTACGCCCCGTACGCCGCCGCCGTCCCTCCCGCCGCGATGAGGATCCAGCGCCGGCGGCGGCGGGAGAAGGCGGCGAGCCGCTCCATGGCGGCGGCGGCGGCTCACCGGAGCTAGGGTTTGGGTGGGTGGGGAATCGGCGAATCGCACGTGGTGGGATGCGCGTCGCGTGCCGGTTTATTTTTCTTTCTCGTTGGCGTGTTTTTCGTGGGGACTCCGGCGGCCGACGCGGCGGATAATGGCAAAGTGGGGCCCACACGGGCGAGATTGTGGTCCGCACGATGAAATCTGGCGTAATCTCGAACCGGATTGTGGCCGATGTGCGGCCTAATTGTACATGGGCTGGAGAGGCCTTGCGGGCCATGTTAGATGGGCCGAAAGTGAATTTAGGGGCGCCATGTATTCCGATTGGCCCAATGGATGATGTGTGCTATACAGATCAGGCGTGTTTCTCTCATGATTTTTTTTGTGGGGAATGTTTTAAGTTTGGATTATCGCCTAAACAGCCGTACAGACGGCGTTAAACAGCATACGAGGGGACAATGCATTATACAAAAATCCTATTAAAATAGTCTAAGGTCGTCTAATCCGTCTAAACACTGCCTAACCCGTCTAAATACTTGACGGTGGGTAACCACCGTTTAGTGTCCAGATAAACATAGTTATGCCTACTACTTTTAATAATATAGAGTTTGAGACGTCGTGACGTTCAGGTCAACAAATTCAAGAGCAAATATTTGTTATCATAAAATTTGTGTCTGAACTACTACTTTCATTTCCGATGTTGCCATACAGGATTACCATGATGGTGGCAGCGACATTGTTAGTTAGCGATTTGTTTGTGCAAAATTGTAAATGCATACGTGAGGGGTTTGGTTACAATAATGCGTAACGTGATAGATGAATAAATACAGTTTCTTAAAGTTGAACAATTTCTAGTGCTCCCATTCGCTCCACTTGCCCCTACTTGCAAACCAAGATACTAAAGTTCATTCAAAACAAAAAATATCCAGGACCCCTGCAATTTCCCTGGGGAACACGGAGCAGCAGCAAAAAGAGCAATCACGATTCACGAATTCTAAACAAAAATCATATTTACAAACGCAACAAAATCCCAAATTTTTCCAAGGGCACGACCATCAAGCTCCAATGGCCAAATTTTTCCAATGGCGATGACGACACGATCGATCGCGAGCTCAGGCGAAGGCCGCCGTCGCCTTCCTCTGAAAGCGCGAGACCCTCCCGCCCCCGCCGCCGACGCAGCTCTGGCTCCTCGGGAACTGCGCCGCCACTCCTGCCCCGCCGAACTCCTCGCACGGCGCGTCCTCGTCGATCCTCGCCATGGAAAGCCCCACCATGCTCTGGCTCCTCGCCACCGCCGCCGCCTGCGCCGCCTCCCGCGCCGCCGCCTCCGCCGCTCGCCTCTGCGACGCCGCGCGTATCAGCTCCCGGAGATCATCGTCGCCGCCGCCGCGCCAATCGCCGGAGGAGCCGAAGCTGTTGCTCCTCATCGACGCGGCGCCGGAGGCAGGGACGAACACCGGGTAGCCGAACGCGGCGTCGGCCGGGACGCAGCGCGCGCAGCCGGTGAGCCCCCTGACGTACATGTCGCGTGCTCGGCCTAGCGCCCTCGCCGGCGCCCTCCATAGCCAGCTCAGTTTGCTCCTCCCCCTGCTCATGATCCCAACAAAACTGACGCTTCAACTCCAATCAATGGTGGACAATGGACAGCACTGGCTACGCGATGGATGGATTGGGTTGAGGACGATGGGGATTTGTGGTTGGAGACGTGGAGGTGTCACAGGTTACGGTGCCCTTGGTTTTTTATACAACGGGTCGATCGGGTTGGTGGTGCATGTGGGAAATTGGGAAAACCTGCGTACTGTAGAGAGGAGGAGAAAAAGGGGAAAAACCTGTGTGCGGCAGCGGCATGGTGGCGCCCCCTCCAGTATTCCTGCGGCGACGTTGATTATTCCGGTAGCGTTTCGCTTTGGGGTTTTGTGTGATGATGGCCTTCTAGATGGAGTGAGTCAGAGGCAAAGTGTGACGTGGCCATCAGGTGGATTGATACAGTGTGTGTGTGAGTGTGTGTCTGGTCAGATGGTGTGTTTTTTCCTCGCGGAATTTTGACGTGCCTTGTCGGACGGAGGGCTGTAATTAAAATTCTTCTAATTACCGAAGAGAAGGCACAAATCATCATCAATCAACTGCATATCCAAATCATCCACATGACGAGTCGATCAGTCCCCGATCATTGTGGGTGGAGCCGTCGAGGCCGTCCCCGTCGCTGTTCGCAAATATCTTCCCCGATCATAACCACGCCGCGCACTAGCACAAGACAGTACAGACACAAATCCCGCCTAACGATCCATCGGCCTCGCAAGAAAATTAAAAAAAAAAAAAACAACTCGCGTCTACCAGTACCAGCACGAGACACCGTGAAACCCGTATCCGATGCGGCGTCGCACTCGTCAGTTCGGCGAGCGATCATCGAGCCGGTGCCGTGCGCCGCCGGTGGCTGTGTCACCGCGCGCGCGGAGCAAAACGGACGAAACGGCGGGCGGGTCCAGCAAAAAAGAGCCGCGCCGCCGCACGCCTCTGTGATCAGGCAGACGAACACAAACGTGGCAATGGAAGCTTCGATGCGGTCGGAGACTGAGTTCGAATTCGATACGTGCAAATCACACAGCAAACTGCATGCGTGAGACTGCGTGTGCAAGTGTAGATTACTACTAGTATATGTCTCTTTTTTTGTCCTGGATGACGGTGGAAAGTCGCCGGCTCGCGGAAGCGTGAGACCGAAGCGGAATACCAGAAGGGTGTGAATCGAAGGTGCTGACTGGTGAGACGGGAGCGTCATTAACTGTGAACCGGCGTGGACTGGTGACTGGTCGATGATAGAGACAGGGGTGAATGTTTATCTGTTTCCATTTGGAAGGATTAGTTCGGATTGTCTCTCTGGGAGCAATTCTTGTCTTTCCCCAGAATAATGGACGTTTCTCTTGTGACAGGTTTTTCTTGCGATCAGATGGAAGAAGCCCACGGTGGCACGGTGACACGCCTCCATCCATGTCCTAATAGTGTTGCAAAACCAATACACCGTGAGCTGAGCTCGGATTATTTGGAAGACGCATATATGCACCGGCTCGCTCAGCTGATCGTCTTTTACAACCGAGCAAGCCCGAAGCTAAGCAACCGGTCCCTTTCATTAAGTGCGTATTAGGGAAAGTTACTTTGCCCAAAAAACAAAGACGTGACAAATTTATTTTAATTTCCGGATTGTTTTTCTTTTTAAAAGACAAGTTAGGCAAGAATTGTGTGTGTGTGTGTTTTAAGAAAAGTTAGGCAAGAATTATGTGGTGACTTGTGCAATCTTCCGCTCTAAACAGGCCATGAAATTAAGACTGAAACATATAACCGGCCCATCTACCCAGCGCTGTTGGGCCACACCCCACAAGTCTTACTCGCCCTCACCACTAAAGCCTTTGAACTGGGCCGTAAATCCCTCAAAATATCCGGCCCAAGTACAAGATAATTCCCCCTTCCCTTCGTCTTCGCCGCTCCACGTCTCCACCCGCCTTATCCACATCAACCGCTGCCCTATTTTTCGCGCGCCAACGACGCCATGCCTCCTCCTCCTCTTCACTCCTCCACCTCGCCGCCATGCCTTCCCCCACCTGCTACCTCCTCCTCAACCCCACCTGCAGATCATCCTACCACCACCA
>CM002481.1:25789634-25829647 GCA_000325765.3 Leersia perrieri | reverse complement strand
GTGAAGAGGGAGGCCATACCCGCCGGCGCCGGCAAGGCGAAGAAGCAGGTCGTGTTCTTCGACGCCGCGCCGCCGGTGACCTCGCAGCGGGGCGTCGGCGGCGGCGGCGAGAAGGAGGGGGAGGTGGCGAGGAGGAAGAAGGAGAAGGAGAATCCCGCGTTGGTGTCGATTAGGAGGGTGACGAAGCGAACCCTGTCACTGCTCTCCAATCTCCCGCTCGCCATCTCCGAGATGTGCGCCATTGCCGCGCTCATGGCGCTAGGTTAATTTTCCTACTGAAATTGCATTTGCGAGCTTGTTCGGAATGAATTGGTGATTGGATTGTGATTGGTTGCGAATTGGGGAATTTCAGGGACGGTGATTGATCAAGGGGAGGCGCCGAGCTACTACTTCGAGAAGTTCCCCGAGGACAACCCGGTGTTTGGGTTCATCACGTGGAGGTGGATTCTCACTCCCGGGTTCGACCACATGTTCTCCTCGCCGGTTTTCCTCGGCCTCCTTGCTCTCCTCGCGGCGTCTCTCATGGCCTGCACCTACACCACCCAAATCCCCATTGTCAAGGTTGCAAGAAGGTAGGAACAACCATTCTGCTGTACATGTTCTCTTCTGTTGATAATGAGAGCTTGGCTGATCAAAAGTTTAGAACATGAGTTAGGCTAGTACATGATGGCAAATGCTGATTACTTGTTTCTTGCAGATGGTCGTTCATGCATTCTGCAGGAAGCATCCGGAAGCAAGAATTTGCGGAGTCGCTTCCCCGAGCATCCATCCAGGATTTGGGTGTTATATTAATGGGTTATGGATATGAGGTGATTGTTGACACATTCGGTCCATTTCAATTGCTCCAGTATGCATGTACATTATGTGTGCTTGATGTGTGTTTTCAGGTATTCACTAAGGGGCCGTCTCTGTATGCTTTCAAAGGGCTGGCCGGTCGGTTTGCGCCTATCGGCGTGCACATAGCTATGATTTTCATCATGGCAGGCGCCACGCTTAGTGCGACAGGGAGCTTTAAAGGATCGGTTGATGTACCCCAAGGGCTGAACTTTGTTATAGGAGATGTGATGAAACCCAAAGGCGTTCTCTCTTTTGCGCCTGATATTTTTAATACTGAAGTCCATGTCAACCGGTTCTACATGGAGTACTATGATAGTGGAGAGGTAGTCATTTTGCTCAAGCATTTCATTGCTTGTGTGATTAGGTGGTGGAGATTTATATGTGGCAAATACTTTGATTTTGCCAGGTTTCACAATTTTACAGTGATCTTTCACTTTTCGACCTTGATGGCGAAGAGGTGATGAGGAAGACGATCAAAGTGAATGATCCGCTGAGGTATGGTGGGGTCACAATCTACCAAACTGATTGGGGATTTTCAGCATTGCAAGTGAAGAAAAATGGTGAAGGCCCTTTCAATTTGGCCATGGCCCCCTTGAAAATGAATGGCGATAAAAAGCTATTTGGAACATTATTGCCACTTGAGAACTCGGGTTCTTCCAATGTCAAGGGCATGTAAGTTCAGCATTTGATCTGTTTTTTTATCCAAGTGATGAACTAACTAGACTTGTTAACTTTGAGTTATTTACTTTTTTTTTTTGAAGCAGAGGACAACAATTGAGTTATTTACTTATTTTCTTGATGGCTTGTAGATCGATGCTTGCTCGAGACCTGCAGTCTATTGTGTTGTATGATCAAGAGGGTAAGTTTGTAGGGGTTCGTCGGCCAAGCTCAAAACTACCTATTGAAATAGATGGTAACGAAATAGTAATTGAAGATGCCATCGGTAGCACTGGTCTCGATCTGAAGGTCAGTACTCCTGATAAATTGTTTCCAGTTTGTAGGCATTTTTTCTTATTTGATATCATTAAACATGGCTTATATGTATGCTCGTTTCCATTAGACTGATCCAGGGGTTCCTATTGTGTATGCTGGATTTGGTGCGCTCATGTTAACGACATGCATTAGCTATCTTTCACACTCTCAGGTGTGTAAATGGCACTTAATTTCTGTGACCTTTTGGAACATAAGTATTTTAGGATGCCTACAGATTCATAATTCTGTTTCTGTCTAGATATGGGCATTGCAAGACGGAAGTACAGTGGTCGTTGGAGGGAAGACAAATCGAGCCAAGCTTGAATTTTCAGCAGAGATGAACAGGTTACTTGATAAGGTACCAGAACTGATCAGCGTCAATGAGAACACTGTAGATAGTAAACAAGGTGCTACTTGAGGGATTCTTATATGGAACTAGAAAAAAAAAATGCAAATGTTCACTTGTGATTGAGGTTGGAATTCACAAAGCATCTTCAAGAAGAGAAAACTATACCATCTTTTTGGTGGAAGATAGGCTATGCTACATTTGATTGGACTATGTATACAATGCACAACGGCACAAAGCAATAATTTGCTTATGAGATGGTCATGATAGAGTCTGTACCGAGAAGAAAGTCAAGAAAACTGAACTGATGATGTAATTACATTACAACAGAACAATTTGCCAAATTATACACTTAAGATGTACCCTCGGTGAGCTGGTTCTGTAACTGTTTTTTGGGATCTTATTTGTAGAAAACCATACAATCTGAAACATTACAATAGATGCTTGATTAGTTTATTGTTGTTGAGATATGGACCTGTGTAAATACCTCCATTGCAATATACTGTAGCATTGAGATAGGAATGGAAGGTATTGTCAACGAGAATACATCCTATCATTATTGCTGTGGTCGGTGGGGTGAGATTAGAGCATCAATACCTTGTTTTGCAGGTCCATCTAGATCAAGTTGGTCTGTTGGTGCCTACCATTTTCCATACCGGTCAAATTAAGGATGAACATAAACTAACAAGCAAAGGTTCTTCTACTGGTCATTTTCGATGCTTGAACCCAATGATGAGTTTCAGGTGGGTCATTTATCTATAACCAATTAACCGGTCACATCCACTGCCATGTGGTGACGCTACATAGACATGTGCCACTCAGTTCCTAATGTAATTTTCCATGAGAGGCACATGGAAGCTCTGCGACTGTTTTTTTCTCCTGTTTATTGAGTGGTACCAGAATTCCAGATTTCCTGCCCCCCTAAACGTGTTAAGATCTCTCTTCAGATCTCAACATACCAACTTAAAAGAAAGATGTCTATCTTGGCATTTGAAGAGGACAAGATCACTGAAAATAATTTAGGATTGAATGATTCTCCCCAATTTTTAGACATTTCCTCTCTCTGAAATGCATGGAGAAGTCGCATAAACTAACTGAGTCTGAAATTCTTCCGAAGTCACACTGCTTCACTGCATTCAGTTTTACTCTTCTAGTCAGCTTCTGAAGGCATGCAACCCTGCAAAGACTGAACTTTCCACTGGAAATCTCACTCGTCAAGTCGCCTCTCTAAAACTGTTAGTAATTCAAACCACCGGAATCTTGAACTCATAACTAAATCACGGATTCCCAGATATCGTTGTTCGGTGGGCGGCGGCGCGAGGATCATGAGCATGTGATGGCACTGTCTGATGGGAGTTAGATAATGCCAAGCTGACAGTATCTGATGCATTGCAAGGTTAGTTGCCATTCAGCCTACTCCTAACTACCTTCTGATCATGGCACAGTCAAGTCAAAACCCACACAAAGATCGCACCTTCTCATCACCTATAAAAGGGCGCACACACCTCACCTGTTCTTCCACATCTGCACATTGCACAAGTGTAAAGACTACATTTTTCTTGGGTTTTTGCAAGTGTTTGGGACGGCAACAACAATGGCGACCAAGCGGCTTTCGCGCAAGAGGAGCTTCAGGCTCGGCCTCCCAATGCTGTGCGGCCAATCCGACGTGGCGAGCCCACGCGGCGGCGCCGGCGCCGGCGGCCATTCGTCGTGGTCGTCCTCGTCGGGGAGAAGGCACGGCGAGCTGCAGAGAATCTTCCAGCATTTCGACAGGGACAACGACGGCAAGATCTCCGGCGCCGAGCTGAGCGCCTTCTTCGCGTCCATGGGCGACGAGATGCCAATTCCGTCGTCTTTCGGCGGCGCCGGCGGCGGATACATGCTCGATTTCGCCGGATTCGTGTCCCTGATGGAGAGAGGAGGCAGCCAGGAAGAGGATTTGAGGAGCGCGTTCGAGGTGTTCAACGCCGTCGGCGTCGAGTCGTCCGCCGCCGGCAGGATCACGGCGAGGGGGCTTCAGAGGGTGCTCGCCCAGCTCGGCGACGAGCGGTCCGTCGCCGATTGTGAGGCCATGATTAGGGCTTACGATGTTGACGGCGACGGTGGCCTTGATTTCCATGAGTTCCAGAGGATGATGAGCTAGTTGATGAAGGCCTCAAATTGGAGCTGCTACAGTGAGGTTTTACTACAGTTTCAGAGCCTTGAGAGAATTATAGAGTTTGTTCATAAGTCTGCATCCAGATGACAGGTTGCAGATTGTGAAAGGGAGGAAGAGTTTAGAAGAGCTCTTTGCTTGCCTGGAGCAAATTTGCAGTGTCATCTTGAGTTGTTTGGTGTGTCAGTAAAGCTACAGTTGATTTCTTTCTCTCAGAGGAAAAAAATGTTACCGTTGAATATTTCCAACCAGCAATTCACCTGTTTAAGAAAAGTGAGAATTTTCAGAGCTTAACCTGCAAAAGAATGAAATGAGTAGGTTTCATTATGTTGTCTTATGGAATAGCACTTGAAATGCAATGTGACCATGTTTTTGCCATCTGGAAATGAAGATTGAGGATGGCAGATAACAATATACTGACATAACAAGGAAATTTGCAATAACTTACCAATTGTTACATGGTACAATTTCATGGGTAACTATAAATTAAATAAAATTCAAATATGGAGGCTGTTTTTTTAAAATATTTTAGATAATACATCTCAGAAAAATCTTTACAATTGCAGTGTAAACATTGAGTCTGTACATGAAGCCATACCATAATACAGTGGTACTACTATTGCACAATGCTGTAATATTCAAGACAGTGCATCAAATTGATGCCTTATGATACCAACAAAGCAGACAAGAATTCTGTACCTAGAATCCAGAGAGCTTATATATGATAATCTGAGGCATCAGAAGCACAATGCGCACATATTCTCAAGCCTTGCAAGAAAAGGTACTAATTTACATCCCCATTTTGTTTTCACTACCTGGGGTTCTCCCTAACAGCATACCAAGTAAGACATTACTAATTTTTTAAAAAAGGCAAGACATTACCACTCTACTCTCAGTGATATTCTACATGAAAAAGGACAACAATTTTCTTGTTCAACATAAGGGCGCACAAATGTCCTCCTCAACTCTGATCCGGCTGAGACTGATTCCCTTGTTCAACATAAGGGCGCACAAATGTCCTCCTCCACCACACCTCAAAGGCCTTCTGCAGATTGGGGCAGCTATCCCCAACCTTCAAGAAGCTCCCGAGCCACGAGAGCAATATCGTCTGCTGATCCTCAAGAGGGAGTGTCAAGATAGTACGCCCAATTCCTTCCTCCACAATTTTGCGGTCGAATGACCTGCAGCCGTGTTGCAACCAGTTATAGTCATCCATGAGAGGCTGCAGCCAGACATCCAAGAGAAGCTTCCTTGTGTCCTTCGACGGGAGCATCTCTCCTTTCCCAATTGCCACAAAGAGCCTTGCGGTGACGCAGCTGACAAGATGGCGCGACTTAGTTGGTAATTTGGAGTGAAGCTCAGCCAACTCACGCTGGTTAGACCACATAACTGCAAACTCACCAGCATTATTCCTGTCGGCCAAAATCTCAGTTAACCAAAGGAGATTATCTGCTTCTAGAGCTATTTGTCGGAAAACTGGCTCTTTTAGGTCCAAAGATTGCTCAGCAAAATCGGTGGCAGAGGCTTGTTGAAACAATGTCAGCAAGGATTCCAGGCAATTCTGGCAAGAGCTGTAGAGAGTCTCAGCATATATGTCCACAGGACTACTGGTGCAGCCACTATTCTCCTTTAGAAGCTTCAGCACCAGGGATTTCATTTCACGCCGGCCTCTATCCTCATTGCTCTTCAAGACTAATTCTATAATGCGCACAAATGTGTCATTTGGAGGACTAGTTAGGTCAGAGCATACCCTCTTCAGTATTGGACTAACGCCATAATGCCCACTCTGCAGATGCTGAACAGATGACACCACATTCTCCTCTTCTTCCCCAACCCAAGGGACTGCTTCCAAGTACTCTAAGCATGACAAGACACATGCTTGGAATCCTAACAATTCTGCAACCTGTACATCATAAATTCAACATTATACAGGGAACAACCAAACTGTACAAAGTTTCTTCTAAAGTTTCAACACAGGTTGGTCCTAACTCTAATTGAGATCTCTTATTGGTGAGCAATGACCAAGGTCCATGGATGTTGTGGGCCTGATCTGTGGAAATATTTTTCCTTACAATTGCTGCATAAAGCACTGACACAATAATGCATGGCAGCCTGCCTGGCTTGATTTTGTTCCAACCCCCCACCAACTGGTATGGAAAGGTATGTTATCAGGTGTGGGCTCTATTCAGAGTTTGTCAACTTGTATTTATTGAAGTGACATATCTTAGTTTATGAGTATTGAAAGCATAAAGACCATATCCCTTTGATGTAACAACATGAAACATACATGCATATAATACTTACTATGGCTTCTTTTTTACATTAAAGATTGTTACTTACAAGTGGTAAATAACAATAGCTTCTATGGAATATTTCTGTTGTGTAGACATACAAAACTGACATTAACAACAACCTAAGTAGATTGTACATAAAAAGCTTGTGGAAATTTCAAAAGTTGCACTACAGGGAAGGTTCTTTTTACATATATGATTAATACTGTAGTAAGTTACAAAATAAGTAAATTCAATTCTGACCCATTTTTCCTGACAGATTTGCAAACTTTGGGATTCTACCATTTTTTGGCATGTTAGCTTGAAAGATTTCAAAAAGGAGAACCAATGACTACAAGGATTTTTAGTCAGCTGAGAAAATAAACAGAACCAACATTCAACTGGAACAAACCTTCAAGATCCGAAGAACGCGTGGAACACTTTGCTTGATAAGCCTCTGTTTTGCATCATTGCAATACATCAATCCAACTGTTTCAACATAAATCTCCACATCCTCACAATCAGGCACCTCCATGCTTGACATTGGTGATTGCCTTGAGAGCTTATCAGCAAACCAGGTACTATTTTCTGCAAGGATATTTCTGTGAACACTCATCTTAACAGCAACACCATCCTTGCCATACAACACAACCTTGAGATCACTCATCTCAAGTTGACCAAATCCAACAGATATCTTATGCTGCTTTTGTGGTCTGTCATTCGCTACTTTTGGTGGATTAGGTGTTGAATTTTCCACTGGCAATGACTTCTGTTCATCTGAATTGATTCTAGACCTTGTTGGAGTTGAATGCGCTCTTCTCTCTGACGAAATGGTAGGCGCCCTCTGAACCGAAGAAGCCTTTGATGCAAGAGGAGATGAACCCCCTTTGGGCTTTGCCTGCTGATTTTGGTTCTTCATAGTTTTTTGGAGCACAGCCTGTGACGGGCAGCACCAGAATCCTTCTGGGGTTACAGCAATGGGGACATTTCTGATCTTCGTCGCTCGGGCATCAAGGTTTCCAACCTTGAACTCTGTCATGTTGCCTTAGGAAGCTTATGGCCAATGACTTGTCTGATATTAAGTGTAGAACTAGCACTTGTTCATATACCTGAGCAGCAAACCATAAGACCTAAATTAATGAACTCAAGTTTTAAGGAGCTACTAACTAAAATGTTCATGATAGTGCATAGCTGAGTAAGTAAACAGGAAAAGCTGGCAATTTAAAGTATCTACTGTATGAGTAGGGAGTACACCATGTAGAACATTCATAATTTCAAGATAAACCCCTATTTCCCAACCTGCAAAGTAGTACAGACTTTAGGTTCATTTTCAATCCCCAGTTACTGTATTTTCTAAGTTAACTCCAAATACTCAGGAAATTCACAACCTAACATGAAGAACCACAAATCCCAAAGTTTGCAGAACCTGAAAACAGGATGCCCTATCTTCAGCGAACTGGAATGGCGACCAGAAATCACACCTTATAAAGCCGCCAAATGGCCAAAATCCAAAACAAGACACGAGCAAACAACCTAACTTATCTCAACAGACTAACAAATGCAAGAACACTAAAGTGCAAAAAGAAAAAAGATCAAAGAGGCTAACAAGCATACCTCTGCGACACAATCTTCTCTCAGTCTTCAGTTCCGGCCACGCACCAAACGTCCAAGCCCCAATTTTTTAGCAAATTCATGAACATGACCAATTCACTAAATATTACCTGCCATGGGGGCAAAACATGGACAAAATGCTCCTCAAAAGTTCAAGCTGTCACACAATGCCAGAAACTGAACAAATTGCCAAGAAGAGAACAAAATACCTCCCCCACCACAGCTAAGCGGCAGCCAGTATTAATCATGAGCAGCTGCAGCATCTAGCCAGGCATGACAAGAACCTCACATCATTTCTTTCCTCCCAAAGTTGAAAAAAAGATGAAGGCAAAGAAGGAAAAGAGGCAAGGGAAAGCAGTGGAAGGAAAAGAGCACAAAGCAGCTTCCTTTGAGCTTTACCAGACGAGTGGTGTCCTGCCTTTATCCATCTAAGCTACCACACCGGCAATCATGGCGGCCGGCAAGGCAAGGCTCTCCTCCCTCCTTCCTCCTCTGAAATTTCTCCTCTTTAGCTTTTCTTTCTTCTTCTCCAGCTCTCCTCTCGCTTCTTTGCGTCTTCCCCTTTATGCCTCCTGGCTCTGGGTGTTCTCTCTCTATTCCTGTTTGTACCAGCAGCTCACAGGCAGCAGCACAGAACACAGACGCTGACGCTAGTGGCTGGCTACTTGGGCTCTTCTCGCATCCAGACACATCACTGGCTCAATCTAACAGTGCCCTAACTTACCAGGAGTTAAAGAAAAAATCTCATCTTTAATTACCACCTCTATAGGAGTATCTCCATTGGTTCTTGTGAAGAGGAGCTCCTCTTACACTGTGCATGGCAGGGTAGGGCCCGCAGTCAGTGTGAGATCTACTCGTTCTTGGATGCTGCGGTTGTTTTGTTTTTACTACCATGGGAAGGGTAATATATCTGCCAGTCGGTTCTCCCCAAAAGCTTTTGATCACATGCACGTTTCGATCTTACCATGATGGATTGATTATACATTTACAAATACACTTGTTATTTTTTGCTGACTACCATTGGTATCACATCACGATTAATTTTTATGTTACTTTAAACATACATGCATACCATCTGAATAAAAGACTCCTACAATCAAATTAACCTCGAAGCATGTCGGCATGTTGCTTCAGAAGAACTCATCAGCCAAGACACGTTCTTTCTTGCATAATCAATCATATTATGCATGACCTAGGGGCTAGCACCCTAGAGCAATCTGCCAAACAAGTTCAACATTTTGAGTAAAATGCACTTAGTGTGATCATTAGGGAGCAGTACACTTAACTGTGAGCATCAGGGAGAAGGATTTGAAATTTGTCTTGAGAAATGTTGGAGATAATCCTAGTAGGGAGCACCGGAGCAGGACAGGACAATGACAAGGCAAAACCTGCAAGAGACGCCAAGAAATCCAAGATGGCATCAAAGTTGCCAAACAGGCAGGCATCCAGGCACCAGTGTATGCACTACACTCCAGATTGGCCTGTACCATTTCTTGACCTGACACCAGTAACATTTGCTTTTGGAGTTTTGGAGCCTTGATATCCACAAGAACACTTTGTGAATGCATGGAATTCAAGGTATATACTCTGGTTTGGAAACACACGTCCAAAAACCTTGCTAAAACTGAGGAGAAATTGGGGTTGTGAAGAGTATAACGCACGGTGCATGTCTTTGGAATTAGAATCTAGGAGTATGAAATGTTTTTATACGATATGAATAGTTAATTTTGACGGTACAAACCCAGTCTGTACTCCAAATCAGAGAGCATTCGCAATTGCTCATGCGAGTTTTTTTCGCGGTTTCGCGGATTGAAGCGGACACGCGTGGCTTGTTATGAGTGTCAGCATCGATGCTTCTGTTCAGTTAAAGCTCTGTTTCAAACCTGTATCGCTCTTTCCCTCCTTTTCTTTTGTTTTTATTTCCTTTTTCTTTTTCTTTCCATCGTTCAAATTGGACAGCAGATGAGCAGAAGGTAGTGCGTGCCTTGACTCGATGCTTTTGACCTCTCTGATCGTATCGTGTTCGTGACTATGGCTGGTCAGTGACCTAATTACTTCCCTCCTGGTTTTCGATGGACTTTGGGTGTGAACACGGTGGTTCCATCTACAATTCCTTGCCCTTTTTACTTTAGAAAGAAGGCCGGTGATCGGACCAGCTAATCAAACCATCAAAGTAGGAAATCGGCTTTCCTCTGGTAAGTGGTGAGATTAGAATCGAGTTAGTTTCGACCTAGATTCAAGAAAGGCATTTGCCGGTGGTTGGTCTGAGCTGCAATCTGCTTATCTTTCGACTACCCAGCTAGTGTTCTACTCCCTTTAGTACAAAAACCGCTCCAATCGTTATCGGTAGTTAAACAACAACAAAAGATCCAAACTTATAACCATTTACGATGTGTTTGATTTGAGAATGAGTTAGAATAGGTTGGAACATCCCTCTTTTAAAAAATGGAGCGGTTATATTTGTGTCTTGGGTTAGAGTGATGAGATGGACCTTTTGTTTTGGGTATGAGGGATAGAAGAAGGAATAGAATGGACCACGTTTGTATTCCGTCGGTCCATGCTTTGGTCAACCCTATCCTCATCTTCTTATCTCCGACTCCACTTCACTGCCAGCCTGCCACCATCCGCCTCCTTTGCTGCCCCTCAGCTTTCCCCTCCGCGGCCCTCCTTTGTTGCCGCTTCGACTCTCCGCGCAACGCCGCCACCTCAAACTTCCCCGGCGTCGAATCCGAGCGCATGACAACGGCTGAGGGTAGCTCCTCAGCGGATCCGTGCGGTCGGCGGCGACGGAGGGCAACTCGCCTCGGATCCGAGCGGGCGACGGCGGCGGAGGGCAGTTTTGATGCACCGGCGACGAGAGGGCGATGACCGTCTCTCCACGAGGGCGTGACGACGACGACATCAGCAAGCGTGCAGGAGGAGCGGCGGAGCAGGCACGTGCGGGCGGGCGCGGCTGACGCCGTTTGCTCCGTCGATGCGGGACGAGCTCGCCTGCGAGATTTTGGCAAACGGCTCGAATCCAAATCTAAAGAGAATATTCCTTATTCAAAGCCAACTCATCCTATCCATCCTACAACACCCTAAAAACGGGTTCGTTTATCCCAACCCACCAAATCCAGAAATCAAACACACCCTTAAAAGAGAGAAACTGAGATAGAGTCAATCAAATTCTTGTACAATCAAAACATGCAGCACAACTTACGACACAGAGTCGAACACAAACTCCAGCACCTTCTCCTCCTGTACTAGTCTCCAGCAGTCTTACGCAGTATCCAGTGCTACGCACACGTTCCCGTTGCTTACGAACAGGGAACAGCCTCATGCATCAACGGGGCCACTGTCCCGCACGGACAAAGCCCGAAGCTCGCGAGCCAAGCCACAGGCAAGTGAAGCCGCGCGCAGTGGTGCGCCGTGTCATGATGGGCAAGGCGAACGCGAGTTTGCACACGGCACGTTAGTCATGGGCTCGCGGCGCAGGGGCGGGGCGCGTCCTAGCTGGAGTTCATGGCGATCGATGTGGCTTGGCGTTTGCCGCTGCGGATCGGAGCTGTGGGGATCAGATCGACAGTAAGTTCGAGCTGATTGTCTAGTTCGTGTCGCGTGACTCTGGCGACAATTTCTGGTGGTCTCTTTTGCAATAGTTTCATCCAGAGGCGGAACATCGCACTGTTAGGTCTTGCCGACAGTGAAACTCACCTAGTCGTTGGCAGTTAGCAGCAAACAAGAAGGAAACGCATCACCACCTCATCACAAATCCATTGTCGTCTAGTCCGGTTAGGATATCTGGCTTTCACCCAGACGACCCGGGTTCAAATCCCGGCAATGGAACATTTTTTTCCCTGTTCCCCTTTTTTTTTTGGTTTGCTGTCTGCATAGGGCCCATCTTGAATCTGAGGCTGGAAAAGGCCCAGTTTCTCATGGCAGTGGGATTGGTGGGAAAGGCTCCGGTCGTTCCTCTTTCGCATTCAAAAATTGAATTCTCAAACTTTAAGTTGATTTTGAGGTTTTCTCATCGTAACTTTATATTATTAGATTTCAAACCATAAAAAATGGAGATGTAAAATATTTAATCTATAAATTATTTTTTATTGCTTCATTCGTCCATAAAAAAAGCGAAACAATCACAACCAAACTTTTACCTTTGTTCTCCTGGTTCATTTCTTTCGTATAAACTTCCAACGAAGATATAGAGCACTCTATTTAAGGCTCGAGATTCAAATAAAGAATTTGTGAGAAGTTGTCGACGGGTACATCGTTTACTAAAAAAATATTAGCCATAAATACAAGCATCACTAGTATTAAATCTGAAATTTAAATTCGGGTGGGCAGGTTCTCCGCTGGGTACCTAACTAATTGAGTTACGCTCACTTTGTCTCCATGTTTTAGAAATTAGGTGAGCATGTAAAATGCCTGAGGAAGTTTATAGCACTTAGAATTATAATTATAAGTCTGTTGGAAACTCTCTAGATAAGGCCTTATAGTATATTGGAGGTTTTAAGGAGTACATATTTACTGTTTTTCTTTAAAAAAAAGAAAATGGGATCGGTGGAATCCTTACCACTGCCTCCATAGCTTGAATCTGACCTCTCATCCTAACTAATTAGTTCTTCATTTCAGTATTTTTGGCTGGCTGGTAAAGGCTCATGGAGTCATTGCTTGCCTTATATTTCCCACCGTACTGCTGCCCACCTAGCAATTCACGTGTTTTTTTAGGGTAGTGAAGGGATCCGTCGCTCACCAATTTTCAGTTGAATTAATTTACAGTTGAAAACTTCACAAATGAATCACATTTCAGAAAAAAAAAAGACGCAAATAATCCAGTCCATTATCAACAACGGGATTAATCACATCCAAGCTAGACCGTTGATTCCCAATCCATCGGTGTAGACCTACCGTTCAGTGTCACACACTCCACTCTGTTCAGGCGAAAAGCCGAAAAAGCTTATCCCTCTCCCACCGCCGCGGCCTATCCACCATCTCCCACGAAGCGCGAGAGCAAACCCAACCCAGCCATGGCGCTCTCCCTCTCCTCCCTCACCACCGCCTTCTCCCACCTCTCCCTCCCCTCCACCTCCACCCCCCACCCGCTCCCGCTCCTCCTTCGCCTCCCCACCTCCCGCCGCGCCCCCCGCCTCGCCCTCTCCGCCTCCGCCGCGGAGGCTGCTGAGCCCGTCGAGGCGGCGGAGGAGGAGGAGGTGGATGAGGTGGTGGCCGTGGAGGACGAGCTTTCCGGGCTGGCGCTGCGCAAGTACGTGAAGCAGCGGCTTCCCGGGGGATTCGCGGCGCAGCGGATCACCGCCACGGGCCGCCGCAAGACGGCCATCGCACGCGTCGTGCTCCAGGAGGGGACTGGGAGGGTGTTCATCAACTTCCGTGATGCCAAGGTGTGTGGCTCCGCGATTGCTTCCAGCTTTGATTCGATTCGGGAAATGCGGGAGTTGATAATTTCGTGAATCGTCGCAGTAGCATTCTCTTGGTTTAGGGATGTAGCCTGTGGCTGTGGGTTTTAATATCATCCTGAAACTGGTTAGTTGCACAATTTATGCTTCAAAATTGGATATTGGATGCTGTCGATGCGTGTGATCGACAAGCGGGGATCCCGGGGACCCCTTTTTGTTCAGCAAAGGGGTGCGGTAGACCAAGGTCTGAGTTAAGGGGAATAAGAAGGTGGGCAGGAAGGAGAATCCTGCTAAGCACACAAGACACAGAGATTTATACAGGTTCGGGCCGCCGGGGAAGCGTAATCCCCTACTCCTGTTCTTGTTGTTGATATGGTGGATGAATGATTACAAGGATTGGGATGGGTTGGAGCGAATGACTAAGGCGTGCTAAGGTTTTTTATGGGTCCAACCGGCCTCTCTTTTCTATGAAGGACCAGAGCCTCCTTTTATAATTCAAGGGGACACCACAGTGGTCCTTTACTGTTTTTTCATGTGTGAGGGATGTTCTCCCACTTGGAGCGGGCATGCCTGCCCTGTCTTGTCGCCTGTGCTTCCATGCCTCCCTCTCCCGTTGCCACGTCGTGGTGGTCGGTGGAGAAAACCGGCGGAGAGGTCACCGAAGATTTGATACTTGGGGATGTCATCCTACCCAACCGGTAGCGGGGCCTGCTTGTCAGCATCCCACTTACTAGTCTAGGCAGGGAGTAGGAGAGTAGAGTACTCATGCCCCTCTGCCACGCATCCGTCCGTCGCATTAAATGTGACGGAGACGGGGCGGAGAGGCGTGCTGTCCCGCGGCGACAGCGCTGTTAGCGCACTATCACCGAGGGAAGACTTTGGTCGCCCACCCCCTTTCCCTCGAATCAAGAGAAAGGAGGTGAATAGGTGATAATGAGGGACTGTCACCCGCGCCTCACAAGGCAGTAAATGCGAGGGGGCAGGCGCCAGACCTCTCTAATCGCATTAAATGCGGTAGTTGGCCGTTGGGGCATGCCATGATCATACACGTGCGCACCGCGCGCGAGTCTCTCGAACCACGAAGGATAGCCCAACCTTCTCCTGCGGCGTGTGGCCTCCCCGCAAGCCCCCGGGCGCGCCCTCCTCAGGGGCGTGCCACGTGGCCTCGGGTGGCCCGAACCCCTTCTGCGGGGCACCTCCCCACAGGCCTCCCGGCGCGCTTTCCTCAGGGGCGTGCCACGTGGCCTCGAGTAGCCCAAACCCCTTCTGCGGGGTGTGGCCTCCCCGTAGGCCTTCGGGCGCGCCCTCCTTAGGGGCGTGCCACGTGGCCTTGGGTGGCACGAACCCTTCTGCGGGGTGTGGCCTTCCCGCAGGCCTCCCGGCGCGCCCTCCTTAGGGGCGTGCCACGTGGCCTCGGGTGGCCCGAACTCCTTCTGCGGAGTGTGGCCTTCTTGCCGGACCCCGAGCCCGACCCCTCCGAGGGCGCGCCGCGTGGGTCCGAGTGGCCTTAGTCCTGGTGCACAGGTCCGGGGTGGATCGGGCTGCTGCGATCGCCTAGCCCCTTATGTTTGGGCGAGGCATCGGGCTGCCTTAACTCCTCCCTCGGACGTGGACCTCTAAGTGCTAAACCAAGTTTAGCCTCCTGTGGATACCCCTATATCCATATCACCGACAGATGTAATGCACCAGAAAGAACAAACTTAATCTTAGAGTACAATGTGTCGGGACTCGGGAAAATCAACTAAAGAAAATGAACATGATGTTTAACTGTGCATGTTTGAAGGAGATTGTGAAAACTCAATGTTTGTTCACAGATGTCATGTTGGGAAACTTCAACTAACAAATTGAGCATGATGTTTAGCTGTACATTCTTTAGGAAGATTGTGAAAATTGCCTCTTTTTTTTTTTGCACAATGATTAGGATTTTAGGATTCTTTCAGGCTATGCCTTGATTGACACCATGCGCTTCCCATTGTCCAAAAAACCAATACTAGTTTTCCCCTGCCATGAATGAAGTTTGATTATGGCAATGACTGTATTGTCTTTGATCATTTGCTTGAGGGCTAAATTACTGAAATTTCAAGGATGTAGATATATTAATTGCAGTCAAAATAGATCTATTGTGAAACACAGCTGGTCTATTGAACTTATCCGGGAAACTATCTATGTTGATCGAACATTGTGGTTATGGAATACCACTAAATGTCTGTGAACCATCTTTACATTGTGGTTGCCCAGATCAAAGCACTACCTTTTATCAAGTTTGACTAATTGTCTGAAATCGTGTGTGCACAAGCACAAGTCTTATATGAATGTGTACTAAAGAGTTCAAAAATATGCAGGAGTATTTGCAAGCAAATCCAATGTGGATGGAGTACTGCAAGGTACCTTTGGTGACCCTAGGGTTTGAGAACAGCTACGACGTCTTCGTCAAAGTTCATGGGGGTGGTCTCTCGGGCCAAGCCCAGGCCATTTGCCTCGGCGTCGCCCGTGCATTGGTGAAGATCAGCACTGCCAACAAAGTTACCCTGAGGGGAGAAGGTTTGCTGACGAGAGACACACGTATCGTTGAAAGGAAGAAGGCTGGTCTTAAGAAGGCACGCAAGCGCCCGCAGTTCTCAAAGCGTTGAGTATGCTTCCTTGTTATTAGATTGTTTAAAAGATTTACCTCCCACAACTTGTATTGGCTCGTCCCTGTCATTTTCTGTGCAAATTCTGTACTCCTCACCGCAGACTTGTAATGTTTGTTCTCTGTAAGAAATTTTATTGAGGTCACAAAAGGTAATTATCTTGAAATCATTCCTGGAATTTGTTTTGCACGGCTGTTCATATAGGACAATCATAAATCTGATACTCAACATATGGTCTGAGCTCGAATGCAACGTATTTTTAGGGCATCTTTTAGCCAGTTCTCATTCTGAAATGCTTTTTATGGTGGAAATCAAGGATGAAAATGGTGTTTGTACCATAAATATCAAATGCAGAGAAGCTCGGTTCTGATCTGAGGAGCATGGCTGTTCGGTGATCACCTTTACATACCCACACAGGCAGGACAAGGACAGTCATAAACCTGAAACTCAATTAATGGTATGAACATTTCTTTATCTAATTACCATATTGAAAATGCCTTTTTGGAGGGAAACTAGGGGTGTTTTGGATTGATGGCAAAACATGTCTTACCAATTTGTTGGTAGTTTGAATAGTAAGGCCCCGTTTAATTCCTAAAATATTTTCTCCAGGAACATCACATTAAATCTTTAAACTTATACATGTAGCACTAAATATAGATAAAAGATAAAACTAATTACATAGTTGGGCTCTAAACGACGAGACGAATCTTTTGAGCCTAATTAGACCATGATTAGCCATAAATGCTAATAGTAACCCACATGTGCTGATGGCGGCTTAATTAGGCTCAAAAGATTAGTCTCGCGGTTTCCAGGCTAGCCATAAAATTAGTTTTTTCATTCGTGTCCAGAAATCCATTCCGACATCTGGTCAAACTTTAATATGACCTCTAAACCCAAAATCTTTTGGGAACTAAACAAGGTCTAAGTTTGATTGTTTGAATTGAAGCCAAACCATTGATACCTTTTATCAATTTGACACTAATGTAGAAGTTGCTTCTCTAAAATATCAAAAACTTGGCTTTACCTCGGTATCAATCCAAAGTCCCAAACACCTTTAACACAGATCTACACTATAAATTCCTTGTACCAAAGATTTGATGGGATAGAGAATAAGAGAACCGAATAACCATACTACAAATAGGGAGAAGCAACATTTCTGTTTTTTTTTTGGGCAAAAGCAACATTTCTGTCAAGCAACATACTGCATTTGTGCGGCCTATTGGGCCTACTGTAAGCTCAAAGCGACCGTTCCGTACGAACCCGACCGAGCCAAACCGAACCCCATTCCGAGTTCCGACTCGCGCACCCAACCGAGCCCACACACCGCCACACCGCCGGAGCCAGCTCCGTCCATGTCGTCTTCGTCGTCGTCGTCGCTGATCCACGGCATCTCCATCTCCGTCTCCGACGACGACGAGGCCTCGGGGAAGGTGCGGGTCCGCGTCCGCCGCAAGCGCCACCACCGCCATCCGGCCACCGCCCGCCGCCGCCGCCTCCTCCGCCGCGCCGCGCGGCTGGGCGCCCCGCTCCTCCTCGCGGCCCTCGCCGTCTCCCTCTTCCTCTACGAGTCCTTCAGCCTCTCCCCGCCCTCCCACTCGCTGCCTCCCGCTGGCAACCTCACCCGCGTCGACCACGCCGGCGATGGCGCCCGGAAGTGTGAGTTTGTGACAGACCCTTAAACCCTAAATTGGCGTGGATAAAACTTGGTCTTAGTTTAGCTATTATTCGTTTGATACGATAATTAGATTCAGCGATGCGTGGATGTGGTGTGGAACTTTTGAGTATATATAATGTGATTCTCGGTTTGTAATGTAGTGAAATAGTTTTAAATTAGGCCATCAAGTAGTAGCACAGTATAATGTTGACCTGCTTAGCTGTACTATACTTTTAAATATCCTTGTTATACTGAGGAATTCTGTTTATTTCTGCTCTTCATGATTTATAATCAATATGACTTCTTGTTCCTAGTTTTCTTTTTGGGTTCATTGGTGTCCTTTTTCCGTGTGATGGTTTGACGAGTGTAACATGGTAAATAATGGCAAGTTGGTCAATAAGCATCTGCATCTGCCTAATTAAATTAGGCCCTCAAAGTGGAATACAGAGTTCCAACTGTCACATAGAGATGATAAAAAATATGGTGTAGGTTGTGAAGCTTGTTCACTTAAATCGGATTGGATGTCCATTGTCTAGTTTTAGAGATGAGGTTCATAGCGGGTTTCACCGAAACAACATCAACTGGACGAAATCTCCATTGTACTTTTGCACATCAAACTGGTTGATTTTCACCACTAGTGTTTGTAGTTTTTCCTATGTCAAGATTTTGAACCAATGGTTATTTGAAATATTGGGTTTCCAAGGTTGGAGATAAATTTCAGCTTTGAGTATAAACTATTGTCAAGCTGATGTTGATGAGCTGATTTACTAATTTAGGCCGGAGAGAACTCCCTATATAATTTCTTGCTGAAAGAGAAGAAACTGCAGCCATAACCTCTTATATGGTTGCTTTTTTTATCTCATTATTCTAATGCCCCTTTTTGTTTTTCTGTTAATAATCGATTTACATCATACATGCTTTGCATACTTTTGTTTATTTGCACTTGGATTATATGTGGTCACTAGAACACATGATTCCTGATGGTTAGTGCTGTTGCATTGACAGCATGCTTGAAGATCCTGGGTCCTGAGAAGTTGGAGAATCTGGAACTTCCTGAAGTTCCTGAACAAATTCTGCCAGTCAACGAAGTTGTGTACAGATCCAGTGTTCGTCTTGATGATGGTGATTCATCCCAAACAAAGTTTTCACGTTTTAACTCGTTTACAGGATATCAGACACTAGATGAAAGAGAAGAAAGTTTCAAGGTTTTGTTTTTGGCATCTTATCTTTATGTAGTTCACTAGTTCTTGAAAATTAGGCAAACTGTGTTTTAGTTACTCTGAAACTTTACTAGTATGTTCTTTTTTGTTACTACTGTTGCCATAATAGCAGCTTTGTGGAAATTGATTCTACGTCATATGCAACACAAAAAATGTTGAATCATGGAGAAATTAATTTTTTTACCTACCATTCTCATGTTATGCCTTCCCCTGACTTCTACAGATGAAGGAAATTACAACTGTGCATTGTGGCTTTTACAATGAAAATGGAGGGTTCAAAGTTTCTGACATTGATAAAGATTATATGAGATCTTGTAGTGTCGTTGTGGCCACCTGTGCATTTGGTGGAGGGGATGACCTTCACCAGCCAATAGGGATGACAGAAGTGTCTACCAAGAAGGTTTGTTGTTTGTATTGGATGTTAATTTCTTGTGCTCCTTTCGAGTTTGTTCATAAGCGCTTATTGTTTTCCTAGGTTTGCTATGTTGCATTCTGGGATGAAGTTACTCGTGCCGCTCAGCAAGAGGAAGGGAACAGGATTGATGAAGATCACAGAATTGGCCTTTGGCGTATTATTCTTGTGAGAGATCTTCCTTTCTCAGACCAACGATTGAATGGGAAAATTCCCAAGGTATCATTCGACAATTATGTGGATATATTGCCTTCTTAGCTGCTGAATAATGGTTAGCTCAGCTCTCCATATTTAGTTCCATTTTTTCATATTTAGTAGTCTGTGGACAATAAAATCCAAACAAAACATCTTAGTTTGAGTGATGTTAGTTTAGAATATTTCATTTTTCAGAACTGATTTCCATGTTGGTGATTTGTTCTCTCCAGTTGATAAGTCACCGCCTTTTCCCTATGGCAAGATACTCAATTTGGGTGGATTCAAAATCTCAGTTTCGGAGAGATCCGCTAGGAGTCCTTGAAGCCCTTCTGTGGCGTTCAAATTCTTCATTAGCATTATCTGAACATGGAGCTAGGAGTAGTTTGTATGATGAAGGTAAAGCAATTGTTAAGAAGCACAAAGCAACTCCAGAAGAAGTTAAAATACAGTTGGATCAGTACCGACAAGATGGCATTCCAGATGAGAAACGATTCAATGGAAAGAAAGGTACACTTCTAATCTTCTTTTGGTGTGCCCGTCTTTGGTTCCTTCTTATAGTTGTATCATGCTTTGCATAGCATAATATTCCAATTTTGATTGGCACTGATCTTATGTAGTAGTTTTCAATTTGGGTTGCATAGTGTGCATATTGATATACTACATGGCTCTGCGATTCTGTTGAAACACCTTAAACACTACTCACACTCCTAAGTCTTAATCCAATACTAATCACATGCAGAGTTCATATTCTTGTTATGTTACGTACCGCCTCATTTCGCCGGTAGTGAACTCCCTATTCTGTAACGTAAGATGGTTTGTCATTCATTTACTTTGTCTGAGAAGTCAGTTCTATAGCATATACAGTGCGGGCCATGAAATTGAAATGCTGGGGCTCACATAAATAACTAAAATAACACCCAGTGTTTTAGATAGCTTTGGTTGGTGTTACTGCACAGCTGTAGTTGTGCAAAAAGCATAAGCTATAAAGTTTGCCAGGTGCATGCGTTTAGCATAAAAGCGAGCTCCTTTCTGCATCTCAACCAGTGTCCAGTCCAGTGAGGCAGTGATAACAGGACACGGCATGTCTAATTAAGCCCAGTTACCCCACAAGTGGGCTAAGTAGAACCAGAAGCACCGCCAAAGTAACATAATGTTTCGCCTCAAATCATACTTGTTCGAAATGAACATATATGTCCTTCCAAGTGGTCCTACGAACTGATAAGATCGTTAATGAATTTTCTTCTGCCTTTTTACAGCCCTTGCAGAAGCTTCAGTTATTGTGAGGGATCATGCCCCTTTGACCAACCTCTTCATGTGCCTTTGGTTCAACGAAGTGGTTAGGTTCACATCCCGGGATCAGCTGAGCTTCCCTTATGTGTTGAGACGTCTAAGGATGCCTGGCGTCCATCTGTTCCCGGTGTGCACCCGCAAAGATCTTGTTAATAGCATAGGACATAGGCGCAAGGTGAAACCTCTTGCCAGGGAGTGAAGATGAGTTTCTGAAACTGCTCTACTCTGCAATTTTGGTAACGCAAAGTATCCATCGGATTGACCAGCTTAGCGTTTTTAGTTGTTTCCCTATTCATCAACTCAGAGTGTAGATAACTAGATGATGCTGACGTAGACAAAGATGCGTATCTGCTGCTAATGTTCATAGCGGTAGCATTAGATAAGAAAAATGGTTATAAGTAGTGTACCAGGCACAATTTCGTCGTGCCCAGGGAACTGGGAAGCAGAAGAAGTACACCATTCTTATGTTATCTGTATCCGTAGAAGAATTCTCTTATTGCAAGACGAGACTGTTCATGTTTTGGCACTTGCACATACACATCGACTGTAGAACTGTTGTCTGTGCAGATACAGCCGTTGGAAGATTTCCGGTCGATTGTGTCCACATTGTGTTTGCCAATGACACAGTTCAATAAATACTCTGAACTTTACATACCTTTCGGGGCAGTCACTCATATTTGGATGGTAGCCGTACTGCATGTACCTACCATACTCATCAAGCGTCTCTCTGCCCAACATACTACTGTACAGCAAAGGAGAGGCTGACACGAAGGAGCGGTACACCATCACTGTGTGCCCGTGCTGCCGTGCATCTGTTCCTCCAATTTACGCTGCCGTGAAAGCGAGGACCCTTTGTTCAGTTCCTGTTCAGTTTCAGAGCACGCATTTATCATCTGCATTTACCCCCAGTGCCTCTGAACAAAGGTTAGTTGGTGTAGTGAATGCCTCTATATGTCACTCTGTGTGGTGTCACTAGTGTGTGCCCGTCTATGGAAAATTGGAAATGGAATGGAATGGTGCCAAGTTTGCCAAACGCTTGCAGGCAAAAACTTCTGCAGGAGTGCAGGACCGTGATGTTCTTCGAGTACCAGAAAAGCTAATAGTAGCATATTGAGACAATGGCCTCGTTGCTGTTACTGTAGGCGTAACAGTTGAAGTTTTGATGGGGATACAGTTGCGAGATCGTGCCGTTCTCCCTCTGAGGAGGCACATTTGCATCTGATATGACACTTCATTAGTCACTACTAATATTTGGAGCGTAATTATTCATACATATCGCATCAAAAGCAGTCCAATTCCTCAGTGTTGACTTTTGACCTTTTTTTCTACTTTTCTGCCGTCAACCACCACGAGCAATAGTATAAGTAAACGAGTGGGTGATCATCAAAGGATGAACTGAAAGAAAGTCGACGGCTTGTGGCCGTCGAATCCAATGCCACTTTGGAGAGTTCTCTCGCACTGTAACAAGTGCCACCACCACGAATCCGAAGCGTCGGCATCCCAAGTCGACGAGCTCACGCACGCACGCACGCATGATCCTGTTAATTTTATCCAGAAAACATTCGTCTTTCTGGCACAAAAGACGGCTGCAAACTCGGGCTTTCGCCGCTTTTACCCTCCTCTTTTCCTCTCTTTTTCTGCCGTTTTCTTCAGTTGCTTTAATTTTTCTTCTATTTTCTTCGGCTGCGTCTTGTGTGCAGCAAAGCCAGCAGGGCATCTAAGCTTTAGTTTCGTCTTCCCTTTGGCTCTTCTCGTGTAACCTTTCTCTTTAGATTTCTTCGCTACTCGCGTTTCTCTTGTCCATCTCTCTAAAAGATTAGCCGCACGTAGCACTGACCCGTTTCGCTTTTGCCATGGGAGAAGCGAAGAGAAACCCAGGATTCGCGGCCGATGTGCGTGTGGGAGAGACGTGGAGTGGCAACTGGTTAATTGCCGCTTTGGTCACTTTAAAGCAAAGCGAGGTGTTTGTGTTGGTAATTGTGATGGGTTTGGAGGCTTTCTGTCACCAAAGGCTATGGTTTTCTGCGTCAAATCTTCCTTCTGGCACGTTCCTTTTTCTTTATACTGGTACTACTACTGGTATAAATTGCTGTTGTGCAATGCAGGCAAGGTAAAAATACACGATTGGTGCACATTGCTTGGAGGACGGGTGCAGTTATTATTATGGCTTCAGGCTACTACGCTACGCATCGAGAAATAAATTGGCATTGGTAGTTAATGGCAATATGCTCAAATGACAAATGCAATCATACTTCAGTTTTTTTTTTTTGCTCCTGCTTGATATAGGAGTAACTTGTTTTTCAATGCAAGGAGTTGGCAGATTACTGGTCCCGAGATTTCAGTGTTCAGATCATCACACACTGACACTGCTAGTTACTGGAGTGTTCCCTAATATGAGCTTGGTTTTTTTACACTTGAAAAGGCAATGTGCTCCTATTACATGATGGAACTCTTCATGAACCATATTTAGATGACCAAACTCCAACAGTACAACTGCAATCTATGTGGTAAAAGCTGAAAAAAGGTAGGAATAGTAAAGATATTAATTAGATCACCGTGGTGATTAATCAACATCTACTGGTAGTAAGCTTTGCATCAAGTATATCCATCTGTATCCAACTGTACTATCTATCCATCGTGGACCTTTGCTTGCTTGCAAAAAAGACATTGGATTCGTGTGTCTTTTGACCTTGCAATAAAGAACACAACAACACCCGGGCTCACTGGCCAAGGGAGCAGCAGAGGCAGCCGCAGACCTTGGGTTTTGGAGAGACCCAAGAAAATGAGATGGACGGACGGATTGATACCGATGGATTTGATGGAAAGAAAGAGCCAGACATGCCTCTGCCTCTTGGCCCTCTTCTCTCTCAGCAAATGCACACATGCATCTTTTGGGATCTCAAGAAGATCCATGCATGCAACGAAGCATATGAGATGCATTTGCATGTGCCAGGGTTAAGCAAAGGGCGTCTTCTCCATCTCCATGTGACATTTGACATTGGAAATCAAGATTCCAAGCACCATCAGACCATCACACACCCTGTGACTGCGAGTATGTCAGTCTGTCTGCCAGTCTTGTTCTTGTCGGTAAAGAAAAAATAATTTATGAATGTAGAAAAAAATATGGGTTAAATTTTTATGAGCGTGTATTATGCATGGTTTAAAAGTCAAGACTGGAAAATTGACATCAAAACTAAAATTAAGTTTCAAAACAGTAATATTTTGGTCAAGCAAAGAAGCATACGGTGAAAGGCCTGAATCTTTTCTCCTCTCTTTATCTCTGTACAGTGACATAACTCTTCAATAGATCACTGATGAGTTGGAGTGGTAGGACGAACAGTGATATAACATGAACTGATTACTCAGGATTTTGGTGCAAGGTGACTTGTGATTAATACTTTAATCATCATGTGATGCAGTGGCCAATCATGGATTGATTGACTTGAACATGCCATGTGGTGGCTTGTGAAAAGATGGCAACGGCACCTATACTATACTTCCCAAGGAACTTCACAACCCAAGGAAGAGCAGCAGTGAAGTGAACTCTCTCATCAGTTATCACTGCACCGGCTGACCATGGAGAAGCTGGGCGCCTGGCCTGCCATCCATGGTGGCAGCCATTGCCGGATAAAAAGCAATGCTGATTTTGTCCTCGTATACATTACGGCAGTTTGTAATAACGTGGCAGTACTGCGTGCTGAACTGCGGATTGTCGATGGCACGGCTTGCTTGGTTTGTGGCCAAAGAAGAGCATGGAAATTAGGCCAAACTTTGGCACGGATAAAAGCGGCCAAAATTGTCTGCCGTCTGTTTATATAAAAACAGGACATAACAGTACCTTTATCCAAGTGATATGGTAAACAACAAGAACATAGCATAACAAGCCAGCTAAGCCAGCTGGTAAGCCAGCATAGCATAACTGTTTTATGAACGACTGTTGCGGTCGTTCCAATTTGAGTATTTCCGCTGTCTCACAATATTTAGTATTAAATGTGTCATACTAGGAATCAAGACATAACTCCTGTCGTGTCAAGATTCAGGGCACTATGACGTGTTAAATCCGATATTAGGTTCTTATATTTTGAGATAGATAAAATGCTATACAAAAGATAGCTAGTAGTACAATATATATAGTTTGGTTGGCAATATAAGGCATATAAGTGGTATTATGAGTATATGTCGGTCAGCGGAAGAGCATTGCTCAAACATAGAAAGATGCCTCAAGCTGTCAATGTTACGTCGGTGGTAACTGGTAACTAAGATGGTGGACGAACAACCATAAACAAGGATGTAAAGGTTCAAGGAGAAAGTCTAGCCCGGCATTTCACTGAGCTGATAGGTGGTTACGCTTTCAGGCGTCATAATCCTTTTAGAAACGTTGTCGGCATACTTACCTCCTTTCTCGTAACGATAATCTCCACGCGAAAATCTCTATGGGAGATGACGTCATCCTTTACACCGTAACTTTTGTGGAGGCATCGTCTTAGGAGTCACTTCGGCATAACAATATGAGTGAAACAACAAAAAAATAATTTAAAGAAAAAACTTTACATCTATATTATTTGTGACTCAAAATTCAAGGCTAAAAAAAAAGATCACGACGAGAAAACCTCAAATTCAACTTCAAAATTAAGTTTAAAAATTTAAATTTTGTCTGCAGCTTATAAGCATTGGAGCCTTACTTGTTTTAGCAGTATTACGTTTAGCATAGTATTGTCCATGACAAATTCTTTATATTGATGAGAGGGAATGTCAATTGATCTGAGTAGACAGATCATGCCGCCATACGCAAATAAATCAACGGCCTCTCTCCACAGAAAATCAGCAAAAGTCTCCCACTTTACCCTTTCCTCTGGCCGCTTTTCCCTGCACGGGCACACCTGCCTGACCTACCACCCCCACGCCCCACAAATCCCATGCGGCCGCGGCGCCAAAACCACACCAACAACCGCTCGCCGCCGCCGCACCGGCTGATTATTCCTGTGACAAACCGAGCGGCGTCTCGCCGCTGACGACAAGGGCTCGCCTCTCCCGTTGCTTTCTTTTGAGATGGGTAAAAAGTGCCAGCGACGACAAGGGAGGATTAGTGGTGAGAATACAAGAGGAAGAGCCCAACAGGAGAGGAGCTGATCTCCTTTCTTGCTTTCGTCCCTTTTGAGGATTATGACTGCTTTTGTTCCATTCTTTAGGGTTTGTGCCCCTAAAGAAATGCTTAAACATTCTTTGGACAAATGTGCATGTAGTCTTGTCTTTAATGACTGTTTGTCTTAGCAGATTAGTAGGTTCTAGCCTTTTGTTTCTGTACTATTGCTAGGATCATTTCAGGTTTGGATTTCTTTTAAGAAAAAATGCATGAAATATATTCTTTTTATGTATATTTTGTTTAGTGGGCACACTGTTGTATGAAAATGTTTACAAATTACAATGTCACATTGAGAACTGGATTAGCATTTTTTCCCCATTTTCCTTAGAGGAGTATATATATTTATCTTACAAACGATCATGCGCGCATCTTTAATTGCTACATTGACCCAAAAACTGTCCTACTTCATTTACGGATGGCAAGTGCCAACCTTTGGGTAATGTAGGTGTTATGGTATACATCACGATTGCTTGAGACTCAGGAATTCAGATAGCTGCACCAACCGATTGCTATGCAAAAGGAATATAGCATATGGGACGATTGGCTGCATAAGTGATTAGTTCCATTATTTCCAAATGCTTCCTCATTTTAGTTTGTGCAATTAATGTATAGTTCTATGTCTCTATCTTCAGGCCCTTCCTTGTGAGTCTTTTTTGCATGAGCCAATGGGAAGCTTTGCTTATATTGAAATTTGTATCATTATTGACCACAATGGAAGGACAAGGATTAACAAGTGGACTCATTAGTCATGGTGGTTATGCACGTACGCTGATTAATTTGAAACTAACCAATAATGACGACCTCCTACAAATGGCACTTCAGAGTTTAGACTACCTGCTCTCACTTCATTTGCTGGACTGTCACTATCATAAAGCAAACTAAATGGCAGGGCAAATAATAATATGGTAACGAAGATTTATGTTGAGAAGATATGCCAGGCAGATCTGGAGACTTACCAGTTCCATTAAGAACTCCAAAGTACAATTTAAAGATATACTTTACTCATGCTTCTTGTTTTTTTTTTTGTCATCGTTCGGTGTGCTCTTCATCAACTGCTACTTAATATTACTATTCTGATGCTGAAATCCCTCAAGAAAGTTTGGTAGACAATGACCTAATTAACAATGCTGATGTTTTGTCGGTTAGGTAAGCAAGCTTGGCTCTATTAGGAGATGGACGCAGTAATCCTGAGTTAATATAATCCCATAATCTTACTGATGCTCACAACCCCAAAAACTGTTACTCGAGGTTGGTTGAGGAAGAAAGCCTAAGACACATATAACCAAGTTGATGTTAAAAAAAAGCTAACCTTTTTCCTAGTTTTGCAAGCTTCAGAATAACGAAGAAGCCGGGAGGGATTAAAAATTTTCAGACCTGGGCATGCAAAAAAGGTACAGTAATCCATTTTTATCCATAGCCAGCAAGGAACCAAGGGAAAAGTTGTGCGTGGCATTTTCACGAGACGTCACAGTCAACGGCCTTTTCGCTCTTTTGCGGGCACACTAGTGTGCATCACTGGCTGTATATAATGCAGTGGGGGTTTCTGCAGAGCAGAGGAGGAGAGAAAGGAGAGACCTTTCCATTCCCTCTCTCTAAAAAACAACATTTTACTTCTTGACCTGAAGGTGTGCATCACTTGCTGTATATAATGCAGTGGGGGTTTCTGCAGAGCAGAGGAGGAGAGAAAGGAGAGACCTTTCCATTCCCTCTCTCTAAAAAACAACATTTTAGTTCTTGACCTGAAGGGTTGTAGTAGTGGGCTAGTGGCGGTAGATGGCATTGACACTGGTTGCCAAGAACAGTGCAGGGTTTGTTGGAGCCTAGTGTGGCTTCAGAAGCATCCACATTTCTGCATTCCCATTCTTGGATCATTTGGAGCTCCTTGCTTATTGTGTTTCTTCCTCTTCCTGCTTCTGAGTTCTGTGCTCCAGCGAACTAATCTCTGTAAGTTCTGTCTTGTTCTTGTTTCTCCTTCTAACTTGCCTCTTGTCCAGTTTGGCAGTGCTTGATGTCCTGTTGCTTAGAGTGTTTTGGTTGCTTTCAGTTCTTGATTGGTCTGTACTTGGTGCCAAGAAATGGAGGTGGAGGCACCGGAGAAGAAGGGACACAGAGCCTTTGCCAAGTCAATCAAGTCTTTCGGCTCTTCAGAAAGGCACAAGCGTTCTAAGAGGTTTGTGGTTTGTGCCTTTGAAATTCTTCTGCAAAGTTCTCTTCTTCTGTTCTTACGAATATTAATAATGAGATCTAGATGTTTATCTATGGCAGTGATCTTGAGGATATGTGTGCTAAGGATGCGTTGTATGCTTCAGATAAACCATGCATTCAGCCTAAACCAGTGAGTTTCTTTCCTGTTCTCGGTTCTGTTATCCACGTTTTTCAACTGTTTCCTGCAGTAAATGCAATAATGCTTCCGCGTAGTTTCAGTGATTTTGAGCGTTCTGTGTTTTGATTTGTTTCTCAGGATGCTGTAAAAGTTATGTTAAAAGGTGATATAAACACTGAAGTTCAACCTGGGAGAGGAGCGCAGAGCTTCTTGAGAAAAGAGGTAATGAGTGTAAAAATGATATTTGTTCAGTAATCGTATCGCCAACTAGCCTTTCTAGACTTCTGTTTCTTTGTAGTAGAAAAAAATACCATAGTTCCATACAGACAAGAAGTTGCATCTCCATGCTTGGAAAATGGCACATACTCCGTATTTTTCTTTTCGTTTTTGGTTGGACAGTGCATATCCTTAAGCAGTCTGCTTTTCTGTGTGTCTTGCAAACGTGCAATCGAACAGCATGTTTTGAGTGAATAGGTTTTGGTGAACTCTTAAATCCGTCTGAATTACCCTGAAAATAGTATAGGATAATGTCTCCTTTACTGCTGTGTTCAATATAGCTTAGACTAATCATGACGGCCTGATGCAGATTCTGCAACTAGAAAAGCACCTCAAGGATCAGCAGGTCATGCGTGGAGCCCTGGAGAAAGCTCTGGGGCCAAATGCTGCTGCTCCAGTCAACGTAGCAAATGAGAATCCAATGCCAAAGGTGAAACCTTTGCCTGACCACAGCAGTTAATTCACCAATTATAACCCTTACCTGAACAATGCTAATCTGAAAACAATGGTTTTTCTTTTCAGGCAACCAAAGAACTGATCAGGGAGATTGCCACACTAGAGCTTGAGGTCAAGAACATGGAGCAGTATCTCCTTACCCTGTACAGGAGAGCGTTTGAGCAGCAAGTGCCAACATTTTCTCCTCCTGATCACCGGGGAGCTCCAAAGCCGCCACCGCCACCGGCTGCGATGAACTCACAGCCTGTGCAGCTGCAGAAATCACCCAGTGTCAAGGCATCTCGCAAGAACAACAGAGCTGATGCAATGTTGCGATCCAGCTACCCTCCACCGTCCCGTAAGACATTGAACGATCCAGTGATGACAGATTGCTCTACGTCGGCTTGCTCTGACAGGATGGGTAAATTCGATGCACTCCGATGCCAGTCTGCGTTGTCGTACCGCGGCATTTGTTCGTCAAGGATTTCGCCATCGGAGGACAGTCTTGCAAGGGCTCTTCGCTCGTGCCACTCTCAACCTTTCTCGTTCCTGGAGGTAATGATTTAAACTGCATTTCTTTTACTAATTATTACGAGTCCTAGAGCATGATAACAAATGAATGAATGATGTTAAATTGTTGTTGTGAGATTCTGAGAAACATGACAGGAGTTCATTGGTCGTGATAGTTACTGTCTGAACCTGTAAAAGATTCTACTAAGTTGCTTGTTATGTTTTTTGTGTGCAGGAAGGAGAGAGTACTGCAGCAGGAATGATAAGCTTAGCAGAGTATCTAGGCACTAATGTAGCTGACCACATTCCTGAAACTCCTAACAACCTATCAGAGGAGATGGTGAGATGCATGGCAGGGGTGTACTGCAAACTTGCAGATCCCCCCTTAGTTCATCATGGCTCGTCATCTTCACCAACGTCATCGTTCTCCTCGACGAGTGCGATATCTCCTCAATGTCTGGAGGATATCTGGAGTCCCAATTACAGGCGAGAATCTACTCTAGACTCTCGTTTGATAAACCCCTTCCATGTTGAAGGGTTGAAGGAGTTCAGCGGACCATACAATACAATGGTTGAGGTTCCACTGATTTGCCGGGATAGCCGGAGGCTAAAAGAAGTTGAGGATCTGCTCCAGACTTACAAGTAAGCTACATTTAGCTTATTATGTTTGGTAGATGCAGATGTTTTGCCTCTTTGCTTATCTGTTCAATGCTGTAACACAATATACCGAATTGAATACTTCAGGTTGATTTTGTATCGGCTGGAAACCGTCGATCTCAGGAGAATGACAAACGAAGAAAAGATTGCATTTTGGGTCAACATACACAACGCCCTGCTGATGCATGTAATGCTTCTACTATTGCAGTTCACCAAAAATTACTAGCATTGTCGCAACCTTTTTTCTTAATGTTGTCTATTTTGTACTACTTCAACAGGCTTATCTAAAGTATGGCGTCCCACAGAACAATCTGAAGAAAACATCACTATATGTTAAGGTAAAGCAGAAACACTTCTTTCTTAGAATAAACAGAATGCCTCCATGCATGTACTTAAATTCAGATGAAGTTTCTGCTTTCCCTGACATCTGTTCTCCACAGGCGGCCTGCAAAATTGCTGGACGTAGCATCAATGTAGCTGTTATCCAGAGCATGGTTCTTGGATGCAACACGCACTGTCCCGGACAGGTAAAGCAAATATGATTAAGTCAAAACTCAAAACTAGTTAAAAGTGTAATGTTCATACTGTACTGATTATATCACAAGCATGCTAATTATATGTGTTGGTCCTTTTAATGCAGTGGCTACGGACTTTGCTTCACCCAAGGATCAAAAGCAAAGTGGGTAAAGTAGGTCATGTGTGGCAAACCTTTGCGGTTGCACAATCAGAGCCTCTTTTACGCTTTGCGCTTTGTTCAGGAAGCCATTCTGATCCCGCGGTAAGCTTATTACGTTTTCCTTGATTGTTAGTCATCTTCATCGTTCCTCAATCAATTTTAAAACAATCCATGCTTCCTTTTATCAAGCCATACTTGAGTAATTCAACCCTTTTAGCTTTTAGGTACAAATTTGGTATGAAAAGTCTCACGTGTCCTGAGGAAATCATACCCTGACACATTGTCAAAACATTCTTATGAAATGAAACCCTTTCATTGATTGGGGAATATTGTTAGGAATCATTCAATCATTCTTCATGTTTGGAATCTCTCACCAAAGTACTGTAGGCATAATTACTTGGGGTTGCCATAACCAGTCAATCCCCTTTAGTCACAATCATCTCATCTCCTCTTTTCTGCAGGTCAGAGTTTACACTCCAAAGAGGCTGTACCATCAGCTTGAGGCTGCCAAGGAGGAGTTCATCAGGGCAACGGTGGGCATCTGGAAAGAGCAGAAGATACTGCTTCCAAAGCTCGTCGAGGCGTATGCAAAAGACGTCAAGCTCTCGTCGCAAGGCCTCGTCGACATGGTGCAGCGCTACCTCCCGGAGACCTTGAGGATGGCAATGCAGAAGTGCCAACAGAGCAGATCTAGCAAGATCATAGAATGGGTGCCTCACAATCTGAACTTCCGGTATCTGCTGTCCAGGGACTTGGCATTTCCTCACCTGAACTGAACTGAATTGACTGATGTTACTGCTGTGCTCAAATAGGTTGTGAAATGAGCTCAAGTATATGCATTGTATCATATAGATTTAGATGCAAGGATTGTGTAGGGTTACTGTGTGAGTAGTGTGTCTGTGTATCTATGCCTGTAAAAATTTTTGTAGATGAACAGGAAATAGGGAAGAAATGAGAAAGAAACATCCTTTGGTTATCTGACAATTTTGGTGTATTGTTCTGTCATTGAGTGCCATGTCAAGCCTTTTTGTGTGGGCCGAAATGCTATATTAAAATTTCGGCCATATAGGCCTTCCTGGATTACATCGATGGGCCAGGATTCTGGTTGTTCAGACATGGTAAACAATGTTCAATTGGGCCGTTTGACAGGCAAATGTTATCATGTAACAATACTAAATTGGGCAAAGAGAACACCACATTGTTTTGCAGTACAGCTTCAGAGCTGAAGATTCCAAATGAACACTTGCCTTTAAAAAAAGCTACCAATACCATCTTTAATTCATATCACATTGGACGGTGTGTTAGCCGGAGAATGGAGAATACATTTTGTTATCTCGGTAAGTTAGTCGATTGATTATTCTTTTATTCAGATGAGTCTGTTGACTAATCAAGAACGGAATACCTGAAGAAAAATGCCGGAAGGTTACTCTATTCCTCTCTTCATGCCATAAACTAATTTTTGTTGATGCTTGCTAATACTATTTATATATATTTTTGTGACAATTTGTATCAACATTTAAATTTTGTGTAGGTTTGCACCATATATATTTAAGAAGAAAACGCATGGTGAAAGTACACGAAATTTGATACTGTGAATGGCCCTTTTTGAATCGCATGATCGTGAAAACGTAGGGTGAGAAAAAATACAGGATTTTAATAGTAATGCAAATGCAAAACAAACAAACTTTGCGAACACAAAAAGACCCGGTAAAAATGAACGAATTAGTGGAGAGAATAGGAATTTTTCAAGATGTTGAACCTCTTGCTACATTTCTTCAAAATGTGCATGCATTCAACCATTTCATTAAAATTTCATACGATCTATGGATTTTCAATCCTTTGTTTCGAAGGATGAAATAGGAAAATTTCCTATGAGATTTAAAATTCTACAAATTCCTTTACAAATACTTTCAATTAAAAGGGGCCTAACTCCTTTGTTCTGAATTCTGATCCATATGCCATTCATCAATTTCAGTTTTATAAGATTGAAATGGCAAATTCCCAAATGGCAGCACAAACACTATGATCTTAGGCAATGATTCACTGATTTGGCACTTGGCACGATACCATTTCATACTTTATAATAGTAGTAGAAGTAGTATATCACTTATATAGTTATATTTACATTTAAACCTACCTACATTTTCCTCTCACATTTTTGGCGCCTAAATTAACCGCACCAAGAACGCGAAGCCAGCTACCGTTGGTTGCAACACATCACAACACAAAGCGCAAAGCTCAAAACACTCGCCTCCCATCAGAAGGATCCCCCCGCCGTCCGATCAAGCTCGATCCGACGGCCAGTCTCCCCTGGCGAAGTGGGACCCACTGCCAGTGAGACAGCTCCCTGATGCTTCTCTCCATCTCGAGGTCGCGGCCATGGCGGCCGGCCACTCTACTACTCTGCCTCAGGAATGGCGGTGAGATCGGGAGAGAACTTGGCCACAGCCCTCGCCACCCGTCGCTTCCGCACCACCGCCGGATTCGACACCGTCGCCGCCGCCGTCTCATGCTCCTCGGGGAGCGGGAACACGAGCGGCGCCACCGCGCCACGCCGGCGGCGGCCACCACCGGCGCCGACGGACGGCGACGCGGCGGAGGCGGCAGCCTTGACGAGGGCGGCGCTGGCCTTGACGGCGAGCGCGGCGACCTCCTCGCGGGTGAGGCTGCGTCGCCGGAGCTCGGCCGGGAGCACGAAGTAGATCTGCCCAGGACGGAGCTCCTCGTCGCCGGCGACGGCGACGACATGCCCTTCAAACCCGACCCCATCCGCGTCACAGAGAAACCACGACCCTTCTCCGGCGATCTCCTCCAGCGCCATCGCCGCCGTTGCCGCCGGCTGCGACGACGACGAGTACTCCCTCAGCTCGCCGCTCGGCATCACCACCCTCGCCGTCGCCCACCCTTCCTCCACCGCGTCGCACGACACACAGATCCCCATTGCCACAAAAAAAATCGATTTTTTCGATCTCGTCCTCCGTAGGTTGCTACCCAGCTGCTGGCTTCTGATGATTTGCGATGCTGCTGTGACTGTTCGATGTTGCCGGAGACGGCGAGGAGGACGAGAAGGGTATATATAGGGAGGCGAGAGGTAGACGACGAGGAGGAGAGGGTGGAATCAAATGTGTAGGCGGGTGTGGGAGCAGCACAGGCTGGAGGTTTGTTGCGGGTTGGGGATTGGCGGGGTTTTCTGGGTAAACATGGTCAGAGGCTCTGGATTAGAGTACTATTAAGCAGAGTGATGTTGGCATATGTTTTGTTTGGCTTGGCCAGCTTAGATTAGCTTTGCCGGTCAGGGTCAATTGCACGTAGATGTTCGTTGGGTAGGATGGGAACCTATCTAGATGTTCGTTGGGTAGGATGGGAACCTATCTAATGCACATAAAATGCACATAAGACTTTTCGTGCATACACGTACACGTAAACTAATAAATTTCACTAAAAATTCTTTAAAAAAATTTGAGCATATAGTTTCAATAGTGTTACACATATCTGTAAAGTATCATCTTAAAATTTATTATACACGAGAAGAAATAAAAATGACAAAATTTTGATAGACTTTTACTCAAAAAAAATGTCAGATTTTTCATCTTTTTGTTGTGCCCAAAATATAAAGAATTTTAAGATAAAATTTTGTAGATATGTGTAGCACTGTTGAAAGTACATGCTTAAATTTTTTCATATTTTTTAGAAAAATTTGTTAGTTTGTATGCACGTGTGTGCATGAAAAGGCTTGTATACACTATCCGACAATGGGAGGAGGGGAGGGTGGTTCACTGCCGTCGGATTCAAATCTGGTGGTTGTAGATCAAATGGGTTATGCTCACTCCATTATAGTTTCAGCCTGGTCTTCTGGCGTAGATATATAGTTTACAATGCTTATGTTTATGGACAAAGAAAATTAGATAATGTTTCAAAACACATCTCAAAACCATTCATCAAAAATATATTATGAACTAATATTATTATTTCGGTGAACAATTCCAACACTACTCTAGGTCTAATCAGTCGCCACATCGGATTATGGAGCAGAGGGGCGAAACAAACCACAACAACGTCTCTCTATTATAGCCCAAATCAAGAAGGCCTCTAAATCTTCGCTCACGACCAAATTCCATATGTTCCTGTGTTTTTGTCACCGTCATCATCCTCATTTTTTCTTCGGTGCGAACGTCGGCACGCCGCCTCGTCGTCTAGGTTTCTCTAGTTATCGCTCTCCTTACCATCCCTCGTACCTCTCCCATGCCTCCCAATCTCCATCTCTTTTTTTTTTGTGTTAAGGTCACCAATCTCAATCCATAGTTGTACCACGGTTTGAAGAAAAAAAATGAAATATGGTGTAGGATTTGAAATTTTGAATTTGAGTATTGTTGAATTCTATGCATCACAAACATTAATATTTGAACGCTGTGGCCTTAATGTATGCGTAATTTTATAAGGACAAAATGCACGGCCATATGAGAGAGAGAGAGAGAGATAATTCCGGCCGGCCGGAGATCCTCATAGGTAGGAGTAGATTTGTTTGAGAAAAATCTAACCATTTAGTAGAACACTCGGAATATCGAGCTGGAGTGAATATGTGCACGAGAAAGTTGCAATCAGCTTGAGTGCAATGATATCTCTCCTTCAGTCTTTTAAAAAAGGAAGATATTTTACTCCTTTTATCCCTCCAATTAATACAGTGACTTGCTTTCATTCTCCAGTCTCCACCTCATACTAAGACAACGGTCTCAAAAACTGCTGACGGATGAACACAGCAAACGTACGTGAAGATGGAGCGTATTGTTGCAGAAGCTTCTTTCCTTCGCTGGGATCTTCTCCTCTCGTACGTCGTCGTCCCCTTTTGCGCCCGTCACTGGCGACCTTTCAGTTGCAGATAGGCCCAAAAGGCTAGCACATTTTGTTGATTTTGTTGGTGTGCGTAGCCAACCCACAAGCCCCCAGCCGATCCGTCTCTGGTCCGGGGAGCGAGGCGCGCGTGTACGTGCGTGCGTGTGTGTGGGAGTGGAATGGCGCGCGCGCCGCCGTTGCGGGACGCGCGGACGACAGCCTCTGCGGCGGGAGCCGTGGCCGCGGAGCTAGCTCACGTGGCGGCATGGCCATTGATGACATGGTGATAGCTTCGCGTACGTACGTCTTGCTGCTTTGCTAGTAGGGTATATTTTTTTCGATTGCACATAAAATAGCACATATTTATTTATGACGTGGTGATAGTGTAGTCTTGCTACTACCTCGTTTCTAAAATACAATTTAACTTCGTTAATTTTTTGATACACATTTGGCCGTTTGTCTTATTGAAAATTTTCTACTACCTCCTTTCCAAAATACAATTTAACTCCATTAATTTTTTGTCACACATTTGACCATTTGTCTTGTTGAAATTCTTTTAAAATGTGTAAGACTATATGTGTGCCTAAAAGTATATCTACAATAAATTAAATGATTGAAAAATATTAATAATTACATATTTTTTAAATAAGACAATAGTCAAATATATGTAAAAACGCCAACATCATTAAATATTTTGAAATAAAGGGAGTATTTTTCAAGTACTGTAGCTAGGTTCAGCGAACGCTGCGGTTTCGTTTCTGTGCGTGGATTATTCGTCATCATTCGGTTACGAGTGGAGAGAAACATACGGCGATCGATCGAGCATGATGCCATATAGTGGTGGGAGTCACTCTCTTAGCTCGATCTTTCAGTACTCCTGTACAGTAACATGGATTCATAAATTTGCTTGGCTGCTTATGGAACGCCGCTAGTAGCTACCAAGCATAGTACATGCATGTCTCAGTGTCAAACAGATGGATCGATGGCCCATATGATTCAATCGACTATAGCTACCCCTATCCATAAGTCTGTCACAAACTCGCACAAACGTATGGCCATATGGAACAGAAATATAGAATACGGAGGCGAGTCCAAAGTCCAAACATGGGGGGTGTCCGGCTGGGGAGCAAAAACTCGCGTCGAGGAGGACGACAAAATATGCACCATATCCAATTTCCATGACCGTCAGACGATCGACCATGCGCGCATATGCACCGATGCATGCACGAGACGGCAATTCCATCAACCTATCCGTGTGTAGAGCGCCAGGAGATAACGTACTTAAAACACATTTCCCGGAACCGAGTAAACGACGACGGCGTACGCCCAAGCCCCCGGACCGCCACCGGCGTCGCATCCGGTTTTTGGCTAGCACTCGCACACAGCGTGGCGCCGTGCATGCGCGCGACGAATTAAACGAGCGGTGGTGAGTGATGACGACCACAACCCCAACTCCCCAACCCGCGCGCCGGCCGGCCACGTGCGCGCCCCACCCCGGTTGGCGCACGCACACGCACATGGCGCCCGGCACGCGGTGCCCGTCCCGGGGGGCGCCACCCGCGCTGCACGACTGCCCAATCGGTCCCTTCTCCTGCCGGCCGGCCGGCCGCCACAACCAACCAATTCCCTTCCTCCCCTCTCCTGCACCGCATGCATGCGCGCGCGCGCACCAAACCGACCATCCCGACGCCCAGTCGCGTGTTGTGTCGCGCTTCGCACTGGTTCACGGGCGATCGCTCGCTCGCGGAGTCGCGGGGTTCGGCCAGTTTCCGCGAACGTTCGCTCGGCGCGAGGCCGATGGAATCACGTCGCGGGCGGGGGTGGCGTACGTAGATCGTGTACGGCGGTGGGTGGACCGGAGGCCGGACGAGAGGGAGGCAGGCGGAATCTTGGGCGGCCAGTCGGCACGCACGTCTCAACGTGGCCAGATGCGATCGGGTGGGTTCGACTAGTTTACTCGCGGCCGTACGGTAACGCACCTGTACTTGACTGACCAGGGAACGGAATGTGTTGGGTTTTGTTTCTGACGAGATCGAACGGCCGGGGAAGCTGCAGAGATCGGGTCGATCTATTTGGATCGCCCATTGATCCGTAGATGGATTGATCGATCTGCCGGTTTCATAAACTGGCGAGGTAGAGGAAGACGCACGGAAATTACAAGCACGTGTACATCTGCAATGTGGATAGCTAGAGGAGACAGAATTATTTGATCCATTGCAAAATTCCGTGTTTTATGTATTGATTTACAGAACCCAACATAGCATCAAGCTCAAGTGCTTAACTGGGTCAACCCAATGGTGCTGTAAACAGGACATATATATTTGGAGCAAATCACATTGTGTTTAACGAATTTACTAACTAGCTAGCTAGGTCAAGGTCTTGTACGGAGCTCTACACTGGAGCTAGCATAATGGCCCGATGCATGCAAACAAGTAATTACCCGGCCGCTAGTTGCACACAATTTGGCGTACTCATTGGATTGCGTCTGCTGCTCTGTTTTCATGATATTTTCAGAGACCACTTGCGTTTGAGATGCGTCCAAAATCGGTTGCTCTCATGAACGCTCATCCTCCAGGTGTTCGACTGCCGGCCGTTATTAACTCTGAACTGATTTGTGTCCCCTCTTCCCGGCTTACTAACGTGTTGCACACAGGATTTCACAACAGTGCATTATTGCACATAGCCACTTACAAACATCTCGCGGAATTATTGCAAATATGTCCGTAAAGTGGAGTAATTCTACCATATGCATGATCTAAGCACCACCCGGTCTAGAACATAAGATTGGCCGACAGCAAACATCATCATTATATTTAGTCTTCTTGTTATGAAACCAAACCAAATTGTGAACTAGTTATCCAGCTAAAGCAGGCTGTGATGCATGCAAACCTCTCGATCTAACCCCTAGATTTCGATGCGTCGAACCGTCCAGGACTCGGACAATCTGGTCCCAGAGGCAGCAACATGCAGCCATCTGTTTTTGTTCCGTTGCAAACCGGATTCAATTATAATCGCTTTCTTGCAGAATTTATAGCACAGGCTGGAATAAAAGCCGGCCAAATTGGGGCACAGAAAATGCCTCGCGACCAGAAAGAAGAACCACGTGTTGCATTTCATGGATTCCGGTCGATCTGATCCTGTCTCGTAACATGGCGCTCATAATGCATTGCAAGTGGCAGCCGCGAAGCACTCGAGTGTAGACAGGACGAATTTTGGCCCTAGCAGGATGTTTTTGCCGGGAACCAGCATGAGCCAATAATGAATAGGGGTGGCTGAACAACAAGGTTGGGCATGCAGCTTTGGCCTTTTGGAGTAGTATGGTTATACTAAATGGATTGGTGATTCTCGAATCATTTGTCTTTGTTAAAGTAATGTATGTAATATATATCCTGCAAAATTATGGGGGCAAAGAGTATTAGACTATACGAAACACAGAGATTTCACTTTATACAAGATCTTCATTCTTTAAAGTGCACATAAAAAAAATAAAGGTTTGATATAAAATATGTTCATTGTTCTGAAAACTTTCAGTTTGATTGAAGGGTGCAGAACTGACTGAGGCTTTTAGCTTTAGATTAATATAATTAATCAAGATTATTATGAAAAATCTGCAAGTAGCAAACAAATTATTTGATAATCTAGCGTCTAAAATGGTTAGTTTCTTCATGTAGGCTTTTTACAGGTTATTGGATGTGAAATTACCCACCTTGCCACCCCACTCCTTTACACTTACAAACGCATGAAACAAACAACTCACATCTTATTATCTTTCAACTTATAACAATAATCAGGTCAATAATCTGATTATAATAATCACAAGTGAAAAGAAGCAGGCCTGAGAATGGGCACGGATCGATCCAATCTGGCCCGTCCACAGGCCCGGTTTAGCCCATCTAGATGAATACGATAGATGGGCTGGTGCCGGCATGACATCTCTTTGTGCAATAGAACAAATATTTTGGCCCATCAAAGCTGGGCCCCTGCTTATTGTAGCGATCAGTTCTTTTCTTTGTGCAGTAGCCACTAGTTCCCCTCTGAGTCTTTTACCCCTATGCCATTAAAAAAGTTGCTTCTTACCTGTATGCCACTGAAAAAATTACTTGCACTTGTATGCCATTGACCCAAAAAAATTTTACCTCTACGCCACTCCGTCCAACACCGTCTCCTTCCTC
>CM002481.1:25611906-25789534 GCA_000325765.3 Leersia perrieri | reverse complement strand
ACGGCGGCGGGTGGGGGAGTGAGGGGGAGACGGCGCCGGCTGGAGGGAGGAGACGGCGTTGGACGGAGTGGCGTAGAGGTAAAATTTTTTTGGGTTAGTGGCATACAAGTGCAAGTAATTTTTTCAGTGGCATACATATAAAGAGCAACTTTTTTAATGGCACAGGGGTAAAAGACTCTTCCCCTCTTCCTGCGTCTAGCCCACCGGCGGCGACGGCTCACGGCTGCCTCCCGCCGGTGCCGCTCCTCCTCACCAGATACCCCGCCGCTCATCGCCTTTCCTTACATGGGAGACACAGCGTCTCCGAGTACAGCGCGGGAAAAGCGCCCCCATGGTCGCCACGCTGTCCCGGTCTCCGTCGGCCACGGCTCACGGCGACGCGCTGGCTGTCTACATCTTCCGATCTTTGGCGGCATGGGTTCTCCTTGTCGCCCATCGCGTCATCCTTCCACGTCAATTTAGCCTCGTACTACCCTTTACGTGATGGCCAGATGGCGGGCATTCCGTCTCCCGTCAATTCTAAGCGCGTAGCCCATGAATTCTGCCGCTAGAGGGTAAAGCCACTGGAACAGGTATGAGGTACTGAAATGCATTCGTCTCCGCTGCACCATGGAACTGAGAAAGTGATCAACGGCTGAAGAATTTCACATGATTGGGTCATTGGGTGGACGAATTTCTGCCGGTACATTAGGGTCTGCAACCTGTTCGACGAAATGCCGACCCGGTGTTTCATTCATCTTTCTGAGGTGACAGTGTTACCAAGATGAAGTATCGGCACCAATTAGAGCCACCAGCATTGAATTGAGCGAGGTAATGTTTTAATGTCATATTATCAGGTTCATTGTGGCTTTGTTTATAATGTCAATTTAATGCCATACTAGATTACTAGTATATATGGAACAAAATTGCATTGTGGTAGATTCAAAAACTCCTGATCATGTATTTATGTGGAGTGCAGCTTCACCACACTTCACTAACTCACGATTACTAACAGATCAAATGCAGGTTTCTTAGGTAAAAATTCAAAAAATATATAAATAGACTTCCAAGCTCTGGGCACAAAAGGAGGACTTCCAAGCTATAGTGCTATGCATATACTGTATACAAAACCGTGTCTTGACTGGAGTCATCATACTGGAGTTAGGATGTTATGCAGAATCAGCAATCAGCACTAGTCATCGGGAAGCTATGAACCAGAGGTTGAAGAGGGAGGAAGCAGCCGTCAGGAACCAGGACAAGAAAGCCATCATCGCGGAGAGCTGATACCTCCCACAGAACCTGGGAGAGCAGTGAGATCCATGGAATTGGAGAAGGAGATCGATTACGGCCGCGCTTGAGCTGGCAGCTGCTAGTGAGAGTATTGCCAGGACCTGAAAAAGGTTGCACATAAAGTTCTTTGAATCCTACCTGATTTGCACAAGAAAAGGTGAAATTTAGAGTTTGATGAGTAACAAAAGCAGGTATGCTCATGTACATACCCAGTCTCCGATGACGACGATGACCATGACACCTGGTACCCGAAGAGGACACCCTACAAGGATGGAGTAGACATCGATCATGGCGAGTGTGCAGCTCCAGGGGATCACCAAGCCCATGATTGTAACTAAGAAGCTGCCAAATTTACATCAAATTCAGCATAAGTAACAACGGACATGAAAAGTTTCAAGGGATGGAGCCTGCAGTAGCACTGCAGCAGAGTAGGCTGGGTTGATTTGGCTGTGTTGTCAATTTGATCTCAGCAGTATGTAAAGGACAAGTTTGCAGCAGAAAACCAGAAGGCTAATCAATATTATATTATGTCTAATTATCATTTGGGCACATGGCTAAAACCTCTAGAAGATTAGAACCATGTTCATGCAGTCCATGTCCAAACAAAAGCAGGAAAAATCCAAACAGTGGCATGCCTTGCCAAGACCCAAGTTATACTTACCAGAAGGCAGTATAGCTGAAGAATTCGACGCCGACGGACATGAACAGCAGCGACGCCGACGAGAAGACGGCCTGCCCGACACGGAGGCCGAGGCTGCCGGCGCTCCCGACGGCGCCGGCCCCCGCCCTCTCCCGGTTCTCCATCCGCCCTCACAACGCCGCCTCATGACATCCCATGCGCTCTATGCTTCTTGCAAAATAAGCCAGAGGCTGGAGGAAGACGAAGAAGAGAGAAAAGAAAGGCAAGAGGGGACAAGATGAAAAGGCCGGGGCTCTGGGTGGATGGATACGGGGGCACGAGCAGGAGGTGGAGATGATTCTTGATTCTTCGTCTCTTCCCTTTCCTCTCGAGAGCTCTTTCATGTCATGGTTACTGCTTTTGACTTCGCGTAATCCTCCATTTCTCCTCATGTCACTGTCTCCACCTGGATCAGAACAGATTCTTCCTTTTTTTGCACAGATCACTACTCGGAGTAGCCTATCTCAGCAGCTGAAATGGCAGAAGTTAATTTGCACTCTTATACACTGACGACGACATCTCGGAGGGAGAAGATCGATGTGGCAGCTACCAGGCCTGGCACGTAGCGTAACCGTGTGTGTGTTTTGGGTAATCGATTCGATCAATCGTGTTCACTGATTGCAACAGTGATTATCAAATGGACAAATGGTTCTGTGTCTTGCCTAGTTGCCTGTTGTTGCTTGGAGCATGTCCCAGACTCCTCCCAGTGGTTTGGATGATCACTGTTCCACTAGTAGTGAAGAATAATGCCTGAGAAAAGTGGGGAGGGTAGCTGCCGGGAAGAAGGGAATGTGCTTGTGCTTGCTTCCCACCTTGTGTGGTCGCGCCGCGACGAGGAAAGAAAAAGGCAGAGGAAGATTGAAACGACGGCAGCGAGCAAGCCAGGTGTGACACTAGCTAGTAGCGTCCACGTTTGGTGCTTCTGTAGCATACCACCTTGGCAAAGAAAAGTTCGGCTGCAATTAGGTTTGCCTGATTGATTACTTGATCAGAAGTGGCATTGGAATTTCAGTATTTCACACAACTGCATAGCACATTGTTCAGAAGTGGCAATGGGAGACAATCAGACAATCACATAGAACATGGACAAAAGCATATCAAATTTACAGAAGAAACATACGGATGATTTTATTGACGCTTGCACGCTCAGCCGGGCTAACGCAGCCTGACAGCGAAGCTACAACAAACGAATATACGAAGAAAATGTGCATCAGGATGCAGGAGGTCCAAACATACATTATCCATCTGCTCAAAACGATACTACCAGATCACCAGATACCAAATCACCGTACAAGACATGTACACAAGAACGAACAGCGATCGGAGGCTGGATGTAGGGTGGTGCTGAATGTCAAAAGCAGCGACGCCTACAGAAAGTTCAGCACCAAGGCCCAGACAGGGTAGATGAAGAGCAAGAGGATGCCAATGCTGTTGGACACTCCATTGCCCTTCCTGAAGGCGTTCCTGAATCCACCCGACGCCTTGACGTGCTCTTGAAGCAGGTAGCACCCAATGATGAGGCATATGAAGATGCCGACTAAGTCGCCACGGAAGGTGCTCGCAAACAGGTTCGGGGCAACCACTATGAGAAGGATCACAGCACCAGGCAGCTCTAGCCAATCTAATGAACATGAAAAACATTGTTGTGAGATCTATGTGAATTTTTGTCAGGCTATTAAGCAGAAATCACATTTTGACAGTACAGAACAAGCCTTAATAAACTCTTTAAGGAGCACAGGGTTAGCAAAGAAATAGAAATGTAACATACATGTGTATCCATGTTTTGATAGGATGCAAAAAACAACGATTCTACAGAGTAGACATCAAATTATACCAGGAAAGTGGCGAGGAAAGAAGAGACGAAGGATGACAGCAATGATCGCGATCCATTTTCCAACCTCTCCCCTGCAAATTACACATTTAGCGTTAAGAAAATTTGTTTCATATTTTTATATGTGATGTAGCAGTAATCAGAACAGAACATTGTTAGTATTTATAACCATATCACTAGTTCCCCAACCAGGCCATGAAGTATGAAAATCTAGCTCGAGTTGCATATAACTTGCTTGCATCTTATGCTTATACAGAAATTACGACTTATTCCCTCTCTATAAAGTCCTCTGTTCTTCGAAACTTTTTGTTTTTGACCAAGATTATCATCCAGCCCCTAATCCCATGATGCCAATTGTCAGTTTACTAATACATCTTTCATGTTCTGTGGGCTAACAATGTAGCCAGTGCGCCAAGGTTTTTGCATCTATACCTCAACAGTGAAAACAGCCCACCAGGCAGTGTAAAGAAAATGTAAGGGACCAAGAGAGCTGTCAGCATGTTGGTCTTCCAGTTTGTCCGATCCAATATAAGGAGGTACCTGCAGTAGAAGAAAGCAGAGAGGTTTCAGTTCATGCAAAGATGACAACTGAGAGTGCCAGAATAAGGATCATTGTCAAATTAAATTAACAAAGAATGATCTGAACTCATGGCCTTGAAAGTAAAGACTGAAAAGAAGACCGAACGAAATTCATAAAAATCACTAAAGGTGGTGACACATACTTGCATAAGAAATATATTCACATCATAGGGCACTACTTCCATGGACGGTCCAAATTAGCACAAAAACTCCATGTATAGTAGTTACTCTGCTCATCCTAAGGTATTACTCATATGACAACACCAATTCACAATCCAGTACACCATCACTAATTTATTATTACACTGCATAGAGTGTCAGAAGATCTTGATATGCAGAAAGGCCGCAAGATCCTACAAACTGGTCAATGCAGCACAAAAATTTGGTAATGCGCAATTCTATCTTGACTTTCTTCTCGCCGTTCAGAAGATCATAATTTTGTGAATTATTAGCAATTTATTAGTAAGCACAAGTATATGTTCAGATTGTTTGCCCAGTTTCGCACAGTTAAATTGCTGCAAATGCCAAACTCTCTGTACAGCCAACACAGTATAGTAATCTGGTGACGTGCAACTGTGTTCAGACTTTCTGCTAACCTGTTTAAAAGATCCTAATTTTGTGAATTATGAGCACTAAACTTAAGTATATGTTCAAATTCTCTGCTCAGTTCCCCACAATTAAATCGACGCAAACTGCCAAAATCTCTAGGTGTCTATAGTTTTCAAGATGGTTTAAATTTAACACCAATCAAATGCTGCCAGCTACATGTCGCATCTCTCAGACTGATATCCGGTAGAACAGTTGCAGTACTACCAATTGAATTCTATCGCCGAAATGGCGTTCATTTACTCCATTTTTGAGTCCAAGCCGAGCTAACAACACACAACTCCGATTCCCCCATACCCCTATCCCAATCCGCGAAACAAGAAGCTTCTCTCCCGCAAAATAAATAAATAAATAAATAATTGCGAGATCGGAGGAGATCCCCTTTAGGAACCAGCTCGCCTCTCGCTTTTGGTCTCCCCGTGCAAAGGGATTCAGTTACTGAAAGTAGGAGTAAAAGGAATTCAGTTACTGACACGGCGGCGAAGAAGGCGAGCCACTTGAGGAAGGTGGTGCCGAACCCCAGCCCGCCGCCGAGGACGAGCGCGTGGTTGGCGAGCTTCCTCGCCGCCACGCTCAGCTCCTGCAGGTCGGCGTCGATCAGCGCCGCCTGCGCCGCCTCCCCGCCCGCCTGGTCCGTCTTCATCGCCAGGTACGACATGAACCCCTTCCCCATCTCACCGCCGACACAGCCTCCCCGCAGCGGATCGCAAACCCTAGCCTCTTCCTCACTCTCTCTCTGACTATTTCGTCTTCCTCGCGGGATCAAGCTGTTCTCTGCTCTGCGCGAGGTTGGGTTTGGTTGTGCGGATGGATATGTACAGGTGGACATATAGGTGGCGCTTGATCTGGACGATTCCGAACGAAGGAGACGTCACGTCGTGGGACACGTGGAGGGCTCCAGGTCCTACAGTATTTGCATGCATGCATTATTCTACGCTTCACTCTTTTGACTTGGTGATCATAGATTTATCTCTAAGAAGAATCATAGACAAAAAAAAGAAGCACATGGATCCATTTCAGCCGTGTTTAGATAAGAAAAAACTTTGGCCAAAAATAATATCAAGTAGCATATCGATCCATTTTGGCCGTGTTTAGATAACAAAAAATTTTGGCCAAAAATATTACATTTATATTTTGACACACATTTAAAGTATTAAACATGGACTAATAACAAAACAAATTACATATTCCTGACTGTACAATGCGTCATGATTAACCATAAGTGCTGTAATAACCAACATGTGTTAATGATCGATTAATTAGGCTTAAAAGATTTGTCTCGCAGGGTACAGTTGGAATATGTAATTTGTTTTGTTTTTAGTCATGTTTAATATTTTAAATGTGTGTTGATATTTTTTGCTAGAGTTTTTTTTGGAACCAAACACAACCTTCTTTAGTAATAGTTTTTGGATCTATCTAGAAATCTTTTTTGTGTAAACCGGATGAAATATGGGTATATTCCTTTTTTTTAAATTTCTTGCCAGTTCACTCACTCCGAGCATATGAACAAGGTATGCACGTGGTAACCTACGACTAATTTTCATCTCAGACGTGGTGCCCTTTTTTTTAATTTCCTTTTGAGATGATCATACTCGCATGCAGGCAAGCCGATCAATGTTATCAATTAGACATTTTGAACAATGTCAGCAGTACTTTAAAATTGTGTAGCCGACGTGTCACCCACGTGCTCCACACACTTGGTCCATAATAAAAACAGTCATACAGAATCGTTCTGCACACCTAATCGCGTGGGCAAATGGATGGATAAACAAAATAACCAATAATGCAGCATCGATCGATCGGCCAGATCAGACCGGCCATCAGTTGATAAGGACAGTATCGGCATGTAGGAGATCGATCAAATGCGACCGTTCTCATCCTAATTCACCAACTAATTCCCCATCATCCGATCATAATTAACCAAGTCCAAACAATACTAATTCAGGACGTCGCTGTCTCCCCCTTTATTTCTCGATCAATCTGCCAGCTCCTCCATGGCATGGGTCATCTCCCCATGATCGTGTCGCTGGCTTAGCTCGATGTGAGAGGTGACCAAATCACGCAACGGTTTTGCCGGTTTTGTACTAGCGTCCATTCGTGTATGGCTACGTGGTGGCACGTCGTCGGTACGCAGCCTTGCAGCGCGAACTCCGGTGACAAACACTTAGATAGCAAAGCTGTACTGTTCGTTTTGTGCACGTCGTTTCTGTTATCTGAAGCTTGTTTTGTCTGTACACGGCCATGGCCAGCGTACGTAGAAGATTTATGCAGGCTCCTTTTTTTTAGAAAAAGTTTTTTTAAAAGTTATAAGATTTGTCTTTTGTGTATGTTAACATCCGAGAAAGTGAGGAAAAGACGGAAAAATACTGGCTAAAAATACTTTTGTTTTGGCTCAAAAGTATGTTTGGCTAAAAGTAGTACGTAGTACTAGGCTAAAAAAAGGGTTTCTTGGGCTAAAATATCTATACGGGCTTATCTGCGAAAAACTGAAAGTCTCCAGCCCAATAAGAAGTACGGTCGGCCCTCGGCCGCATTGCCCAATAAATTCTTTACATGGGCCGACCGCGTCGCGTCGGCAATCGGCCCAGCCCAATCTCGCTCGGATTCGGTTCCGCCTTCCGCTTCCGAGTTCCGACCGCGACCCACTCCAACCATACACGGAGATTTGCTCCACCACTCCACTCTCCCAATTCCCCACATCGCCGGCGAACATGCTAATATCTCCGGCAGTCGCAGCGCCGCCGGCGTCTACTCGATCCCCTTCTGCAACTGCCGCGATCCCCCCTTGCCGCTGCTCCCTCCCACCGGCCGCCACTGCGGCGGTGGCGGGGACGGGGAATCCACGCCCCCGGGTAGGATCAGGATGCCGCTTGCTGCGCCACTCCACCGCGCCGACCATGGCCGCCGCCGCCGTCACGGATTCGGAGGGACGTGCCGATCGCGAGGAGCTCCGGAGGCTGTGCGAGGAGGGTAACCCCGAGGCAGCCATTAACCTGCTCGACGAAATGCTCGACCGAGGCGGCGCCGTCGCGGCGGAGTACCAGGCCGCGGTTCTCCAGGCCTGCGGCGAGGCGCGGTCGCTTGCATCGCTCAGGCGAGCGCACCGGTTGCTTTCTCGATCCCCGCACGGGATCGCCGCGCCCGTCCTGCACATGATCGCCGCGCTCTACTGCAAGCTGGGCGCCCGCGGCGACGCGCGGCGAGCACTGGAGGGAGGAGCGTCGTCGATGAGGAAGAAGAAGGGGAAGCAGGAGGACGGCGGCGGCGGCGGCGAGGACGAGGCTAAGCGGCAGGAGGCGTACGAGAAGGTGAGGGAACTGCACGAGGAGATACGCGCGGCGGGGTACGTGCCGGACACCCGGTACGTGCTCCACGACGTCGACGAGGACGCCAAGGAACGCGCGCTCATGTACCACAGCGAGCGCCTCGCCATCGCGTTCGGCCTCGTCAGCACGCCGCCGGGGACGCCGCTCCGCGTCATCAAAAACCTCCGCATCTGCGGCGACTGCCACAACGCCGTCAAGCTCATCGCCAAGGTCACCGGCCGCGAGATCGTCGTCAGGGACAACAAGCGGTTCCACCACTTCAAGGACGGCGCCTGCTCCTGCGGCGATTACTGGTGAGGTCAGCCATTGACATCCATTCCCATAGCTGAATTCTTTCACTATGTCTCCTTTGTAAATTGTTACTACTGTCCTTTCTAGTTGTGTCAGTGATGAAAGAATGATGAATCACTTTGCTTAGCCAACGTATGACTTGATTCATTTGCCATCAAGATGACACTGAACAATTGTGCATCACTAGAATTCAATGATCAAACATGGTAAAACTCAATAACCCCTCCATTTTTCACAAATCAAAGTAAAAAATCAACACAACAAAACAAGGAGAAGTGGGATCTCTATGATGGGCAAAGGGGGAAGATTTTCAGGGGCTCTGCTCGATCCGTGGCCGGCGAGGCCGCGCCACCACCGTGCGCTGCTGTGACTGGCACACGTGCGCCGGGAACTTGCACCCGAATCTCTTCGTCACCATTGATCCCCACCGTCCTTCCATTGCCGGCGTTGCTCCTCTCTCCCCTGGTGTGCTGCTGCCACCGCCTCGCCGGTCCATCTTCTCTATGGCTTTCCTCATGCTGGTGCACTCACGCTCCAGCTCCTGCACTCTGTTTCGCATGCTGTCCATGTCCAGCCTCAGCATTTGGTTCCCCCTTGTCGCCACCCGCCATGTTCCACCGGCATCGCTCTCGCCTTCTTCCTCCCCTTGATCAGCTGCTCCTCCACCTTCATTCGCCATGATCGTTCGCGCAATTGCTCGACGAAGTTGGAGCTGCTCGAAGAAGAGCACCTGCACCACTGTCCGCAGCGGCAGCCGTTCATTCTGCGCCGCGTGTGTGCATGCCTCTAATGTCAGCTTGCGGCCGTCGACCACCCCACTCACCTTCTCTTTCTCCTCTTCCCTCAATCCAGGATGAGCCTAAGAACACAACAGTAGTCATTGGCTCATTGCTAAGTAATGGCATTGTGCTACAAAGGGAAAGATCATTCACAGTCACTGATCAATTACCTTGAGATAGATGTCGACGGCACGGTACAGGCCGTCGTCGTAGACACGGGCGCCATCCGGCAATGCCCAGGCGAGGTCACAGAATTTGTCTGGCTTCAAATTGGCATCTGCTGCGATCTCCCCCAAGTAAGCATCCATCAGCCTCCCCACGGCAAGCATGGCTCGCCGGGTGGCATCTCTGCCCGGCGACTCCGGCTCACTGCCACCGTCGTCATTGCCATCCTCGGCGACGCCTCGCCCTTCGAGGAAGTACCGCACTATGCGCTCGACGCAGTCGACGTCGTAGAGCGTCTCGACGAGGTAGGAGTAGCTCGGGACGAGCAGGTCGTCGACGGCCGCGTCGGGGAGCCTCGCCGCAATGCGCCGTTCGAGCATGTCGCGGGCTGACTCCGACGCATGGAGGATGCTCGCCGTGCGCAGGAGGCCGAACAGCACGCGCGCCGTCGTGGCGCCCACCGACGTGCCGGTGTGCGCCGTGCTCTTGATCGTCTCCACTGGAAGGTTCGCGATGACCGTCTCCAGAAGCGCCTTCTGCTCGCCGTCCGACGACGGCGCCGGCGGCGCCGTACCGCCGCCCCCTCCGGTGACATGCCGGCCGGAACGCGACAGCCCTGGAATGGATCGCTTGGCGTAGGCGATGAGAGCACCCTCGATGATCTCCGGGCCGACGCCTCTCTCCTTCATGGCGGCGATGACACGGGTGAATGTCGCCAGCGACAATCCGGCGAGGTCGTCGAACCATGTCGCGCCGGCGCCGGCGCTGGCATTGTTCTTGCGGCGAGGACGGTCGCCGCCGCCGCCGCCGGCGGCGTCGGTGGTGATGGGCCAGCCGAAGAGGGCAGTGGGGGTGGAGGAGGCGGCCTTGGCGGCGAGGGCGTCGACGCAGCGCGACACGAGGCCGAGATCGTCGGCGAGGGGGAGGAGGGGCTCGCACGAGCGGAGCGCGCGGATGGCGTCCCTCGGGTTCCTGAGAACGGTGTGGGAGATGAACCTGTCGGCGCGGGAGACGAGGTTGTCGTCGGAGTGGTCGTCGGACATGCCGAGCCGCTCGGCGGCGCAACGGAGCGGAGCGGCGGTGGCCGGCGTGAGGTCTAGCTTGACGCCGTAGCAGAACTTGGCCGCCTGCTCGAACGCCTCCGCGCCGCCGGGGAAGTCCGGGAGGCGGATGCGGTGGACGTCGGAGTCCTCGTCGGCTTCCAACACCACCGCCGCCTCCTCCTCCTCTTCCCTGATCTCGCCGGCATCGGCATCGTCTTCTTCCTCTCCTCCGGCGGCGGCGGCGCCGGCGCCGGCGCCGCGTGACTCCCTGTTGGTGATGAGGTCGTGGAGCTTCTTGCTCCTCGACATTAACGGGAACTGCAAGAAAGGCACAGCTTGATATCAACAACGGCAGAAAATCTTCACGCTTTGCAGTTTCCACAGCTTGATGTTTTAAGAAATGGACCACAGGAACTCATGAATCGTGACAGAGATTTGTACGAGATTTAGCAGCAAATTAATTGAGATCAAGGAAAAAAAGCTCCCAAAGCAACAGTGTCTCCGTGCATCAAACAGCGATTGGGAAAAGGAAAAAAAATGGAGATTTATGGAGTGCTGTTACGAGGATAAAGATTCACCAACCTTGTGGAGATGGAATGTCATGTCGCCCACCTCGATCACGACGTCGCTGGGAAGTCCGGTGGTGCAGAACCTGACGAACACAAGACACCCAGATTAGAGATGAGAGAACAGCGAATCGGTCACAGATGACAGACAGAGCTCAATCAGTCGCTTGCCATGCTTGGCCTTTGGAGCTAGGAGTAGATTGCTGCTGCTGATGATGATGCTTCTCCTCCCTGGCCATCTCCTTCCCGCTCTTCGTCTTCCTCCCCTGCATCTCGTGATCCTTGGAGGAACGAAGAAGACAACAGCAATGGCGAATAAAAGGAAAAAAACTCTGCTTTTCTGCTAAGGCATTTCTCGGAAGAAAGGAAGGGTGTGATGTGTGCCAACGCTGTGGGAATCAGAGAAGGGGAAGGACACACACCAGGGAGGGAGCTCGCAATAATGGTGTACTATTCTGATGCTTGGTTTTAGGTGGGAGAAATGAAGGATTTCAAGTGGGGAAGACGAAGACAAGATGGAGTTTTTGGTTTTTTGAATGCTATTCGGCCTTGCCTCAAAAGCACGTATCCTCCATTAGCAATTTGTTTATCTAACCATCCGTACTTACTTGCTTTCTCTTAAACTAATGCCTTACTGTCTCTTTCTGCAAAGATTGTCATCTACTCTAGGAGTGACAGTTATAACCATGTTTTACGCATTGCCACCAAATCTATCTCAGTAAGAGCAAAATTCACCTACTGCACAGCCACTGCTCATTGTTACTGGACTATGCTAAAGAATGTCTGGTATGCTTGGAGCTGTCTAATTATCCATCAATATGTATAGTAGTGACACTGACACAAGAATTTAACTACAGTGCCTGTAGTTCATTTATAGAATGAATTTTTTCCAGAAATTCTTTGTGGTAGGAAAGAACTATAGGATGCATTCCAAAACAAGCCTTCACCAATCAGGTAGAGTATCAACATCCAATATGAAGATTCAGACATGACCTCGATAAAATGAAGTCATGAACCAAAAGCACCATTTTTTTAACCCAAGTGAACGCAGGTCAGGTTAATTAAGTACTAACAACGAGAAGAATGAAGGAATCTATGCCACAAGCGCACAAGAGGCCGTGGTAAAGACTGTTCTTTTCCTTTTATCCACTACCCAGAATTTTTTACAAGTCTTGGAAACCAGCACCCATATGATCCAGCCATCTTTTTTGTCAGCTCAAGGCCAAGAAGTGCTCTGAAAAAACTGGATTTTTGAACTTTGAACACCAGCTGCCGCCCTGCAGCAGCGAGAGCCGGATGAAGAACGGAGAACGGAGATCATCATCTGATCGGACAATAATAAATGTGAAGGCGTGATCCGGTCATCAAGACTGGAGGTGGTGGTGTCCTGGCGTACCTGCCATTGTGTTACTGCCTTTCTCCCTTTTATGGCTGTACACATGAGAGAGCGATGCAGGTTATTACTGGTGGATACTGATCCACAAGGCAACAACTCTGGAAGGTGAGCCCCAAATCCGGCTGCTTCCTCACCGCCTGAAAAAAGAGAGCCTTCTGTGTCAATACCCAGCACTCGTGCCGGTGGCAGCGTGTCAGTGTAGTGCGTGGGCGTGCCTGGGTGTGCTGGACATGGATGGACATGGACCTGGCAGGCGCCATGGCCTGGAGTAGGAGTACTACCAAAGGAGGAGAAAAGGCTCAAAGGCAACTACACTAGCTACGACAACCTTAACTTTGCTTGGATTCTGCAACAGATTGTTCAGGAGTGCGTGTTACTGTGGAATTGTGGAGACTTGGCATGACTCATGGCACTTGGCACAATGCATCAGGTTGTAGGAGATGATACTCCGTATGTCTGTGGTTGTATGGGCATTGGTCTCAGCCTCTCATCAGGGCTTGTGGTTGATGAGGCTGCAGAAACCCAGGGAATCTAGTTGCCCAGCAATGTACAAAGGCGGAGATAGCTTGCTTCAACTTTCTGAAAGTGTTCAAAGCATTTTCTCTCAGGAAAAAAAGTGTTCAAAGCATTGGAGTTCGAGAAAAAGGTTAAGGTCAAGAACCATATCAGTGCTATTGATACTGTAGTAACATTTTACTCCTGCCTCTCAAGTCTGAAAGTTTGATGTCCTCAAGCCAGATGAAGTCGCTTCTGATGAGTGAGTCAGGTGATGTTCATCAAGACTGATGTGTGCTTTTCATCATCAACTTACAGCCCACAACGTGTTGTTCGGTCTGCCCCTTTTGCTTATTGTTCGCTCCACATTCACATTCACTCCTTAGTTATGCTCACTCCAAACAGGGAAAAATATAAAAACTATTCAGCAACGACACGTTAGTATGGAAGCAGTTTTTATTAGGGAGAACAATGCAGATGCTGGCAATCTTGGCGAGACAGAGCATGGACTATATGGGGTGTGAGCAACTAGTGGTGTGTCTCAGCTTTGTGAAAATCTTTATGGAAGTAACAGAAAGAGTCAATTTCATGCGGTCCTGCTCCAGGCAACCTTTCCCGAGCCTTTTGTTGATCCATTGCCTTTCCTAATCTTCAGGTAATGAGTATGCATACTTTGACAACCCTTGTACTCAATGCATTCACGAGATTACATGATTTACATTGTGCAGTAGTAGTAGTTTGCATATCCTTGCTTGTGGGGGCTCATTTAGCTTCCTTGGTCTTCTTCAAAAATCATTTTAATGAACACTGCCAGTGCCTTGTCAAAAATCTTGTTCTGTTAGTACTGAACATGGAGTACCATTCAAACTCACACCATGTTCATCTGACAGGACGTATGAGGGCCAGTCTGATTGTTCCTTCATAAAAACAGTATTGGAAGAGGACAGAGATCTCTGTACCGGCATCTGCAGGTAGGAGGTGGAAGGGAAGAATTTCCGGAACAAAAAAGTTACAGCGGTAACAGCACGGAGAAAGGGACAAAGCTTCTGAATGAGCCTAAACAAATCCATCGACATTCTCTTCACAGCTACCAATCGTTGTAGTAGTATGTTTGTATGCTTCACTGCTCACATGTTGCACAACAATTGGACGCATTTGGAGGTAAGCATCAGTGCTAACACACAATTGGAGGCAGAGTACAAAACTATAAATTTAGAGTAAACATTATATCAAGATCTAGGCGTGTAGCAAATGTGGGCCTCTCTTTCACCTCTCTCACAAGACTTGACCAACCTCTTCTGAAAAATAAATAAATACGCACAACCACTGCCCCCATTATTGCTCTCCCATAGTATTTGCATGCATCTCGTTCAACTTCATCAATTGATGAATTCCCTTTGTATTCTGCAGGGACCCCAGCTAAGCTTTCCTGATGATGGGGACAAACAATCGGACAAGCCCAGCTTGGCACGCCATCGTTCGTTCGTGCGTGCGTGCATCGCATGTTTGCATGGCAAATTGGCAATGCAATGCCACGATCAGTCGACAGAATGATCGCCTGCATTATCGCCTTCGCCGCTGGCTTGCCTGCGTGTGACCAATCCACCCGTCGGTCAGCTCCAGCTGCGCTTGCGGCTAGTGCCGGCAATCATCCGGCCGCGCGGCGGGGCCAAGGGTTTTTTTGGGGGAAAAAGGAGTAGTTTTTCGTGGAAAAGGGACAGTTTTTTAGCCGGCGAGCGGGCCTGGGCTGTTTCGGTGGTTTCGCCGGCATGGGCCGGAAATATCGTGTTGCCTGGGCTTTTTGTTCGTGGCACGATTTGCGGGCGACGTGGCGGCGCGGCGGCCACCCACATCATCATCTTCTTCCCCTCCGGGCTTTGACTACTCAGTTTGTTCACTTGTTCTTCCTGCTGGCTTCGCTTGCCGTGCCGTGCCGTACTCTCACTTTGTGAAGAAATTTACAGGGAGGTAAAAGGGATATGGCGGTCGTGGCGTCGAGGTGTACGGGGCTGCTCCTCCCCGACCTCCGCACGAGCCTCGCCGGATTCCGCCGCGGCTCGACGCCGGCTTCTTCTCTCAGCCTCCGCCCGCGACGAGGTCGTCGCCGGATGGGATCCCTCGCCTGCGTCGCGCCGCCGGATTCGGCTGAGCCGCAGACGGTGAGTCCCCGGAAAAAAATATGATTTTTCGTCGTCGTAGTGTTCTCCGATATAGTATTGCTTGCTGGTTTGCTGGACCTAATGAATTAGCACAGAAATTGAGTTACTGGGATTTTACATTTTTGTAATGACCAGTACCGCAGTAATCTTGCTAATGAAATAGTACTCGAAGTGAACATGTTGGGCATAACTAGCACAAAGCTATAAACACTCTTCATGTTTACAGTATACATGACTAGTTCAGTATAGTGATATACTGCAATGGCATCGAATTATTGATGGATTGGTAGTTTCTTTGCTTCCTCAGGATGATCAGGCCACCAAAGATGACTCAACTGAAGATAAGGCCGAGGCAAATAGTACATCCCAGGATGCTGCAAATCCGATTTTTCCCAATAAGGATCTCAACAGAAGGATAGCTCTACTCTCCACTATTGGAGCTGTGGGCCTGTTTGCATCTCGAAGACTCGACTTTGGAGATGTTTCTCTCAAAGATCTTGCAGCCAATGCCACTCCATATGAAGAGGTTACCGGATCCTAGCCTTTCACCTATGAGGCTTATACTCTAACCATAACTTGAAAGAAAGAAGTAAACAATGCAGAATTTCTGAATGCTAATTGCAATCCCCAACAGAAAAGGGGAAAAAAGTCTGGTGCAATGGCATGTACTTAAATGATTTAACCATAGGTTGGTAGTAAGCACCACCCATTATAGTAATTTTTTTTAGTGCGGTGAAGGGATTGACTAGAACCTTTTACATTGACGAAGGAAGATGAGCACCTGACTTCTCATTTTCTAATGCGGTATTTCAAATGTAAAAATTATCAAGCTACGCTGTAATGATGTTTCTGGTGCTAGGCAACAAGTTAAACGTCTAATCATTTTGGACAAAATGTCACTTTGGATGTTCACTACTTCCTTCAGTAAATGTATTATTTTTTCATTAGTCACAAGATGCTAGTATCTTTCTGTGAACAGTTGTCACAGATTGATGATGCACTCATTTCCAATTAATACACCTGATGCTTTAAGTATGAAAACTTTTACTTGCATGACTTTTCTATTGGTTAACTATTATCCATATATTATTCCTGTGCTATGGTGAATAGCTTGAATGAAAAACAAACCTTACATGTTGTTGCTTCAAATTGGTATCTGGATTTATTGTGTTTGCTTTGAAGACTTTGTTTTTTACATGCCTATGATTATAACCCGATAATGTGCCTGCAGGCTCTCACAAATGGCAAGCCCACTGTGGTTGAGTTTTATGCGGACTGGTGTGAAGTTTGTCGAGAGTTAGCACCTGATGTCTACAAAGTTGAGCAACAGTACAAGTAAATTATCCAACTTCTATTTTGACTTCTACTCTATCCATCTACTGTTGTACATTATCCTTTTCCTATGGTAAAAGGAATTCTGATTAGTTTCTTATATTGGATAAGTGATTGATGGTGTTCTGTTCCTTCTTACAGATCATGATATGCACCCCCTGTAGAATTTAACCTGATATCTGGACCTACATAATATAGCAACACATTGCAAGTGCTTGCATAGTTGCATTATTCATAAACTGATGGACCACAATTAATCAACTAGTCTAGAAATCCTGTTCGTAAAGTTTCTTCCAGTTTCAGTATCAAAAGGATCCAACCTGAGATACTGACTGAAATCATCTTTGATTTTTCCTTGTTTTTCTCTTCAATGCTCACTACTTACCTATATTCTTCTTCCCAGGGACCGTGTCAATTTTGTCATGCTAAATGTTGACAACACAAAGTGGGAACAAGAGCTTGATGAGTTTGGAGTAGAAGGCATTCCTCATTTTGCCTTTCTAGATAAGGAGGGAAATGAAGAAGGCAATGTTGTTGGGAGACTTCCAAAACAATATTTTCTCGATAATGTGGTTGCTCTTGCTTCCGGTGAACCCACTGTACCTCATGCGCGAGTTGTTGGCCAATTCTCAAGTGCAGAATCCCGAAGAGTTCATCAAGTTGCTGATCCGAGAAGCCATGGCTAACAATAGCTTGTTCTGGTGATCAATTATAGTTGTAATGCCAAGACCTATTGATAAGTAAGTCTCATATTCTGTTGAAGAGATACTTTGGGATGTTTGCATGAGCACTAGCATGTCTGTAGTCTGTTTACAGAATAGCAAAATAGCCGTATGGAGTAGATTACATGACCTACCAGCTTATTTTTCACACTAAAATCTCTTTGCCGGCAGAAAATGTGGACCTTTATGAAAGCTGCCTTTCCATTCAAGCTAATACATAGTAATATGAAGAGTTCAAAAACTCATTTAAATATATCTATTTGAATCTTATTATTATCATGTACTCTCACTGTCTCACATGTATCTCGCCACGTGCTTCCCTTGACCTGCATCTCTATTTCTAAAAGATGATCTAAATCCTGCAGGAGGCAATTCTGGGCTGCATGGTTAGACCTGGAAGGCGGGAACCAAAGCATTAGGGTGTTGGACAGAAGGGCAGAGCTGGGCAACGCCAGAAATCCCCTAAAAAATGCAACCGCGTTCAGTTGTACCATATGATTTTGCTGGTGGATTTAGGCACTCGGCTGCAACATTGATATGTTGGTGATATTTGAATCAGTGCAGGTCTGCGTACATGTTTGCATACGGCAAAAGCAGGCATGTGTTACAGGCTTACAGCCGCCCATGTTAGTACATTGTTTACCACTAGTCAAGACTTCAATAGAAGGCCTATTTACAGGAGCTTACTAAAATTTTATGATATTATATGCTGCTTCTACTCTTGAGCTCAACTGAAAAGGTATAACCTGTGTTGATCTGTCTTATAGCCTACCTGAAGTGTTGCTGCCTACTATGACAACGGCAAGCTCAGTATGTCTGTTCGTCTGATTTTTTTTGTCCACTGTGGTTTTCCAAAATTTAAGCATACTATGCCGGGAACATATCCTATATATACACAAGGCTTTCTGTACACACTCTATACACACCAACTAATAAATATCATCAAAAATTTTAGAAAAAACTATAGATGTACTTTCAATACTACACGTATCTGTAAAGTCTCATCTTAAAATTCATTATACATAAAGAGTAATAAAAAAAGACAAAATTCTGACATATTTTTAGTCCAAAAACTGTCATATTTTTTATCTTTTTGTTACAGTTAAAATATAATACATTTTAAGATGAAATTTTATAAATGTGTGTAATACTATCAGAAACATATTTACAAATTTCTAGATTTTTCGATGATAGTTGTTAGTTGGTGTGAGTGGAGTGTACACGGAAAACTTGTATGAATAGGATATGTTCCCTACTATGCCGGCTGATTGTCCCCATTCTTGATAGAGTTCTGAACTCTCCAAATTCAATTTTCTGTTTTCCTTTTCAACAAGCAAGCCACTACCCTTTTCCTGATAGAGCTGGATGGAACCGCATGGCTATTATAGTCCAGGATGAATTCCAAACTAGAGAAAATTATACTATGTCATAAAAGTATTGAGCTTATTCAATTTATTGGCAAAATCAACCTTGCCATTTATGGTTAGAGACAGAATTTGGCAATGCCAAAATTTTGGCAAGTTGACAACGTAAAGATAATGTTTGGTTTGAGAGCTTATCAAATATTGGCATAATTTTATGATGAGAGGTTTCTATAATTTTAGCAAATTTTATAGGCATTACTCCTAATATTTAGTAGCAAACCAAATACAACCTTCTAACTTTGTCAAACAATGAAATGGTTTAAAGTGGAATTTTTTTTAATCATGGATCAAACCGGCTTTGACTTCAAATGAAGTTACATCCACTTGTTACAAAGTTGATATCACACTCCAAAACTGACTGGCTTGCCATTAAAAATAGCATAAAATCTGAATAACCCTTATTTTATTGCATATATATCACCAAAATAGTTATTAAAAGAACACTTCAACAAGAAAAGATGTATTACCGTATTACCAAGTCGATTGTGTGGGGAGATCTTTTTTAGCGGCGCAATATGCCATATGCAAAGCTGATCGGCCATTTGCAGACGTTGCACTGTTCCACTCCATCCGCCTTAAATACTACCTCTGTCCTAAAATAGTAGTCGTTTTAGATTTTTGTTTTGTAGCGTTTGACCATTCGTCTTATTTAAAAAATTATAGAATTTTTATTTATTTTATTTGTGATTTTCTTTATTATCAAAAGTATTTTATGTGTGACTTATTCTTTTTATATTTATAATATATTTTTAAATAAGACGAAGGTCAAACGTTATAGAACAAAAATCTAGAACGACAAATATTTTGAGACGGATAGAGTATTAAAGGAATAGAGGGATGCCCAGCAAAAAAAAATGGAATAGAGGGATGAAGGGATGAATCTGAGCATAGGCAACGTTCAGTCCAACTCCAAATACATACCTTGAATCCCTCATAATCGGGGATGTGGTGTGAAACTGCATGTGGACCTCGCACGCACGAGCAACCGCGGCGTCAGCATGCTGCGAGAGTCTGGATCGTGTGTCACTAGCTGACTCGTTCGTACATTTCGAAAACAAAAGCATTTGACGCTGTAGTCTTCACGCAGGTCTTTGTTTGTCTTTGACTGAAACCATTCGCTGACGAAGTCGATTTTCAAAGTACCAGAACTAGCACTATTGCCGAACTGTATACATACGTATATTGCCCAACTGTAAGCCTTGATCGAGCAGGGGGCTTGAAATTAATGATCAAATTCACATCAAGGAACCGCACAAAAAACAGGAACGATGCAGTCGATGCTCCGCGCGCGTGCGACGCTGACCACGCACGCGGTCAGGTGAAGCTTAGGCTACTACTTCTCCGGTTCTCCCTCGCAACGTCTTCGCCGTTCTACCATTGCAGTTTGACAAGTTAAGCGACGATGGAAAATGGATGGGTCGCCGCTACATATTCAGGTTTGCACGCTTCAAAAATACTACTCTATCTCCGTTCCAAAATGTAAGCATTTGTTGACTTTCAGACATCACGTTTAATCATTCGTCTTATTCAAAAATTTTATAAATATATTATTTATTTTGTTATGATTTGTTTTATTATTAAGTATACTTTAAATATGACTTATTTGTTTTTATATTTTAATAAAATTTTTAAATAAGACGGATGGTTAAATATGATATGCGGAAACCGATAAACTTATATTTTGAGGGGAAGGTAGTACTGCAAAAGAACGCAGACACCACACCGAGAATCTTTCGTGCATTCACCGTAGGGCCAGGTGGTTGAGTGCGGGTGTATTGGTGGGCCGTGGGCATTATATCCACATGCGAAATGGGTTCCCTCGCACCGACCAGATCGAGTGATCGGCAGAGGAATAATAGTGGGGAGCTTCGAGCCTTCAACTCGTGCGTCAGTGCACCTACCGGCTACCGACCAACGCCAACACGCGAATGGACCCGGCAGGCAGCACATCCTTCTTCCGTCACACTGATCACACCCGCCAAAATGATCACACATGGAGCTCGTGGCTGATTGGAGATAAACTATTGTCAGATACCATCAGGAATATATTATCGTCAGATACCAAATCGGCTAAATCTTTAAGCAGATTTCTTAGTAGTATTATAGAACATCGGTGGAGTTGGCACAATCACAAGGGTTGACAAAAACTACGAAAATAGCCACTTCTTTATCACCGTTTAGTCAGGTTAATGCTCTGTTCCAAAACAACGATTGGGCAACTACTTGTTCAGATGTGACATGTTTCATGAGCTGCTAAACAGTTCAAATTTTTAAGATACTTCTTATTTAAAAATTTTGTTAAAAATAAAAAAAATTAAATTTTCATATAACAACTTAACTAATCATGCCCTATTAATGATACTTCTTATTTAAAAGTTTTGTTAAAAATCAAATAATATTTTTTTTACTTTTCATATAACATCGTAACTAATCATGCCTTATTAATCTACCTCGTTTTGTGTGTGACTTATTAGCTCAACCATTCTTATTAAAATGCACGGCACCTAAAGAACCAAAATAAACTTATTTTTCGTTTTAAATGAAAATTACGACCATGTCATTATAATGTTACTAAATTGGAGATATACCATCCTGACCCACATGTCATTGGCTCATGTGACATTACATGTCAGTGAGGTACCAATGACATTTCTTTAACTTTACAAAATTATAATGGCACAGTTATAAATTGTTCTTTTTATATTATTTAAGTTTGTTGATTTTATGACCGTGCATGAAAGCTACAACGAATGATTGGTTTTCCAACAACACATTTTCATTAGTTTGAATTAAACTTTTTTATTACTTTTCAATTAAAAATTTTAATCACTTTAAATTCAAACTCAGGTTCCTAAATTGAAATTCTGATATCTATTGAATTTTCTTTCATAATCTTTAATCAAAATACTCAAAACTTCAAACATTTCAAATTGAAAAAAATTACTGAACTGGAACCGATCGTTGGAACGATCTGTCGTAGGTTAGGATTCTTGGAAGAGAAAGACTATGGGTAGGGGGTCTGTCCCCGCGCCCCCGCAGCAACCCCTCCCCCCCACCTCTCTTCCTCCCGGTCTCTCCCGTCGATGACGCAACGCGCTCGGCGACGGCAACGCGCTCGACGAAGGTGACGGCGGCGTGGCCGGATCTGGCCATTGGCTGTGGCCGCGGGCCGCCAGCGGCAGCGGCTCGACGATGAGTGACGGTGTGGCCGGATCCGGGGTTGGCTGGTGGTGGTGGCTCGGCGACGGCGACCAGATGCCGGAGAGGTTGAAGAAGCACACCAGATAACTATGTGTGTTTGTTGCAATGGTACTAAATCTGATACCCGGGGTATCAGGTTTAGTGCCCTAGGTATCAAAATCATAGTTATCTGGTATCTTGGGTTATAAGTCTGGTATCCTAGATGTACCCTAACAGCTTTGCTAACGTCAGCACGTCTGTTGAAATGGACACCTAACAGCCCTGCTAACGTCAGCACGTCTGTTGAAACGGACGTTCGTCTGTTGAAACGGACGTTCGTGGTATAGTCGGTTCTTGCTGCAAATCGTAGTTATCGATAAAACCGCTCAAAAGTACTGGATGCCGACACACACAGGAGAATTTCCCAATTGCATTAGTATGTTCTGCAGACGTGCTAGCAAGAAACTATTGTGTGCTTTTCAAGTAATCAGGAGAGGGAAAAAAAACAAGATATGCATTATTTTACGTTAGTACGCACAGTAGTAGAGAGTATTTACACCCATACTGTACTTCGCTGGCCATCACCGAGACCGAGCGCCGGTCTTCGGCCGGTCAGCTGGCGAGAGAAGTGGCGATTTTGCTCACCACCTTTAATTTACGCCCACTGCGTGCGTGCTACACGTCCCGTATAGTCTGCACCCATCTTCTTCACGTGCGCGCCCATCGCCGCCGTCCACCCTCTCATCCACCTCCGGCCACCCCCGCCGCCGCGAAACTCCACTTCACACCCCCAAATTCTTTTTCCAAAAAAACTCCACGTTTTCCCACTCAGCGCGGCGCAGAATAGACTAGACTCTCACCTGCCACTCCCCATCTGCGTCTCCCCCCAACTTTTTAAAAGCCAACGCCTCTCGATCCCAGATTAATTGTACTCATACAGTCATACTGTTCCACGAAATAACTCCACCTGCACACGGCCGCGCACTCGCCGTTGAACCTAAGCTAGAACTAGCTAGGCGTTTCGGTATGGCTTGCATCTCGTTCGCGCCGCCGTCGCCTTCGCCGGCGCGCGGCGCAGTGATCCGGCGCCAAACGCGGGCGTCGGTGTCGGCAACAGACAGGCAGGAGGTGGTTTCCCCAAAGCGGCGGCTGCCTCTCCGCAAGGTGCCGGGCGACTACGGCCCGCCGGTGGTGGGCGCGATCCGAGACAGGTACGAGTACTTCTACGGCGCGGGCGGCCGCGACGCCTTCTTCGCGTCGCGCGTCCGCGCCCACCGATCCACCGTGGTCCGCCTCAACATGCCTCCGGGCCCCTTCGTGGCGCGCGACCCGCGCGTGGTGGCGCTGCTCGACGCGGCGTCGTTCCCCGTACTCTTCGACACGTCTCTCGTCGACAAGACCGACCTGTTTACCGGCACGTTCATGCCGTCCACCGATCTCACTGGTGGATACCGTGTCCTCTCTTACCTCGACCCGTCGGAGCCCAACCATGCTCCACTCAAATCACTGCTCTTCTTCCTCCTCTCCCACCGTCGTCAACACGTAATCCCCAGCTTCCGTGAGGTGTATGGTGATCTGTTCGGTCTTATGGAGAATGATCTGGCTCGTGTCGGGAAGGCGGATTTCGGTGCGCACAACGACGCCGCCGCGTTTGGGTTCCTCTGCCGTGGTCTCCTCGGCAGCGACCCGACGAAGTCATCGCTGGGCCGTGACGGGCCGAAGCTGATCACAAAGTGGGTGCTTTTCCAGCTGAGTCCACTCCTCAGCCTCGGCCTCCCAACCCTCGTCGAGGACACGCTGCTCCACTCGCTCCGCCTCCCGCCGGCGCTCGTGAGGAAAGACTACGACCGCCTCGCGGAATTCTTCCGCGACGCTGCCAGCCGCGTCCTCGACGAGGCGGATCGGCTCGGCGTGTCGCGCGAGGAGGCCGTCCACAACGTGCTGTTCGCCCTCTGCTTCAACTCGTTTGGTGGAATGAAGATTTTGTTCCCGACGCTGGTGAAGTGGCTGGGCCGGGCCGGGGCGCGCGTGCACGGGAGGCTCGCGACGGAGGTGCGCGCCGCGGTGAGGGAGAACGGAGGGGAGGTGAGCATGAAGGCGCTGGCGGAGATGCCGCTTGTGAAGTCGGCGGTGTACGAGGCGCTGCGGATCGAGCCGCCCGTGGCGATGCAGTACGGGAGGGCGAAGCGTGACATGGTGGTGGAGAGCCATGACTATGGGTACGAGGTGAGGGAAGGGGAGATGCTGTTTGGGTACCAGCCGATGGCGACCAAGGACCCGAGGGTTTTCGCGAGGCCGGAGGAGTACGTGCCGGACAGGTTCCTCGGGGAGGAAGGGGCGAGGCTGCTGCGGCATGTCGTGTGGTCGAATGGGCCGGAGACGGCGGCGCCCACGCTGCACGACAAGCAGTGCGCCGGCAAGGACTTTGTCGTGCTCGTCGCGCGGCTGCTCCTCGTCGAGCTTTTCCTCCGGTATGACTCCTTCGACGTCGAGGTTGGTAGCTCCGCGCTTGGATCGTCGGTGACCGTAACCTCGCTCAAGAAGGCCACCTTCTGAGACAACAGCCGGTCAAAGTCTCCGGCGCCCTGGTCATCTTCTTTTCCCTTCCTTTTCATAGTGTTTTAGAGTTCTTTTTTTTTCCCCTCACTCTACTGTGTGATCGATCGGCTTGTACGGATACTGAGTTGTAAAAGTTGTTAGTATTTAATTTCTTTAGAAAATAGAAGACATTTTTCTTCCCAAGAGACTTTGGGTGTCTGTAAGCTTCCTGGTAAGATCAGGGAAGCACCGGTGCTAATAACGACATGTAGATTAGTGCCATACTGCTGGGTTAAGATTCCCAGAGTCGGTGATGGAGATGTCACCATGTTATGTTACTAGTCATAATCATATGGAGTAGGTGTGCAAATTATTGCGACTAATCTAACATGAGACCTACCCTCGTTGTACTGGGAATCAAACTTGATGCATAAGTGCTGCATACAAATGTAGATAGCCAACAAATTGCTTTGCAGTGGCGGCTAATTAGCGCTTGTGATGTCGCATTACTACGCAATAATGGCGATCGTTTAGAGTTGAAAGTGGATGGACAAACCTAAAGTGATCGGTGTCTCAGTGTTGAATGGTCGCCCTGTCCAGTAGAACTAAGCTTGCGATTCTGTATTATAGTCATACGGCTACAGATGGACAGTTTAGCGTACAAACTGATGGTAGACAAAGGATAACCAAAGTTGTCATTTAACGTGTATAGAGGACCTATACCAGTGCGTATAATGCAAAATAAAGGACCTATACCGCCGATACTGACATACTGTAAACCCCCACTCCCCGGTAAGGTAAACCCTGCCTACCAAGCAGAAGTGCATGTATATTTACCCGGGCAATTTTTTTTTTTAGTATTGCAATTACCTGTAGCTGTGGCGATCCAACTCTCATGGACTCGGCAGCTCTTGACGATCAGCAATATATCCACAAAAGTCTTATCATCCTCTCGTGATGACCGCACCCAGCCGCGCCTTGCTCAGCTATAGAAAAGGGATAAGGCAGGAAGAATACATTTCCTAGTCACAGCCGCATACAGAGCTTAAAAAAGATGCAATCATTCTTTACCTTAAGTTGCCAGAGGCCAACGAAAACGGGCAGGCAAATGGGCATCACCTTCGCAATTGTCTTGCCAACAGTCTAACCTTTTGGTAGCTGCTTTCCCATAAAGCGGTGCGCACTGGCACGACACAGATTCTCGCACCACATCAAAATCAATCCAACCAAATTGCAAAACGGCACTTGCTACGGGCAAGACCACTTGGAGCTTGGTATTCCACAATCAGCTTATAGGTTGCACATGGTAAGCTACAGAACGCCAATTGAATTGACATGTATAAGACTTTTTGTTAACACAGCTATCAGTCACATAAACAATCCAACTAATTAATTGTATGTTCAAGTACAATCATGCCACGAGCTCAGCAAAGAAACTGGAATTACATTTTTGTCATTTGACTAAACCATTTGATACCCATCACCTTCCTGGAGATTTCTGGCATAACCACTCAACCCTCATGCTAAAAGTTTAACATCCACAATTCTAAATACGTGCTCATGATAGCAATCTCACCTATCAAATCGTGCAAAAAAGACTTTATTAGCCAACCAAAAGTTGCAAAAATTAAAAGAGGGTTGCAATATGCAACCTGGGTCGACAAACTTAGCAGCAGAACAAATAGTAATAATAATAAAAAGAAGTGGCAATGCTAGCCCTAGTGGATGTCAAGGAAACCATATCTTTCAACTAATTAGCTATATCCTGTTAATTGAGGTAGCATAACAGTACAAAAATATCAATAAATTACTATTGGATCATTACGCCTAACCTTGAGTCCTTGATTGATGACAGGACCATTCTAAGAATTTTTTATTGTACGCTTCAGTGATGTTAGAAGGCATAAAAGATGTACTATCACATTGCGGTATAGGTCAACATGTTTCTGCCTAGATCCAATTAAAGTTTTGTTTAACACAATGGGCCACATGGAATAATGTGCTACTGGTCCACTACAGCAGCCATATCAAGGCCATGTTATCGCCAGAACAGTGGTGCAACAACAATCAAGGTCGTAAAACCATTAACAAACTGTACTAATAGTTACCGCAAGGGCCAGATGTTGCTTAGGAGTTGTTACTAATTGCATGGAACTCAAGGCTGCAATAAAATTTTGAATCCAAGATCAAAAGTGGCTGTCTATTTAACTCTTTTTGCCAAAAGCCAGTTACAAACAAGGAAATATCAACCATTTTCTTCCAACACTATATTCGAAGGATGTCGTTCTTTTGTAAAGAAAAACTCAGTCAGTGATACAAATACATCAATAATATTCAGGATAGGATTATCTTGAGCAAAAATGTTCTTATGTCAAAATATACAAACAAATTAGAGTTGATTTTAGGAGACCTACAATAATGGCGCAAAAGGTGGTCAGGAGAAGAAAAATGAAACTGGATGTGAGGGAAAGGTTGAAAGAAATGAGTAAAAGGTAGACTAAGGGTAGTATTAAGATCTCTTCTCAAACCTACCCTTAAGAAGGTTCATTCCAGCTGCCTTAAAGAAAGAACATTTCAGCAGATCATATGCTGTTCAATATAATTTTCTAACAATGAAGACCAACCAAAGCCAAAATTGTGGAACTAAAGGCTTGTTTGGTTTACATACATTCTCAACCATATGCCAATAATTGGCAATGCCAAAATTGTCACCTAATTTGGTTTGGAACCCAAAACTTTTGCATGACCAAATTATTTGGCACCCCTTTGATAGCTATACAGTTTTAAGCCTGCCAAGCTTGCCAAGAAAATTTGGCAACAATCCAAAGATCAATCTTGCCAAAATTATGGCATGGCATGGAACCAAACATTCCCAAAGCTAATATACAAGAAATCAAGAGAACTAGAATACACCCCAAGCTATGGGGTTATAATAGAGAATGGCTCACAACATATCTTTGATTAAGTGCATCAAACTCCACAGAAGCATGGTGGAGCTTAACCTATCAAGGGGATAATTGATATAAGTTGACAGGTTTATGATGGAGGTAATCTGACTCTAAACTCCACAGAAGCATTTGGCCTCATTGGATGCAAATTGATGCCATAAAGCATTTGAGGTGGCATGATGTTTCCTTAGCAATTCATTGCAATCCAATTGAGAATATAAAGTATTGAAACAGTATACTAAACATCATGGTTACATATTCTGGATAGTACCGCATTTCTCATTTGACTTACTAGATTGGTCTTCAGGACTAGAAAATAGAGATATCAGGGGGTGGTCCATAAACTGATTTCCAGGACAATGGAATAGTCCATCCATTGGGCCCATTTCCTGAAAATTCGCATAAGGATTCATAAACACAGGAACCCAAACAATTTGCTCTGATCACAGAAAATATTGAGTATTGACGTTCCTAAAGAAGAAAAGTAAGCTAACTTAACAATCTACATGTGAATAACTAATAGAGTTTATATAGAAATGTACCATGGAACTGCTCAGGGTCTCGAGCAACAAGTTTACATACTGCATCAGATAACTGGAAAGATTCTGGCATATTGTCCCCTTCTGAGCAGTAGCATAGTACACAAGTAACTTTCAAACCTTTGGCCTGTAATGACATAATAAGACATTAAACATATTGCAGCACTGACATCAAATGGTAAAAGCAAATCAATCAAACCTTGCAAGCAGAGAATAGTGCTGCAAATGGCAAGCTCGAGTAGTAATCATTTATCGTCATCTCCTCAGTGTCACCAGCCATTTCTTCTGAAAGACCGCCACCCTCAACTAGATTAGCAAGACACTTCCACCTTCGTTGAGATGGATCATATTCCTCAAGCTTCTTCCAGCCTAAGTTCTCACATTTCGGATCAGAACCATCCTCGTTGCAACTCGAAAGGTAATATACTTGCATATCACTACATGGTAAAATCAATTAATGAACCTTAAATACGAGCCAAAGGCGCAATCCTAATCCTAAAGGACAGGATATGTGAAGCTATACATTTCAATTACCTGGATGCATCGATTACCCTCCTCTTGCCTGAATCTAAACTTGAGAGGATAACAACATGGTCTTTCCCGATGCTACTTATAAAATTAGCAACATTTTTTGCAAATGAAACCACCATCCCCTGAACCAGCATAAAAGGTTTAAGGTGTCAAAACACATGAAAAAAAAATCATCGATTGCAAGTGCAAAGCCATCATAATAGATGCAGACTGCAGACAACTTATAGGACTCTACCAACTAGCACAATTCCAACCGAAGAATAAAAGGCCCAAGCATCGCCTGCAATTCTAAGTTCCATCCACATCATACCTCTTTGAAGAAAAGGTCCATAGATCAAATAAGCTATGTAACATTAGCTCACAAGGAAGGACAGATATTAGTGTAGGAAACGCAATCTGCGATGTACAAAAAAAGGAAGCTGATTCTATAATATCAAACAAAGATGAACATTTTTAAAATTACAATATAAAATACAACAGAGAATAATAATGTTATTTTATGCATGATTTAAAGAGCCTTAACCCATGTGCAAAAAAGCTCGAAAGATGGTTAGCTAGTAAGAATACAAAAAAACAAAAAGAACAAGCCAGGTACAAAATTCTGTAACTGTATGAAACATAATATCATATAACCAGTTAGCCACATATGAAAATGGAAAGTATCTCTAAGTACCATTTTAAATTTGTAAACGTTAAAAACAGAAATAATGGGTGGCAAATAGGTGAAATTAACATACTGTAATAATTGGGGAACGCTGCTGAATGAAAGCCAGCCTATGGGATGCAGATTCATAAGCTGCAAAGAGAAAGAGAAAGGAGGTACCTAGGTGAGTAGAAGACATTATATTTCAACTATTCACACACTAAGGGCATGTACTTTAGAATACACCCTAAGTAGTACCATGCTGAAGAACAATATGTGTAGCTGAATCTTAAGGTATAGTATAATTCTAAACATAGGTTACTTTTTATTTCTCCCTTCTGTAATTCTCTTAGAGCTGAACAGCGCATTTCATCAAATAGCTGGTGTCCAGAGCACAAAGCCTTCATACTGGACAACACATTTCATCGAACAGTTGGTGTGCACAGCCGAAGGACCAAAACTACAAATCCTCCAGCCAATAGACATTGAGCACCAACACCAACACGCAACACAATCCAATCCATCAAATGTCCAGATAGCATAGAAGAGCAAAGGATCGAGCACCCAACCTTCAAGCGCGAGCGCGAGGTCGCCGACGGCGTCGGGGCCGAAGGCATCGTTGCCGGCGCAGGGCAGCACAGAGGGTTCGTCGAGGTACGCCACCCGCCTCGCCCGCGACGAAGAAACCAGCAGGTCTACGGCGAGCTGCCCCACGTTGCCGATCGAGAGCGCCGGCTGCAGCCGAGAGAAAACCAGATCACCAATTTTGCACAGGAGCCAGTGAGGGCAAGCGATTCCAAAGGGAACGGAAGAGAGGAGAGGTTAAGGGCAACTCAAACCATGATTAGGGTGGAGCAGTCCGGCGAGAAGGACTCCCCCTCAACGACAGCGTGCTCCATCGCGGCGGCGGCGGCGGCGAGGCGGCGCTCGATCCCTTCAAAACTTGGGCGAGGAGTTGATGGGAGAGACGAGAAAGGGAAATCAAGAAATACAACGCCGCTTTGTATAGTGGAGACTGGAGAGTAGGACCCTACTGGAGAGACGAGGAAAATTTTGTTTCGTTTGGGCTCGAATTGGGCCGTGAATTACTTGCGAGCCATGAGAGTGAAATGGGCCGTATTGATGTTAGTGTGGTGGAGCCTAGCCCATTACTGATTCCATAGCGCATGACACCTTATGAGTTATGAGTTTGTGACCGTAAATTGGCATATCCCTTCTCAAAAAAAAAAGAAGAAGAAGAAGAAGACAAAAAGTATACCTGTATCCCTTAAATTGTATTTTTAGACATCCTAATAAATTGTTTGGGTTAAAACAATACAGCAGATACTCTAAACCTGACCACCTAAACTTAAAAGTGGGCCACACAGAGAGTTGAGGTGAAAAAGGGATCCCTCCTCAGATATAGGTAACTAAAAATTAGGAGAAGGGGTTTCTATTTCTAAGAGTGATTTAGAGTACTATGGAAGCCCCATTTTTCTATTAAAACCCTAAAAATTAATATTGGGGTCTAGATAAGGGGACCGTTGGTCATTCTTATTCTGTTACTGATTATTGCAGGTTTACAAGCTTACATTCACTAGACCACAATTTAATCACAAGTTTGGACAGCAGCGATGAGTGTTAACAAATGTGATTATGTGACGGTAACTGCTATCACTGTAAAAGAAGATTTGCCGATCGAGTCTGTAAGAATCAAGAACTGCTTGATAAACCAGCGGTCAAGTTATTGATAAAGATAAAAAAAATGGTAAAATCTGTCCAAATTTAATTGGTTTCGTTGGCAAGGTTATCGAGAAAAAACAGGGGACGGCAGTTTTCGATCGGTGACCAAACAGTTTTGTTAAAACCTGAGATAACTCCCAAGTTACACGAACACAAACCACCCGAAAACGCTATTAGATCTCAGGCGAGATAACTGGTTAACGGCTTAACGCGGATGTTAATCTGTTCCTAAAGCATACGGGGTACTTTCTTAGTTTCTTTCTAACAAGACGTGCGGTCGTGCACACAAAAGAAACTGAGCGTCATGAGCAATGGCAGAGGTTCAATGAAGATGAAGATCTGCCACGGCAATCACAAGCCTAATTGGGAAAACAGACGGGACAGAAAAAAGACACAAATATCAGAACCAGCTAGCAGTTCTACTGCTGCCTGCATATAACCAATGAAATCGACTGCAAATTCGAAAGATACAACCCATATGATACAGTTGATGCAAATAGCTACTGATAGTGTTATATATACAGTGTACTGCATACACTTCTATCAATCAATTTTACCGGCGAAACCCAGTTAGCTGCCACCTGCATCAAGCAGGGGCGAATCGGTCCATGAGCATGCAAATGGTGGCCTCAGAGTCGGAGAGGACGCTACTCTCGTAGTCATCCCTCCTCCTCCTCGTGCTCTCCTGATGAACATCACCTCCCTTACTCTTCCCCTCGCTCTGACCCCGCCGGCTGACTCCGGCCTCGGCCGCGGCCGCTGCCGCCTCCCGGCCCATCTTGGCGAACTCCCCAAACCAAACTCCGACCATGCCCGCCATTGAGCTGAGTAAAAACTCACTGCGTCCTGAGCTAGCTCACTTGAGTGCTTGACTGGTGGCTTTGTTGGCTATAACCGTGCGGCGCTGGGCCTCTACTTATAAGCGTCCGCCTCCGGTAGGACGGGTGCGGAGTGCCGGGTGGAAGACGGGAAGAAGCGACGTGTGTAGTGTAGCTGCGATATGTTGTGAGGAGGGAGCGGGGGGAATAGTCGCGGAAAGCTGCGTGGTTTCGGCGCCGTGCGCGCGGCCGCGCCCGCCTCTCTTATTGGCTTTGTCCGTTTCGGGGGTTGGGTTGGGGGAGGAGGACCAAACCACGCGCGCGCGCGCGATCGCATCGCAATCGCACGGCGCCGCGCGGTGCAAGCAACGTACGCGACGCGGTCCCGCGGGTGTGGAAGCCCGGTCGATTTGGAGGCACGCGCGGCGCTACACTGCCATCGTGTGGTGGGTGGATGAGGAGAGCGGGGGAATCCCCGCGCGCTCGCGCGCGGTGGATATACCCCCCGGTTTGGCACGCCGCGATCCCGCGGCGGATGCGGAGATGCCGCGCCGGAGAATATCCTAGCGGCGCGCCGTGCACGGCTCGCGATCTCTTGGGTTTCGGGGCGCGCTGCGGCTGCGCGCAGTAATTGATTCGGGGAATCACCGAATCAAACCCGGATCGAAACGTGCAACACGCTCGTCCAGCGAAGCCATGGTTGGGCTACTTCGTGAGGTGCAGGAGCGTCAAGTCGTGGTCATGGACTCATGGCCTCGTGGGATGGCTCGAAATGTATGGACATTTTGGACTTCGGAAGTTTGGAAGAACGGTGTGCCAAAACTCATGAAGCTTTGAAGAATATCCATCGTATATTGAATGTGTGCACAATTGCTTGTAACCATCACAAATTTTGCACGGTTTAGCTTGCTACAAATTTACTACCACCTCCGTTACAGATTGTAAGACGTCCTACATCTCTTGTAAGATGCCTTACATTGTGTAACGGACTAATACTTACTTAAAAATTTGAGAGAAATGATGTACGGCACTTTTGGTCGGCGAGGACGCGTGGATGAACGGGAGCATGACGCGTGCCCCATCTAAATCGACGTGTTTTTAATCTAACGGTCGTCGTCCGTTAGAGTCTAACGTCCCTCTTCTTCAACGGAGGCATTTTCTCCTGCAACAGCAAGAGCAAATCCTGGTCATATATTTTGGGCTTGAGGGTGGAGCAGGGGAGGAGGGGACCACCGACGACTTAAAGGGATAGCAAGGGCGGTGGACACGAGCGTGCGGCGAGACGGTGGTGGCATCGCGGGAGCCGCGGGGACAGAGAACCGGCGGTGGACGGTGTAGGCGTCAGAGGCGACCGATCCCAATGACTATTTCAGTGGTATGAGCCACTGTCGATAGGTGAGAGGGGTCTTGCCGGCGCCGGCAACCCAGGGCGATGGCACGCGGTGGCATGGTCGTCGATGCGGAGGAAGATAGGGAGATAGAGGGTGTGGGTCAATGACGAACATGGAGCCACGGAAAAGAGGTAGAGATGCGGTAGAGATGGAGGCGTCGGAATGAGGGTCGCCCGTAGAATCTTCATTAAAATATACATTGTGTAATGTTAAAAAAAAACTCTATCCTAATGGATGCACCGTCACCCCCTAGTCAACTCCTTTGCTAGGTGTATCATAATAGATCTGCTGCAGATAAGTTCTCAGATCTGAGTATCCGTATCAGTATTTGGAGCCCCGCTCCGGTGGTCTCTACTGTCAATATTATACTGCGAGTATAAATAATCTAAATCGTTTGTATGGTAATATTCTTCTATATTTCAACTACTATTAACTGGATTTCTATTTTGGCAGTAGAGACCACCAGATCAAGCGAGGCTCGTTAGTTGAAGAAAGAAAAATATCTTTCCTGCAAGTGAAGCAAACTATCTGAAGAAAGATATTTCACACCCATTAAAGAGAGACCGAGATCAAAATATCTGGTGTAGCCGAGTGGTAGCAGTGAATTACCGTATCTCCTCCACTCAATCGTTCGAGATCGTCAGCTAGCTTACTTCGTAAGTTCGTAGTATCACTGAACTATCTCGACAGAAGACAAGTAGGCTTTCGCTACAGAGTGATCGATTTTCAGCATTTAGACACTACAGCCTTTGATATTTCTGAAGATTTGCAGAAAAATCACACACGACGGTTGAAATCATCTAGCTGAAGTACTTTTTATCTAAAATCAAAGACAAGGCCACTCTACTGGCCGAAGCAATCGATCAGGATGGACAAGAAAGCGTCTTCTTGGACAACGCCCGACGGCGCGCTACCAACAGCTGCGGCCTGCTTCTTGGCGACCTTTTCCACGACCGCGCCGTCAGGCTTATTCTGTCCGTCAGAACGACCCGTGCAGCCATGCTTCGATCCTGTGCCAATCGAAGTAGACACCGTTCTGAACGCCTGCGCGCCGCTGGCCCGGATCCTCTCACGTTCCAGCGTCCAAATGTCTATCAGGCTAGACATCCCGATCGCAAATCGATCACAGCTTCTTCAGAAGTCAGAGAAAGAACACAGCAACTGATTTTCTGATATGAGAACGGCAAATAGGTGGATTGATGATTGATGAAAGCAAAGATCAATAGAGAAATCTTAAGAAGGGCGTGTAGCAAGAACATGGCAATTTATAGGGGCTCTTGCAGGTTGCAGCTATAGCACATCGATCTATCACTGCCAGTGCTTAGTGACGCTGGGACCTAGCAGAAGAATAAAAATTGGAACCTAGTGACGTATCTATAGTTATACTCCATTCCTGGCACACAGGATTGAAGCTGATCAGCCATCTGTATGTTCTTGCCGCTATAATTTACACGCGGTCTGAAAGCCGGCAAGTGCAGGGGGAGGAGCTATCTGAAACACGCGCCCGATCTTGATTGGTGATTGGGCAGGCCGCGCGATTGTAACAGCTAGCGGTGGGCGGTTTCAGGCCCATCCCGGCGGTGAGCGGCGATTCCCGTGGGTCTGGGTGGAATCGTCTTGTGTTGCAGTGGGCTCGTGACGGCGACCGCGACGACAGATACAATCCTGGACTGTTCTGCTCGTCGCCATCGCCCCCAACTACTGAGTCTGACAGTCTGACTCTCGTGCAAGCTGACGTTTTTGCTTACTTCTTCCTGGAACACAAATACACAATCAAGTCCACGCTTTGGTGAACAGATTTGGGTGAACACGTACTGGGCTTTGTTGCAAACTGGCCGAGCATATTGGGCTCTAGAAATTCAGAGCACTCTCGTAGGTCGGACAAAAAATTCAGGCAAAAAACATCGGCTGGATGGACGCAGATACTGAATACATTTTCAGTCATCATCACAACGATCTTATCGATCAATCATCAATGGTTGGTTAGTCGAGTGAAGCCCAGAGGAGAGAGCGAAAAACCTATTGTTTTTTCACAGGTATTTTACGCTCAGTTCTTCAGGATGGTTCTTGATGTTCCAGTCCTGTCTCCCGAGAGAGATCTCCAGGTTGGGTGCAAACGAGTCTTCAGGTAAAAGCTGCTCTAGGCTTGCAAGGGATGGAGATGATGAGCTTGTAGGACTTGAGGAGTTGGTAAACGTCATCGCCTCAATGCTCGCTTGTGCTGATGCTCCCATTGGCAGGTTATTCCCGGTAAGATGATCAGAATCAGCTGCCTGTTCAAAGACACATGACACACAACAGATGCATGATTTTTCAACCTCACTGAAAGAAAACGTGCATGCTCCTAACTAATAAAAGTTGGGTTTGAACAGCACATATATTCGATAACGAGAGAATGTTTCCATTGATGACAGTTCAAAATTTTCATACTATACATAGAGATGTTACTATAGAGTACGTACACTTTCAACTCGATCGATACTAACACTACTATTTATGATCAGATAAGGGGTTACTGACTAGAACTGTTTCAGGGCCTACAACAACAGTTACGGTCACAAGCTAGTCCAAACAAGTTCAACAGAAGTGCTAGCTAAGTCAAATATGTGGCTCTTGGTGTAGTTAATACTCTCTTCCCATTTATGCCTGTGATCTCAAAGATGCGTGCATAGATGTGTACCTGAGGAGCATCTTGAAGCACTGGTGTATAGTTATGTTTCTGACAGCGGTGTAACGAGTCAACAATTGCGACACCCTTTTCCAGTACTGGCGTATGGTCAGTCTTCCTGTACTCAAACAGAAATTAAGAGAGGCATATCTCTTATCAGTTCCATGTAGCCAAACATTGCTCAATTTTAAAATTAACTGTAAACCGTTCGGTCTATGGTCAGAATTAGATGTAGCAAAACATATACATGCATGCATGGACCTGCAAGAAAGTACTAGTGTGTATGTTTAACCCATGCATTATTCAAAGTGCATGTATATATATATATATAACTAATTCAAGAGCTATCGCCGTACATGCTTTATCATTGCAGACATGAACTAACACTCCTCCATGTTTCTTTGTTGCTTAGCTAGCTGACTAGCTCGACACTGTGTAATCTGTGATATATATAGATCAGGAAACACCGAAACAGTCATGCCCTTGTGCCGTTGCGGCAACTGGGAACACGCATGCCTTGATCTGTCCCTACACTCTACCAATGCAATGCACCCAACAACCTGGAATACTGGCTGACTTATTAACCGATCCATTTTTGCATGCATGGCCACCAGTCAGTAACTCAGAGAAAACGCAGCGCTAACTACTGTTACTAGACCTCCGTATCTGACCTGCCTTTGCTCATGCATGCATATGTGGTATATATCGATCTCCCAATGCTATATATCCATCCACAGCTACGTACTATAGCTTCTTGCATCGACTAATGTGCCTTTCCTTTACTTTAATTTCTCATATACTTGACATCGAGTTCTTCGAGATGGGGACAGTATAGAGGGGGATATCAAGAACACAAGAACAAGGTAGCAACTATCTCAAAAAGAAAAAAAAAAGAGAGAGAACAAGTTAGCAACTAGCAACTGAAACAAGCTATCGAAGTGCAGCAGCAGGGGCAACATTATGAGTGAGTGAGGAGAGGGAGATGCATGTGGACACAGAGACAAGGAGAAGCGTGCATAGGAGAGTGAGGACAAGGGGAAGAGGTCGGCCGGGAAACATATGCGCTACAGAGAAAACACTAGTTGTCACTCAGTGCAACCAGGCCGGCCTGGCATGGGGAGTCCTGCATGGCGCGCGCATATGCAAAGAAATCGGTCGAATGGAAGAACAGGAGAGGCTGACGTTGCAAAGCTGGCACTTCAGAAAAAATATGTGAGAGGATATATACAGCTAATTCGGGGGCATTTTTAACATCATTGGGAGATTATACGTGCTGGTGTAAGTGTGTCATCATGCATGCATGGAGTACTATTTCATTTCTTCTTAAAAATGCTATCTGCTTTTGCCGCAATGATCAGAGTTTGACGACTGCAGGATTAGTTACTCATTGGATCGACTTACTCCCTTCGTTCCAAAATATTGGTCGTTTTAAGTTTTTTTTTCTCGGAAATACGCAGAAGTCATGTACATTTTTGTATTAAGGATTAGGGAAAGAGTTATGCAAGAAGCCAAAACGGGCTTACAATAGAGATGATATCTCGCAATAGATGGGGAGCGACCAGAAAGAGAAACGGCTAACAACCTAGCTAGGAGGCATGTCCAGTTGGACTCTTTCCCCAGTCCTTAATAAAAAAATGTGTAGGACTTCTGGTCGTTTTATGTTTTTATTTGTAATGTATCCATCTTATTCAAAAAATTAATGAATTATTATTTCTTTTGTTTTTAAAGTATGAGTTATTTTTATTATTTGTACTAATTTTTTAAATAAGACGAATGGTCAAATGTTATAAAAAAAATCAAGATGACATCTAATTTCGAGGGGGAATACCCAAACTTACTTATGTGGAACACGTGTGACTAAGTCGCACGATAATCATGGTCGTTGCCCGACGTACGTATACTAGCTATAGCTAGTTTTGAATATCAACACGGTATCCCATTTTTAACCTTAGTCGTCATAGATCTTGTATACGTACGTGCTCTCTACATAAAAAGCAAATAGAACTATATATGACACACCATAGGGAACTAAAGATATTTTTCATGCAACCAGCTCTTGGATATTAAATAGGTAGCGAAGAAAAACAAAAGTTTATATTGCTGTTTCAGTGTACTTGATCCAAAACGTACGGCTTGTTTTTTGTTGGATGAAAATATTTTATTCTACTGCAGGGGTTTGTTTGGACGACCAGTTTAATAATAGCATTTTTGTTTTATTAGCATTGGAAAGGTTCGACTAATATATATGTTTTAGATTCTAGTGAACCAAATCAACACATAACAATTAGATTATGCACACCCCTACTCATTCCACTTCACATCCTTCAAACACCCTGAACAAAGCATGCATTGACTCAATACATGTTATAATCTACGGTGTGATTTTTATGCTGTCAACGTTGCTCTTAATTTGTTATACAATCTATGTACAGTAGTATATATTTTATCAACTTATAAAGAGTATAACATGTATTACTCCCTCCGTTTCATAATGTAAAACGTTTGACTTTTTGTTCAAGTCAAACTTAAGTTTGACCTTATTTATAAAAAACGTAGTAACATTTGTAACACACAATAATTAGTTTAATCAAGTTTATAATTAAATTATCTTATAAATGTATTTATTTTGTGTATAAAATATTGCTATATTTTCTATAAATTAAATCAAATTTAGAGAATGTTGACTTAATAAAAGTCAAACCATCTTACATTGTGAAGTGTAGGAAGTAGCCTTTTAATTTCTTGGTTTCTACTATTATACTTTAACCATTGATTATTTTATAATATATCATAAACAACAACACAAAATTAACATCAAGTAAAAATATTTTCGAATAAAAAACTAAAATATACTACATGCATGACACTAAAAAAAATATATTGTTAGTTCAATCACTAATCAAAATTTTCAGATGTTGATTTTTTTATAAAATAAGAAAGCATGGTATTTTAAAATGGAGGGATCGAGTAACTATCAACTAGGGTGTAGGATATATGCCCCCCCTTTGTTAATATCTATAAGAGAAATTTTACGGTCCTTGAGAGGTACCAAACTTTACACTAGAAATTTAGCATACCTACTCAAGGACTATAAAACACTTTATATACGAAAAAAAAACAAATTTGACATATCAAATATATAAGACCGGAGGGAGTATATATAAAACATATGACCACATTTCATGCAAAATGGTGTCTTTTTCCTCTTGTCAGGAGCTACATGCAGTATGTACATATAGCATTTCAAAATGATAGAAGTAAAAAGAGAAGTGGTCTTCTCAAGAGTAGACAAAGTTCAGAGTTCAGACATTGTTACCATTGTAAAGCAAGTGCAAAATGCGCAAATAACATTTCAACGCACTGGATGAGGCTAAAATATTACTCCAATTGAAGATGAGAATACTGCTCAGATATGCGTATATATATATGGGACCATGCTTTTTAGCAGCAGAAAATAATGGCAATATTAGAATACATATATAAAGCTCGCTCAAATTTAAATGCAGTTAAAGATAATAAAGCTCTGAAACCGGCAGGATGGAACTGATCAACAGACCTTGGGGGAATGGTTGGACGAGGAGGCGATGGCACTACTGCCAGTGGAGCAGTTGCTGTTGACGACGTTGTCGCGCAGAGGAAGTAAGCAGCTGCAGCTGCTGCAGCGGAGCTAGTCGCCGCAGCAGACGAGCCACAGATCCCAACCATGTCTTCACATGCGGGCATTATCGGTAGCACCACCCTACCACCACCACCACCTCCTCCTCCAGCTGCTGCCGCCTCCATCGCCACCATCTCCATTCCTGCCTGCTGCTGCAGCTGCGCCTCTCCTGCAAAAACACGCAATGATCAATTTAATTATTCACCGCTTCGTGTGCATCTGTAATTGGTGCAGAGGCTAGAAGTGTTTTTACTGTATTAAAATAAAAAAAACATGATCATGGTCACTCTGTCTAGCCTAATGACAGCTGGTTATATGGATTACCTTTTTTCCACACAAAAAAATAATTAAGTTAAATGTATACCTGCGGCAATGTGGGGTGATCTGTCCGTGCTCTTCACTGTCCTATACATCTGCACACCAGTAGATGAGTGATGGATCAATGAGGTGTGTTGCATAATGCATGATGATACAAATGGTTTTGTATAGTTAATTACATATGCAAAGGTGGTAAGTAATTAAAAGGTTATACATCTGGCTTGTCCTGGCTAGCTAGATGCCGTTTGTTTGTCACTTAGTACTTGACCCAGGGATTCACCAGAGACAAAAGTACATATGTAGTTACCAATAGTAAGAACACCCATAAAAGTGGTGGAAAAAACAAAAAGAAGCGCGCCATCATGCAACAAGATTCACCATGTTCTTTCTCTTGCATGGTGGTAACAAGTAGCTTCCCTTTAATATCACCTATCCCCTCTTCCTTTTTTATTTCTATCTCTATCTCTCTATACACGTATTACCTGGAGGTGGCTCTTGACATGCGCCAGTGTCAGATCCTTGACGTTCATCAGCTCCAGCACCGACTTCGGCGTCGCTCCTGCCGGCATGAAAGCAGACCAATTAATCGCCATGAAAAGCGCTCGTGAGAATTGGGCAATATACAAAACAATGAAGTGATGAAGTAACTATTAATTCTGCAGGCGAAAGGGAAACAAAATGTAGCTGTAGAAATGCAGAGATCGATCACATATACAGTGATGATGGCGATAAGGGTAGCTTAATTAGCTAGCTAGCTTACTCTCATGGCCGCCGAGGAGCTCGACGGCGTGGACGAATCGGGCGTGGAGAGCGGTGGTCCATCGCATCCGCGGCGCGCGGACGCTCCTCTTCGATCCCGCAGCTCGCTTGAACGCGCATCCCTGCGGCTGCAGGTGGCGGCCGGCGCCGGCGGCGTCTTCTTGCGCCGGCGTCCCGAGCCCCAGGCTCAGGCCGGGGGGATCGGCCGTGCCGGAGCTAGGGTTTCCAAAGAACGACGCTACCTCGCCTCTTCCTTCTGCGTCCGTAGTAATCACCGATCCTGTCGCCGCCGGCGTCGGCTCTTCGGATGATGCCGCCGCCGCCGCCGAGATGGCCGGAGGGCTTATCCGGAGGGAGAGATTTGGCAGGTTCCTTTGCAGCATTGCAAGATCAAGCTAGCTATTGGCACCTAGCTAGCTTATAGCTCAATGATCAATGGAGGGCAATACAAGACACACAACAACAGCTACTGTCTCTAGTAATTCTTGGATCAAATGATCATATACTTGTGTTGCTAGAATTAAGATAGTAGAGGACCGTGGTGGTGGAGGAGGAAGAGGTAGGAAGGGAGATCGAGTTATAGCAGTGGTGGTTCTGGTGTGATCGATCAAGAAGAGAAGAGGTAAAGAAGAAGAGGAGGCTAAGAGAGAGAGAGAGAGAGAGGGTGGGAAAAGGAGATGTGGAGAGATGGCAGGAACAGTCACTGAGAAAGAGAAAGGGGGAGGTGGGGTAGTGGATTTGAGCAAAGTGGTAGTGGTAAAAAGGAGCGAGGAGAGGGGGGAAAAAGGAGAGGCTTGGAGCATAGGGGGTAGTGATGAGGGCAAAAAAAGAAGTGGTGATTAGGTCATGAGTGGTTTATGATTTGGTCCTTGGGAATGCTGCTCAAAGAGAGAGTGTGTGTAGGAGTATGTAAACTTTAGAGGGCAGTGTGTATAAGATGAAGGTACTAGCTTCTTCAAAGAAGGCCATTATGGAGCTACAGTTGCTGTTCCAGGCGGTATTCATGTGCAAGCTGACAAGGAAACAAATACTTTTGTATATGATCGATGTAAATGTTCAAAACATAGTTCTTCGTTTTTTACCATAACATTATCCACACACAAAAATTACTATGGTATGTTTGTGCCATTGTTAGTTGTCTGATGAATAAAAGGGTTTGTTCTAATTTTTGGTGCATTTCAGTAACTCAAAAACTATGTGCATGTTTTCTTTTCTTGAAGAATGTCACGGAGAAAGGTGAGTTACTACATGATTGTGGAACCCTTAGAAAAAAAATAGTTGATTTATTAGTAATACCAATATAGTGGAAAAAATTATTCTACACCAAGTAAGTTAAAGTGGGATACTAGTAGTAGGATCAATCTAAAAACATTCATGTTTTGAAATACAATGGATCATAAATATTTATACTACCACATAAATTACTGAAAATTGAATAATTGGTGGTGGTCCGTAGAACTTACAAATCAATAGTTGATTTCATTTCTAATGTCATTCTACTACCACTAGAGAGCACGTACTGAAGCTCTTGTGGGTTTCAGGGTTTTAAGTACCGCGTACGAATTAACTTTTTTTTCTCTCTTCTCGCAAATTGTCATGTGTCTTTCCAAGGAATCTCCATATATGAATACCGCACGTTGTTTTTAAATACTACACTTTTGATCCATTGGCTAGCATTTATCCAAACTCTTCATCTGACAGCTAATACGATTTTGACGACGTGGTGCATTATTGTTTCAAGAGGGCTTGTTGCTTTCACTACTTTAGACAAGCAAAGTAAATATGCAATATTAAAGAAAAATCAATATCTCATCCACAGCTTTGATTAGAAATCCTAGATTAATTAAATAGCAAAGTCCCAAACGAAATTGTTTCTGTTTTCCGGTGATTGGCCCATCAAAACATGGTAGGGACTTGCTCAAGAATTCTAGCCAACCAGAGTTATGCATTGTGTGCTGCAGAGATGGGTAGCTTTTCATCCGAAGGCAGAGAGGGGCTCTGCAGGGTGTGCAGGACCAATTAGGTGTAAAATGTGCTGACAGCCATCTCTCTTTTGGAGGTGCACATATTCAGCAAAGCAGAGGTATAATGCCCCCAACCTAGGCCTCTTGGGATCTTTCCGTATTCATGAAAGGAAGAGGGTATGTGACGATGGAAAACGCTGCAGGATGAAATGAATGTGGTGGAATGCGACAACACGTTATGGGTGCACACTGCTACTAGAGAGAGTGACATGATAGTGATATCTCCATCAGGACATGCTGCATCTCGATCAGCATCATCAGTCGCAAGCGGTGGTCAGCAGGTCAGAAATTGAAGCAGCTTCACTGATCACTTGGCAATTGTAAATTTGAAATACAGTTACACACACATGTTTATGATTTGATTTGCTTGCACAATACTGAATTACTGATCTGATCACTAGCTTAGCTAGCATACGGTTAACAGTAATTAACTTATGCACGTACACATACGATCGAGACCGAATCAGCACGCACGTGTGGCTGTCACGTGAGAGCAAAGATGAGCAAGGGGATAATAGATTATGGCTGCTGCATGCCTATCAATCTCCATCTCTTAATTAGCTACAGCTAGCTAGGAAGGAGGAGTACTACACAAGAATGGCAGGCCAAGGTGGCCAAAAGCAGCAGCTCCTATACATTCCGATCTCGTCGTCGTCTTCAGCTCGCACAGATACAAACCCTAATTAATCCACATCAACCAATCAATCACTCTCCACAGCCAAGTTAATTAAGTTGGGCCTCGATCGAAAGGACGAGACGAGCGAATTTAACAGCGAACAAGAGGAAAAAAATAATTTAACAGCGTACGGCGATTATTCCGACCGCGCGCACGTATAGCAGCAGCAGCGCGGCAGCTGGGGAGATGGGAACAAGAGGGAAGAACTTCTCGAGGCGATAAACAATGGAGGAAAAATTCGAAAGGGGAATTCCGATTCCGGCCTGTTTGATGCGTCTCGTAGCTCCGGTCAGCGCCTAATGCGGCGTGTTCCTCGCGTAAAGCACGTACGTACGCCCCGGCTTTTTCGATCGCGCTTGCTAATTCCCATGCAATGCGAGAGTTAATGTGCTTGCTGCCCTAGCTAGCCAGCGTCTGTTTGTGCGTGCCCTGGCGCCTTGGCTTAATTAGTTTAATCGCTGTCGTGAGTTGGTAATCCTGTCTGTCTTACCACCACTATGCGTTGCTCATGTGCTAATGGCTAGCTCACTGACTCTCTCTCTCACTCACTCACTCGCTCACTCTGTGAGGGTGAGTGTTTGTGTGTTTCTTTTTTCTTTCTTTTTTTTTTTTTGCAGCAATGAGACTTGGTTGATTGCTTGATAGTGGGGATGAGACCTGAATGTGCATGATATGATGTGTGTACGTACGCGGCAGAGAGGCAATAACTATATATGGGGATCAAGATGTCTGGAGCAAATGGCATCATTCGCATGTCTTAGCTTAGCTTAGACCAAAAGTCACTACTACTGAAAAGGCGCTACAGGAAATTGCGGGGCCAATCAGCAATTGAGAAGTGAGAGCCTGCTGCGTGCCTAAGATAATAGCTACTCACTAACAGTGAAAATTAACTCGCTTTTTGTGAAGAGAGGGGGAACACTCTGGTTGTTGTTGCAGGGAGACTAACATGCATGGTGTATCATATCGCTGATGGCAATCCCTCTGATAGTACATCAGCACTAATCCTGTGTACTCTCCTGCGCTGCTGCTAGCTGCATGGCCGTGGGACTCTGGCACGTCTAACTCGCCAATAGCCACTGTCTCCCCGGGCAGTTTGCCAGTCCATGGACCAGACCGTGTCTCCACCTTAGTGGAAACACCGAAACTGGAGATAGAAATTGAGAAAAACAATCACCAACACCAAATTAATAACCCCTTTCTTTGCAATCCGGATCAGTCACAGATCACTGATCTATATCGGAGTGCCAAATGTGCGAGCGTGTTGAATGGCGTAACTAATCGATCGATCGAGTTCTTTGTTAATTTGTTTGGCTCGTCATGAGTGCTCTCGCGACTACTTGGCTTTGCACTTTTTGCAGCTCACACGTGCGGTCCTGGATGCACGTCGATCCGGTGCCCACACAGAAACCTATATTCGATCTAGTCAGAAAACTAGGCCAAAACCACATCGCTAGTATTCGCGGAAGTGAATTATCATAGGAGATCTAATCTTAATGATGACACCAAGACACGGTATTTGTTAACGTGGTTCGGACAAGCCTGCTCCACGAGACACTGATTACATAATTTTAATTTTAAGTTACAGGATAACCTACGATCACGGCCGATCGGCTATGCCGCGGATGGGCGCTTCCTACACCTACCTATGCTATTGTCACAGTGCGGTTACAACAAACATGTCTTCCTATTTAAAGGAGAGTTTAGGATAGAGTCTGACTCCGCTACTGTCTAAAACATATTACAACTTCAAATCCTAATTAGTAATCGACTTTGTACGTATATTCGACACAAAACTCTAACAGATCTCATGCATTGCCATCTTTTTTTTTCATATTGAGATTAATTTTCTATAAGCTGGATTAGATCCCATATGAAATTTTAAGTTTTTCTATTAAGTCCTAGTTTTTTGCTTTTCATATATGTTTGATATTAAACCGTACAAGAAGGGTGCAACAATTAACTTTTTGTGTATTTGCTGCTTTTATATCAACCCATCAATAGTGATCATTGATCATTGCCGGTTGTAGCTTTTTCACACAAACTTTCATATTAAACTGTGTTTCCAACGTTTAACAGCCATGCACATCTGCACGTACGTACGCTCCCAATATCAATTCCACACGACTAGGATCAGATCAATGGCGTGTGTGGACCTCGGAACATTGTGGTCTCCCCACCTTCCTTTCTTCGAAGAAAGGCGCGGGTTGGCCGGCCCGGCCGTAGCGTGGTCGGTGCTAGCTAGCTGTACAGGCAGGTAGCGTGGGCACTGACCGCGACGCCCCCGCGCGCGGCCGCCCTAAAGCTGCCGCTTCTCGCTAGCTCGTCGTCGCGCTCGCGGCACCGCGCCAGCGCGCGATGCGTGCGTGATTGGCTCGCGACGCCTGCGCACGGGCCGGCCCAGCTAGGTAGCCTCCCCTCCTCCCCCACTGCACGCGTCCGTGTGGCCCACGGGACGACGAGCGAGTCCACCCGACTTTTCGGTGGAAATCGCCTCCTCTTCCACGCGATCGTTGGTGGGTTTTTTTCCTTCCGGTTTGCCGGATCGGCCGGTGGTGGCGGTAGTGGTCGACTGGTTTCCGGATCTATCTTCGCTGAGGATGGGTTGTCAGGTGAAAGCGAGGGGGGGAAGAAACAGCAGGAGCGTCAACAGAGACCATGCACGGAGCTTTGCTGGGTCGGACGTCGGCTTTGCCATGCCTGCGTTTTGCGACAACGAGCCAGTTCCAAGGATAAACGGCCAACTGCGGTGACGAGAGGAAGCTCGTTGTCAGGTGTCCCGGAACAGAGGCACGATGCACGGAATGGAGTCGGACGTCGGAGTCGGCTTTGCTGTGCCTGCGGTTTGCGACAACGAGTCAGTTCCAAGGATAGTACATGTTGTTACCCATTTCATGTCCACGGTTAGATTATCTAGGCTCTGGTCTGACTGTACAGCTGATCCATATATAAGGGCTCCTTGGAACAAAGAAGAACTAGAATTATATCAAGGGACCAGCTATACATATATATGCAGCGACGGACCTAGGAAATTTACAGGGTCACAAGCACCCAATGCCAATGTGAACAGATTTTAAAATAGAAAATTTTGATCGAAATTATCAGAAATTGACCAAAACATGGTCCATAATTTATGCAAAACAGTAAAATTCTGGGGAAAAAAAGAAAATGCAAGCTGCTTTACTCCTGCTACCATGCAGAACCCATTGACGACTCTTTTTTGCTATTGATATACATATGCAGATAGATTAAAGAATTAAAATGATACTTTCAGTGGGCCAACTAAAAAACACACGTCCTTATCATCTTCTTATCTCATCAGGTTTCACACTTTCACTCATCTCTCTCCTGAATTCTTCTCATCGTTTTTCTTAGGCCCCGTTTAGTTCCAAAAAATTTTCACCCAAAAACATCACATCAAATCTTTAAACTCATGCATAGAGCATTAAATATAGATAAAAAATAAAACTAATTACACAATTGGACTGTAAACAACGAGACGAATCTTATGAGCCTAATTATGTCATGATTAACCATAAGTGCTACAGTAACCTATATGTGTTAATGACGGATTAATTAGGCTCAAAAGATTCGTCTCGTGGTTTACATGCTAGTCGTGAAATTAGTTTTCTTATTCGTGTCCAAAAACACCTCCCGACATCTGGTCAAACGTTTAATGTGATGTTTTCGCAAAAAAATTTCACGAACTAAACAAGGCCTTAATGCATGCGACTGCACGAGAGTTTTCATCCTCGTGTGCACGAGGGGAGCTCTTGATGGTACGGGCCAACGGAGCACCAGGGCCCTAAGCTATGTTGTTATTCTTCTTCTTTTTCCACTGTTCTTCTTCTTCCTCCGGTCGTTTCTTGTCTCGATTTGGTTTCTTGGTGATTACAGGACGACCACATAAACTGCGATCATCAACACGCTCTATTCATCAAGGGGATTCCATTTTAGTGCTCTCAATACCATCATGTCCATAATACATACTACAACCTAGCGTTTTTCTGAAATTTTTGGGTATTCCGGTGCCCACCCGCCACCCCGTAGGTCCGCCCTTGGACATATGTCACTCGAAAGATCCTTTTTTCTAGCAAAAAAGCACACAGATAATGTAACTAGTGTAACTAGTTAATTAGTACAATCTAATTATGATGTACAAATTAAATTGGTTGTGCAAATCAAAACAACTTTTTGGTAGCTTGCTTTAGGATTGAGATCATATAATGCTACTGTTCACAGATGTTGGTGGCTATGTGGGCCTGAGGACAGTGGGTCCCAAATCCGTAATGTTCTCGTAAACAGTAGCGTTAGAGGATTCACGACCCTTGCTTTGTCTGGTTTATTGCAACATGCCCTCAACCGGATTAATTCCCACCTTCCATGCGTGACTTTATTATTTTCTGCAAATAATATCACCAATCTCGACGTAATAGTCAAGAAACTGAGTGATGGCTAACAAAAAATATTTTGAGCGATACATATCAAAATCATTGTTTCGAAGGATCTAATTCCTATGAAAACAATCCTACTTTGGAACAAAGGAATAGCCATATCATATTCTTTGAAATTCCAATGGAATAGTCTGTTTCATAAGAGCTTGGAACAAAACTATATGATGTATATATAGATCACTTGTGTCGATGCGTGTGCTCGACACGCGCGGATCCGGGGGACCCCTTTTCGGTTCGGCACAGGGGTGCGGAATTGCCAAGGCCTGAGTTGAGGGGAAGAGGAAAGTGAGCAAAAAGGAAAATTCTCGCTATGCACACAAGACACAAAGATTTATACAGGTTCGGACCGCTAGGGAAGCGTAATACCCTACTCCTGTTCTTGCACTATGTGGTGAAGGATGAATTACAAGGTGAAGTTCTCTCCCTGGTTGTGCTAGAGCTGGTGGTTGAGGTGATATCTGGGTTTCTTCGGTTCAAACTCTCCTTTACAATGGACTTGGGCCTCCTTTTATAGTCCAAGGGGACACTACAGTGGTCTTCTACTGTTTTCTCATGTGTGAGGGATGTTCTCCCACTTGGAGCAGGCATGTCTGCCCTGTCTTGTCGCCTGTGCTGCCATGCCTCCCTTCCCCGTTGCCTCGTCGCGGTGGTCGACGAGAAAAACGGGCGGAGAGGTCACCAAAGATTTGATGCTTGGGGATATCATCCTACCCAACCAGTAGCGGGGCCCACTTGTCACCGTCTCGCTGACTGGCCTAGGCAGGGAGTAGGAGAGTAGAGTACTCATGCCCCTCTGCCATGCAACCATCCGTCGCATTAAATGCGACGGAGACGGGGCGGAGAGGTGTGTTGTCCCGCGGCGCCAGCGCTGTCAGCGCACTGTCACCGAGGGAAGACTTTGGTCGCCCACCCCCCTTTCCCTCGAACCAAGAGAAAGGAGGTGAATAGGTGATGATGAGGGGCTGATAGTCGCGCCTCACATCGCCATTAATGTGACGGGGCAGGCGTCTCCCCCTGCAGTCTTAAACACGGTGGTTTGAAGACAGCCCGCACCGCCTCTCCTCCCCTTCGGGTAGGTAGAGAGAGAGAAAAAAAGAGGGGTGCGGGGTGCGCAGGAGGCTCAGGATCGACCCAAGCCTCTCGGCGTAAAACATATGGGGCTTCGGGATCTACCCGAAGCCCTTGGTGTAGGGGTTCGGCCTCTGGGCAGCGCACTGGGCCGACCCCTCCGGGTGGCCACGTGGCTGCCTCGGGGCCTAATCCTTTGGCTCAAGGCAATGGCCTCCAAGTCCCGTGCCGGACTTGGTCGTCGCGTGTACTGTAATGCACCCTCTCCGGGGCCTTTGCCACGCCCTTGAGGTACCCCTATATCCATATCACCGACAACTTGTCTTCATGATCTCTTTCCACACAATCCTTAATAAAAAGCATGACTACAAAAAGCTTTGAGGTACCTACAACATACATTGTCTTACCATATGCTGTTATATTATTAAAAAACAAATGTCCAAATAAACCTTACGCTTTTTCGGTTTTAGGCTGTGTTGACTCAAGAAAAACCAATTACAGTACTACGACACTAGCTAACTAAAAACATTAACTATATTTGCAAGTTACATAACTCCATATTTCCATATAGTTGGTCGTGTCTAGCTTAAAAAATGTTGCATGCCATGATTTGAATAAAAACATAGCATTGTTTTCTTATTCTTTTTTTCACTTTACTGTAGAACTATTTAATTAATTCTACCTATGTAACAAGTAAGGATAAAATAGAGTAGGGACAACTCATATTTGCTTTAGTTGTTGGAATGGATCAAAACATATATTATCCCCTTCCTTTACAAACAATCTATTTTACTTTTGGTTCTGTTTAACAAAAACCCCAATTACATCACAACTAGATATGCTTGTATGAATATTAAAACACTTTTATGAGGCTCCGAAGTGATATATGTGAGTTGTGCCTTAAGTAAAACTTTTACGAGGCACAAACAAATTCTATAAAAAAGCTTCTTGAGAAACCTTGACAAATTATAATACTACAAATTTAGTTTTACAAAGTGACAGACCTATATTACATAGCATTGTCATCAAAGCCTCTTTCCACGTATTCAACATTTTTTTTTAAAAAAAGTGTCTTTTGAATATATCTGCCACATCATCCAAACTATCAGTTAAACAAATATCCAAATAAGTATCATGCATTATGATTTTTAGCTTATCTGGCATGCATTAGGTAGTTTTGCAAATGCCAAAATCTAGCTTCTCCTACATGACTTCTCATATGTGTATAAATAGGTCCTAAGCAACCGTCGTCCTATCATCCTCAACAATATTATCTAGACCATCTAGGAGTCTCGCCAAACACTTCACTGTAGTTCCAACAATGGCAACATACAAGATCTTGGCCCTCTTTGCTTTACTTGCTCTTTCTGCAAGTGCCACCAGTGCAATCACCACCATGCAATATTTCATGGATCCGTATAACCAGTACATGATACAATACTTGGGTATGGGTAGCTCTGCAGCCATGTTTATGCCGCTACCAATGGTTTCCCTGCAACAACAATGTTGCATGCAACTACGAGGCATGATTTCACAGTGCCACTGCGGTGCTAATTGTCAGATGATGCAGAACATGTAACATGCTATTTGCAGTGGACTCGGACAACAACAGATGATGATGAACATGGCGACACAACTTTCATACATGTGCAACATGGCTCCTATCAACTTCCAAGTTTCTCCCTTCGGTTGCTGTTGATAAAACTACATTACATGTAATAAATGTTGTATACTATCGTGTGCAACTAACCGTAATAAGAATCCTTGAATAAAGTATCAGATCACTTGCTCTCTGTTGCTCAATGTTATCTCTTATATTGATTCGCCATGTTGCCTCTCGATTGCTCAATAATATTTCGGTTGATCCTGCATGTAAGCATATTGCCTTTTTTTTTTTTGACATTCAAAGGCTTGATTTTATTCAACCGAAGGACCAGTTAGATCACGGTCCATTAAGAATGTTGCCTTTTACGTGTGTGTTAGTGTGTCGTTGGTGCAAATGACATATTGCTGCGTTTTAGTGTGGACTGTTAGCTGGGCCAGAACGGTGTGGCGCGTTCTTGTCGGCCCGGAATGGCTCAAACTGTTTTGTTTTGGGCCCGCAACCTCCCGAGTCGGCCAATAGCGATTGAGCGAAGCCCACTAACCGATCCACGTGGCCCGAGATACTTTTACTTACCTCGATGGGGTGCGACTCGAGCAGTCCACTCCAGCCCAATTACCAGTTTACCCATCCGCAGCTCTCGATCGGCCTCGGGCGATCCGACCTCGCCGTTGCTTGCACAGACGCCGAGAACGACGACGGCGGCGGCGCCGCCGCCGGCGAGGACGACGAGATGACGGTGTTCCACTTCCTCAACTGCGCCGCCCTCACCTTCGGCCCCCACGTCGTCTACTACTCCGCAACCCCCCTGTAACTACTCTCCCCTCCATGGCTCCTCTCCATCTCCCCGTGCGCGCGAGATCCGTATCACGAACTCGCTAGATCTGTTTGTGGCGAGCGTTCTGGGCCATGAATCCATGATTAGTTGCCTCGTCGGCTGAGGGAGGGAGCTTTTACTCCTGATGCTGCCGTTTTCGTGTGTGTTTTGGGGTTGTGAGATGGGGTTTAGTCGGTGCAATTTCGGTGAATTTTGCTCCGCTCAGTTGGATTGACACGGGACTACTTTTCTAGTTCTATGTGTGTGTTGGCGAATTCGGATTGCGTTGCTTGTTCTGGCTCGGAGCTTGTTGTCTGAACTAGGATGCTTGAATTGAATCTGATTAGTTTATGTCTACCTCCGGGTATCAAGTAAGTTCAAATGAGTGGTTTAGTCGCTTTTAGGGCTAGACGGGATCACGATCTGGGGAATACACTATTTTTTAGTCAATCGCAGCAAATATCAAGTGATCTAACTTAGTGCCACTTGAATATCGCGATGAACTTGATGCTGTGAAACTGAAAAATACATGCCAACTATATACATCTCATCAGCAAAGAGTAACTTTGTGACAGTGACAGCAAACTGTAGACCATTCTAGCTAGGAAAGATCACATTGAAGGTATTGGTGATTAATCTCAAGTGGTAGTTGCTGTATCTGAGTTCAACGTGTCAACAGCATACACATGCTAGTATGCATGTACGTGTTAACAGGATAAGTAGCCAGGATGGTTTACTAGTGCATTGGTTCCTACTAGCATGTCAGGTAGACCTATCCTGTTTCAGCAATATAGTGATCTTGCCTTGTGCAATAGTTTGCTCCATCGAGTTTGTAAAAAATAATTTGTCCTCGGAACTTTTATCTACTCAAGCAATGAACACTACTTATGAACATATGAATTAGTTCTGGTCATCTGTATAGACATACCCCATTGAACTCAATTGCAACTTGTGAGTTATTATATGACTTTTGAAATGGGTTGAATCTTAAACCCAGGATGAGAAACTTTAGATCTGTACATCACATTTGATGCAACTATAGTACTAATTTGTTTTCCTTTACATGGAAAGTAGGATACCAAAGAGTATGGCCAGCATCATTTTTGCTTTATTTGTTTGGGATGTATCTAAAATTTGTTTCTCCTTTACTTCTTTTTCTTTACAACAATGTTCTTTACTTCCAGTTCTTGTTAGCAAAACTCCAAGTACATGACAACTGCATATGTATGGATGCTATTAAAGCACATTTACATAGCTCCAAGTTTATCTACTCAATCATTCACATACGGCAATGACTTAGGCTCTGAGTTGTTACCTGTGTAAGTAGTGACTTGTGTAACACATTCTACAAGCCTTGTAAGAATCCTGTTTACAAAAGTTTCTTTATCCACCTCATAACTTACAATACTGCTAATTTTGCTTTGCAAAATGCCAAAGCTATCTGGTACAACCTTATCATCATAGTTTCTTTACACGCATTAAAGCATTGAAGAAATATCTTTGTGTAGATTCCACAATATTAGTTAAACAAATGTCCAAATAAATCTCATGCCTCATGATTCACAGCTTATGTGGCCTCCACTAGGTGGTTATGCAAAGGCCAAAATCTTTCTTGGCTTGCACGGCTACTAGCATGTATAAATAGGCCCCTAGGCAACCATCATTCCATCACCCTCAAGTCCTCAACTACATCATCGACACCATCTAGGAGAATCTTTGTTCAACACTAGTATCGCAGTATCAACAATGGCAGCCTACTCCACCAAGATCTTGACCCTCCTTGCCTTACTTGCTCTTTCTGCAAGTGCTGCTACTGCAATGACCACTATGCAGTATTTCCCACCAACAATGGTGATGGGCGCCATGGGTCCATGTAGGCAGTACATGATGCAAAAGTTGGGCATGGGTATGTCCACAGGCATGTTCATGTCACAGCCAATGGCTTTCATGCGGCAGCAGTGTTGCATGCAGCTGCAAGGCATGATGCCGCAATGCAACTGTGGCACCAGTTGTGAAATGATGCAGAACATGCAACAGGTTATTTGCGGTGGATTCGAGCAGCAACAGATGATGAAGATGGCGATGCAGCAGCCATGCATGTGCAACATGGCCCCTGCTAACTTCCAGATGTCTCCCTATGGTTGTTGTTGAATGAATCTTGTTTGCATGTACTGTAGTAACAAGTGTTGCATACTATCGTGTGCGAACACTAGAAATAAGAACCATTGAATAAAATATCAATCAGCTGTTTTCAGACTTTCAGCTACTCAGTTATTGATTTTTTTTCTGTCTCATGTCACTCTTGAAAGTTATGCTGTACGTGTTGGAGTGCCACTGGACCCAACCTACTTCACCTTCCCATGTTGATCTTAAATCCCATGTTCCGCTTGATCATGCAAATTTTCTCATGCTAGTTAGAGCAATATAAATATCTCACATTAACATATCCCTATTTGAGTAATGTTGTGTTGTGTCAATGTATAAGTGATAAGTGGTAACAGTGTACATCTGGCATAATTGGTAACAAATGATAATTAAGTGGTGAAAGCAAAGAGGTTTGTAAAAATAAGAGATGGAAGCAGAGCTATATATTTTATATTATGACAAGAGTGTTTGGTTGGTTGCATAAATTGTCCTTTTACTTTTGATTGGAGGGTCACAGTGTTATAGATTGTTGACAAATGTAGGCCTTTTTAAGTGTTGTGGTTGCTGGTTAGATGTCTACCAATCTTTAAGATAAATTACTGTCATATATAAATGGTTTTTCCTTCAGTGTTTTTATGCCCAGTTATTTTCTGCAGGTCAGAGTATGACACGATTGGGACTTGTGTAAAAGCGGCTGTTGTTTATCTTGGAACGGCACTAGTGAAGGTCAGTATCTAGTCCAATGTCTTGTTGTAATGTAAACTGATAGCATTTGGTAAGTGCTATGATTACTAGGTTCTAATAAACTACCATTCAATGATATATGCTATTTTTTTTTGGAGATCAGGCGATTTTACTCACCCAAACATACATTCAATGATATATGCGATTAATTTAGAAATATTCCTAGTTGTTTGATCATATGCCCTTGTGAGCTACTTTTCTTGTTTTAGAAAGTTTCACATGTTTGGAACAGCCATATATATACCCTTTTCTTAAGTGGAATATGGATTCCTTTCTTTAACGTACCAGTTTTAAGGCTAAAAGAACACTCAGCATATGTGTTTCTCTTTAATTGTTGTTGTCGTAATCCTTAATTAGTTACACAAATGTTGTGAACTATACCTAGATACTTCCTCCTTATCATATTATAAGTCGTTTTGATTTGGTCAAACTACTTAAACTTTGATCAAATTTGTAGACAAATATACGCAACATCTACAATACTAAATTAGTTTAATTAAATCTACAATTAAATATACTTTTTCGTGTGTTGGAAATGTTAGTTACTTTTCTATATGCAAATTTGGTCAAAGTTGAAGTTGTTTGACTTTGACCAAAGTCAAAATGACTTATAAGATGGTACAGAGGTATCATTCTGCTTGGTATGGGCTGGTTATCTTCCCGGCTATATCATCCAATTTTATCATCCTGATATTTTCAACTTAGCATGTTTAATATTCTTGCGAATTTTCCTGATTTATGTTTTGGCCATTTGGCATACTTAAATTCATGTTCTTATTATTGCTATTTTTCATTCAAACAAAGGAGATTTGTCCCTTTACTAACCGTAACTATTCAACCAACAGCTTGTTTGCTTAGCGACATTGCTCAAAGTACCTGAGAATGATAGCTTTGATCCTTATCAGGTGCATTTTCTGTTTTCTTTGGCAAAGCTTGCTTGGATTTAATATGTTTGCTAGCATTCGCCTAATTTGCATGCTATTTCTCTTTGCAGGAATTGATGAAAATCTTTATTGGGTTTATAGATGTTGCTGGTCTTTATTTTGCTTTGACACAGTTGACACATAGAAATATCTCCCAGAATCACAAGTTTCAGGCTGTTGGTCTTGGTGAGTGTCCCCTCCATTGTGAGAAATAATATGCATTTCTTATGGCCACAAAGATTGAAGAAGGAATGAAAGTGTGGAACCAATAGAAAGAGAAGAGTCTTATATCCTTGCTCAGCTACTTAGATACCTGTGAAATAGAACAAATAATAGAGTAAACATTACTCATAAATGCAGTTGAGAAACAGTGAATAGGATCAATAAATTAGCATTTGTCTTATACTCCATTTTACATCAAGTTTGAGAAAATTTGTAGTCAACTAGTCATTACTTTCTGATATACTAGCATTTTAACTGAAGACAAATGTGCCAAATTATTGTACTGATTAATGGTGTTATGAAGGTTCATCTGCTTTGCTTCACATTCAAATTACTACCATTTAATATAAGCACCTTTATTATAGATAAAAGAACTCCTGATGTCATTCTTATGTATGCATTTTCTTATTACCACATTATCCCATCTATTTAGCTGCATGGAGCTTCTTTTTCATGCTGGTGGCTTGAGATTCTATTAGCTACTGACAATGCTTGTTAGGAAATTGAACGTTCTTTGTCCGATTCATTATTCTTTGGCCTATTCATTATTCTTTGTCCTATTCATTCCTCATCATTATTTTAATTTAGCAATCTGAAGCCTCGTGTATCTTGGGTGCGGCCATTGCTTTCCATTCTGTTCCAAGTCTAATGTCAGTTTGGTACTCTAGTCTCTAGTAACTTCCTTTGAAACTTCCCTTTTACTCTTTGTTAATGTGGAAGCGTGAGTAAGCTCGAAAGAGTGGAAGTGTGAGTAAGCCCAAAAGAGAACTTCGATAAAACTGCATCTCCTTAAGTTATTACTATGTATAATGGAGAAGCAATACCGTCATTTGATCTTTCCCAGCTACAGATAATTCTATTCTGGCTATCATTGATACAGTTGATATTTTCGGGGTTTTCAGGTTGGGCTTTTGCCGACTCAGTTCTGCACCGTCTGGCCCCTCTCTGGATTGGTGCAAGAGGACTTGAATTCACGTGGGAGTACATTTTTCAAGGACTTGAAGCGAATGCCAATCTTGTATGTTATTCAACATAAAATGAAATTACAAACAATGTAATATGCCAGATTCCTAGATTGTAAAGTAACTAACTGGTGCTCGGTACTTCTGATGATTACTAGACATAGTTGTAACAAAATATTCCTTGTATTATTTCAGTTTTTCCTTGTCCCAGAAGGCTTACTTTTGTACTTCTGCAGGTTATGACGCTGTCCCTTGCTGCATTAGGATCCTTGATGTGGCTGAGGAAGAACAAACCTAGAACATTGGTTCCAATAATTTATGCATGTGCTCTGCTTCTGGCAACAATGCCATCTATCACCAGGTAACCCTTTCTATCATGCTCCATCATGTGTTCTTAAATATCTGTCCTAAAATAAACACAGAATGTTTGACTACAATGAATTGATAGTAGTAGGTAACCATTTTCTGTCAATTAGGTTCTAAGGTTCCTCTAGCATGATTTGTGTCATCAAGGGACTTTTAATTAATGCCCCTTGTACTAGATCTAACACCTGATCTGCAAAAACTAGATATCCAACATTTCTGATAGATTATTGTTCAGAATTGTTTTTTTTGAGGTCATCCTCATTCCTCATCATTATCTTAATTTTGCAATCTGAAGCCTCGTTGTATCTTGGGTGCAATCAGCCGATCATGCCTAATTTCCATTCTGTTCTAAGTCTAATGTCAGATTGGTACTCTTGTATGGAATATTTTGCTCTAGTCATCTTGTTAATGTGGAAGTGTGAGTAAGCTCAAAAGAGTGGAAGCGTAAGTAAGCCCAAAAGAGAACTTTGATAAAAGCATGCTATCGGAGCACTATATCTTTAGTCTGCGGTTTTTCTTTCTTGTTTATGAAGGTTAAGTTAGAACCGATTCTTCTGGATCATGTAAGAATTATATATGTTCCTTGGATATGTTCTACCAGAGTACCATTGTCTGTTCATCACTATTTGATTCATTTATTTATACTTTGCTCATGTTTTTTCCCTCTTCTTTTATTTTCTTCTTCACTGTACTAAACATGCTGATAACTATGCAGCTACTTGAGGAGATCATTAGAATGGCAGACTCCAAAGGTGGTCGGTTTTGAGTTATTCTCCTCCCTGGTTATGGCTTTCATTAGCTGGCAACTGTTCTCAGCTTGTCAGAGACCGATGTAAGGAATAAGCAAAGGACTGCAAATTATCGGAGAATGACGCTCCTGAGATGCCTCCTGTTGTACTTCCGCAGAATTAGGATGCTCCTTTTCAGCCTTGACGCCATCTATTCTGGGGGTCCGTTCATAGAACTTTTTTATTTAGAAACCTTTTTGTACGAGCATTTAGTGGAGAAACACATGCTCCAGTGTAACAGCAGGCATTTGAACTAAATACGCATTTTTTTTATCCTGATGTATTTCTTCTTTCAACCGCATGTCATAATCTAGAATGAAAGCCTACAAACATTCAGTTTTGTCATCAGTTCATGGAAACTACACTAGTGCTGCATCTTTCCAACTCCACCATGCCGAGAAGTATATGATCCATTGCTGCTGATGATGTGATCAATGTTTACATTCTGGTATTTCAATGTTGCAAAACCAAAGAGAACTCTGGAAGAAGAGAATTGGACATACTGTATGTAATGTGTACAGGCGTACAGCTGAAAGACCAGGTCCATTTGCAGGTTCTGCCTCCAAATCGTGTTTGTTTGTTCACCAAAAGGGGTATTCACCAATCGTCATGGGTACAAAACGAAACCAAACTTAATCGAAACATACATCATATCTTATATATCATCACGACTTATACGGGCCAGCCGCACGGCCGATGCGATCAAGTGATTTCTACTCCGACTCCTCGACGGCCGCCTCCACCCGGAGCAGCACGAATCCGACGGCGACGCCGACGAGCGTGAGCCCGTTCATGATCACGGCGATCCTGAATATCTCACCGGCGGCGTTGCACGTCGCGCCGAACGCGCCGCCGCGGCTCTTCCCGCCGGCGCCAGCCGGGCTCAGCTTGGCCACCACCTTGGCGAACTTGTAGTCGGCGTTCATGCGCACGCCCAGCAAAGTCACCTTGTTGAGCCCCTTGAGCCCACTGTACGCGTTCATCCCCTCCACGTACGTCACTCCTCCCTTCTTCCTGCTCGCCGCCGGTGCGGCAGCCAGCGACGGCAGCGTAGTAGCCACTGACAGCGACGCCATTGCTGCAATTCAAAACAATGCTGCATCTGATCAAGAATTCATGGCGATGAGATGAGAAAGATCGATGGATGGACACCCTACCTTGTTGTTGTGGTGGTTCTTGGCAATGGAGGAGTGTGGCCGGCGATGGCACAAAGGTTGGATGGAGTGGGTCAGGTTGGTTGGGAGGGAGGGGAGTGGTTTTGTACGGGGGATGAGGGTAGGATAAGGCGATGATGGAATGGATGGTGGCAAGGAGGGAGATTATCCTTTGCCTTTGAAAAGGAGAAGGCGCAATTGGTGCCAGATGGATCCTGATTGGCCCGAGATGGTCCACATGGAAAAACGTCTGTTCCTCCTCTCCTCTCCGTTTTCTCTTTTCAGGAGCCTGTGTCGTGGAATCCACACGCTGGTAAGGTTCCTGGCTCTACTAGCTAGCTCCAGTACACGCATAGCAGTACAACTTGTGTCGTAGTACTATGTACTCTACTGACTGCGAGTACTAACTTTGTGGTGCAACGTACATGTTGCATGGTAACATTGCACATTCGGTATGTATGTGCCCCCAATTTCCTATACAAATCTTAGGCGTCATTAACACCAGGATTTTTCCCCGCAAAAAAAAAACACCAGGATTTTCCCTGATTCTTCTAGAGTTAAACAGTTTCATACTTTCATGTGAAATTCTAGCAAAACAGTTTCATGTGATATTCTTGCGTGGATGGTAAGAGCAGAGAAGAGCCAGCCCAGTGCCACCGCCGGGCTTTGGATACCCCAACCCACCCTACTACTACCATCAAACAGGCCAGAAAAGCCTCGCAATCCAGCCCATGAGCCCATTTCCTCTTCGCGTAAACGTGCATGCCGGTAGTGTAGGTGTAGCTGGTGCCTGGTGGCATCGAGCAATCAATCAACCAAAACCAACCATCCACCGATGACCGTAGTAAGATAGGACCATGAGACCGTATGTACCGCGAGCATGTGCACCGCATGATTACGCAAAGCCACCCCCACAGGTGACAGCCCGGCACAGCTAGTAGCTCACTCTTCTCGGCTCGTCATGCCTCACTGGGTCTCATGCTCTCATTGGCTGGGTTCTCTACTTCACAGTTCATACAACATGTTGCTCCATTTCTGATGAATACCGGTAATGACAAGTTGCAGCGTGGACTGTGGAGAGAATGGACCTCATGATGATGATAATGCACTGTACATTGAAACTGGTTCAGTGCATGGATGATTTTATTACAAGCATTGCCAACAGCATCTCTCTGCGTTTGTCCGGATAAGTTTCAGGAACTTTACGAAATTTCGCGATAATTTCACGGAAATTTCCACACGCAAGCAGAACTCTACTTCCTGCAAGAAATCTAGAGAACAAAAATCTCATCCTCAAAGGAGCCATTACCATTTTAATCATGATGCCTTTTCACCATCTTGTTGGCTAGTGGCTACAGAGAGCAGCACATCTCCTGCCGGCTGCTGTGCCTCCCAGTGTCGCTCTCTATCTCGCTGCCGCCCCACCACACACCATCGTGGCCTTTGATTGATCCGATCGAAAGCCGCCAAAAGCAAGCCTCGATTGGTAGCTTTTCTTGTCAAAACCCCGCGCGCGCGCACGCTCCATTTCCACCAAAATCACAACTTCACAGACAGCAGGGCCTACACCCCAAAATCCCAACTGGAAAATGCCAGTAAACAGTGCAAAAATTGTCCAGCAAAAAAAGATGACAGATACATCAGCCACACAGCAGCTGTTACCAGAACCTACCAGCTTAGCAAAAGTAGTAACAGCCATCTGATAAGTTTTACAGGTGACCACAACAATAGAAAGCTTCCAGGGTAACTGAACCCAGAAAAAATGACGGCGCATTAGGGAGAGAGCAATGCTGGCCAGCAGATGAGTTTGTTGTACAGATATGATAACACCAGCAGTGAAGCAAAAATAAGAAGTACAGAGCAGTTGGACTGAGAACAATTGTCAAGGCTCAACAGAAGAACTGAAAAGAGGCTGATCACCTATCAGTCTATCACCATGCTATTCATGTTGCAAGAATCATACAAGCAAGCGTACTTCATGGCCAATGGAGCCACTTTACAAACAAGTACATGGAAAAAAAGATGCTGCTCAAAATAATTAGGTGACACATATAAATCTCGAACAAAATCTACAAGCAGAAAGGCTGCATGCCTAGAGAAAAGGGAAAAAGAAGAACAAAGAAATATACCAGCCGGCAACCAACCGCACCACAAGTATTGCCTCTTTATGCCAAGTGGAGTCATGTTTGGGATACAAAAGATCCAGGCAAAAGCTCCTTGACATCTCTTCTTATCACCTCGCCATTACACTGCCACCACCACCACCATCCTCCTGTATGTATGTAATCGCAACAGGCATAACTGAAGCCATCTAAATACTATCTCTCTGGATCCTCAGGAATTGATGACAGCCTTTGTTGCTCAAGAAATGATGGATCAAGAAATTTTGCAACAAATGCCCACAACCTGTATACATCCTCAAAGTTCGTGAGGAACCCAAGAGAAGCTGTAACCACTTCAATCCCAATTATATCGTTTTTGCTACTTTTCTTCTCGCGGCGGCCATTTGAAGTAGGCCGACACAGGGAAGAACTGAGCCCCACATCAACCACCCCTTGTTTTTGATTGTCCATGATGCGAATATGACTAAGAAAGCCAATGCCTAGAGAGAGTCCTTCTTTCTCTGCCAGTTTTTGTACAGTTTCCGGATTGATCAGTGATGTTCCGGTACTGCAGTCCTTTACATTGAATGCAACTGCGGCTCCTCTTTCGTATTTGATCTTTGGACCATAGATGTAAACAAGGGGTACCCCTTCACCATCTCCGGAATCAGGCAACCGAAGTTGCAGTAGTGAGGTCACCAACCAATTGATAAGGTACCGCAGTCTTAATGTAGTCTTACTGAGACCTAGCTGGTTCACATGATCAAGATGCTTGCAGATAATTTCAGGTTCCCGCCTGCCATCCTGAACATCATCATAGTCACTGTATTCTTCATCATCATCATCATCTGCCATTGCATATCCAGATGTTTCAGCATTTTCCGAATTGCGATACAGCCTGCTATCCTCCATGCTGAATGATACCTTGCGGCCCATACTTGACACTCGCTCTGTTTCTTCCACTCCAACAAGCCTACCGCCATTGAATCTGCTATTATGCGCCTCTCTCCTTCCCAGCAGGCGGAATTCCCCTTCGGTTTCCCTTCTGATGGCACTATCTTTGGCTTCTGAACAAATCTCCGAAGTGGGTCCATTCCCACGGGTGGTGGGACCCCCAAAAACAGCGGTTGAGCTACCTTCTGCAGGGCCATTAGCACAAGAGAACTTTACAAATCTTTTGTTTTGTTTACCATCTTGATCTTCTTCAATCTCACTGACCTTGATAGGATTCTTGATACCATTTTGTGAACAATCTTTCTCAGGAAATTCCTTCACGTTTTCTAGCTCTTGTGATACTGATCTCACAGCTGCGTCGAAGGACACAACATGGTTGTCAGAAACAGGGCTCCTTGACAGTTTGGACAGCACCTTTGGCGATGATTTCTTCACATTCTTCTTACCAGAAAACCAAGATGTTGGCAGTGGAGATCCCAACTTCCCCTTGCTTGACTGTTCTGAATGATCTGAACCAAGCGGACTTTGGCCCAAATCAACCCAGAAAGAGTTTTCTGATGACTCATCCTCACTGAACACTGGGCTCTTCATCACCTCCCCTACAGAAACACTTTCATTCTCCTCATATATCGTGCTGGCACCATCCCGATCAGAGCTGTCCTGGTCCATTTCATCCTCAATCACCTCCCTCACCTGAGCCGATGAATAAGCGCCAGAGAATGCAGGCAAATGTGTCGCATGGAGACTGTTCGACGTTGAACCCTCCTCAATCGGTATGATGGTATCATCCTCAAGGCCATCCATGACACCATCGAACCCATCAACCGAATCGCTCAAATATTGAGGGAAGACCGGCATGATCCGCACCATCCCTGTCCCTGTCCCACCGTGCGAGCTCTGCAAGCACGACATGACCGACTTCTTGATCAGCAAGCAGCCGAAACCCGTCGGGTCAAACCCAAACACCCTGTAAAATGATGTGATGATGAAGTCTGGCCGGAACAAAGACAGCCCCAACGAGTCCATGTCCTTAGGCCCCAATGCCCCAGCATCCAGCAGTACATGCCAGTGATTCTGCTGCGCCAATGCCATCCATTGATACGAGTACTTCGCTCCGGTCACCCTCGACTGCACCGGGAACACGAACAACCCAGTCGCCGAATCCTTCTTGCGCCGCCGCTTCTTTGTCGAGATCAGCTTCCGGAGCTCGGTGGAGCAGATCTTGAGTGTAGGCCACTTGAACCAAGCAGAGTAAGCCTTCGCCCCCTTCTCGCGCGCCGATTGCGCCATCCAATTCACGGATTGGGACTCATGGTCGAACATGGTGAGCAACCTCTTGTTGGTGCCGAATGGGTAACACTCGGCGAGCAGCCGGAAAGCCGAGCCACGGCTGACCGTGAAGACGAGGCAGTATTCCGACTCTGGGATGTTGAGGTACTCCATGATTCGGGTCTTGACGTCGTGCTCGCAGGTTCCCTTCTCGGCGGCGCCGTAGAGCGCGTGGTTGCTGAGATTGGCGGTGATCTCCGACAGCGTGAAGGTTGAGTCGGAAAGGTTGCAGCTTTGGAGGTAGGAGAAGAGGCCGAATCCGCAGTAGTCGAGGCATACCTTGTCGAGGTGAGGGTACTCGACGGAGCGGAGGCGGTCGACGTCGGCCGACGAGGAGAATTTGGGGTACATGGAGAGGAACGCCGCGACCGCCTCCTCCAGCGCCGGGAGGGAGTCGGGAGACTGGAACGCGCGCTCGGCGGCCATCGCCGTCGCGCGGAGGAACTCGCGCTGGGCGTTCAGCCGCGCCAGCGAACGCGACCGCCCGACGCCGTCGCCGGCGTCGTCGTCGTCGAGGAGCGCCGCGTCGCGGGACTTGGCGAGGGACCCGTCCTCCGACGCCTCCTCCAGCGCCTCCCGCAGCTTGCTCTCCTGCAGCCGCCGCCCGCCGCCGCNGCCGGCGGCGGCCGCGGCGGCCGGCTCTTCTTGTCCGTCAACAGCGCGGCGCAGTGGGCCAACGGCTTCCATAGCGACAGATGCATCGCCGCCGCCCCTCCCGCAAGACGAGAACTTTCTTGCCCCCTACACCATCCGATTCCCCTTTCTCAAGATCAAACCAAACCGCGATCGAATTCGCCGCAAAGAAAGAATTCGCCGGAAAGAAGAAATCCCTCCGCCCCCGCGGTTTCGGGGGATCGACGGAGACGATCGATCGGATTGGGGGGCGCGTGCCGCCCGTACGGAATCTGGAATTCTGGATCAAGAACGGAGCAGAGAGGAGACCTTGGAGAGGAGAGGAGTGAGAGATGGAGGAAGAGAAGAGAGGAGAAGAAGAGGGGAGGGGAGTTAATTGGAACACACCAACTCGCCTGCACGGAATTAAAAGCAGGGGGTCCATTTCAGCATTTAATAACGATTCCAATAAATTTGTTGTAATCTTTTTTTTGCATATTATTTATTTCATTTTTTTGTTTCATTTATTTTTTTTGAAAGAAGGAATTTTTGTTTCATTTATTAAAGTTCATCTCCTGATTTGCCTCCGGTTTAAATGAACTATGTACTGGATCCATAAATTCCATCCTATATTGGCAGATCTTTACTGACAGGGTACACCGTCCTGCTTATCTTATACAGAGATTTAATTAGTCTTGCTAGTGATCCTGAATTTAAGTTCTTCTCTTTTAATTCTATACATGTGTATTTTACTTTTCAAAAGGAGTCCACTGCATTTGATTTTCCAACTATAATTCAGATTTGTTGTCTGCTTTGGATGGCTGTTGAATAATCTGTGATGATTTGAATATTTGAAGGTTTGGTTCGGTGGAAAAAACAATGGGAGTGCGAATTTGATGGTCATGATCATTGACTTCTTCCCAGAGATATTCCTTTTTCATGGGAGATCTTTCATTACGGTCCTCCAGACTTACTGTTTTTGCATCCTATAGTCCTGCTTCACAAAAGCTCAGTCACATTACATCTTCAAAAGAGCCGACCTAATTATCATGCTAGTGGGTTCCTACCTCTAATCCCACATGTTTATTTTCAAATCAATTGATACACAAATATCTTTTCTTCTAGAACAATGTAAAAAATTATCATCGGGTGCCATATGAGTAAATTCACAAAAGCTACGTGGTTTTTTTTAACGAAATTATCACAGATACAAAATTGGGCGTGGGTAGCCGAGGAAAGGTGAGGGGAAATAAGGAGAGAAAAGTACATGCGATCAATATAGTGTTGTGTGCACTAAAACAAACAAATGGAACATAACTCAACTCTTCTCCTTTGTTTGATCTATTTATCATATTGAGTTATGTTCGGGGGAACCTCCGGGGGCTGCGGTGGTGACCTTCCAGCTAGATCCGCACGGGCCATGGCCGGATTTGGCGGGATGATGGGCGGTGGTGGCCGGCGGAGAGGAAGGACGACACTTCGGTGACGTCGATGGCTCACCTGACGGATGGCGGCGGATCTAGCCTTCTTTGGCTGGATCTGGAGCTTCGGTGACCAGCGAGGCTCACACTGGTGGGCGTGGGTGGTGCCGGCACCGGTATCAGTGCCGATCTGGCTATTGGATCTCATATTCGTAGCTTTTTTCGGCCGAACTGACGACGTCTTCGCGGAGGTGGCCGCGACAGGCACCGGATTTGGCCGGTGTGTGTGCTGGCCTAGGTCTATGTCCCCGTTTAGTTTCGTCGGTGTTGTGTCTTCGGCGACCGCGCGAGCACGTGGGTCCTCGGTGGTGTGCCCGTACGACTGCGTGCAGGACTTGGAGGCGGGCCGGCAGCGTGGCATGGCCATGATTGTCGTGCTCTGGTATGTGCTAGGCGAAAGCTCTATCCTGGCGTGATGTTAGGAGTGGCGATGGTGACACTGTCTGACACCATGTTGCTCCTTGGAGCCATCGTCGTAGCACAACGGCTCCTCTTCCGGGTGAAATCCCTTGTGTCTCCTAGTTAAGCAATGGCGGCATCTCTTCGATGTGGTTTCCTTCTTGAAGGCATCAATTTGGAGTCATCTTGTGCGTTTTGTTGTGGCTGTGTCCAGTTTGGATCGGAATAAGTTTTGGGCTATTGATTGTTGTTTACATCTCAGCTAATTGTTGGTCTCTTCCGTTTTGGTTCAACTCTACTTGTCAACGGTGTTGATAGCGGGACTTGATTGATAGACAATCAACTGCTGGTTTTGGAGATTAGTTCTTCGGTTTGAGGAAGAAAAGGACTTTTTTATGCTTTTTGGCCAACCATAAATGGTGATTTCTATTTTATGGTGGTTTTAGTATTAGTCTTTTTGTTTATAATCAAGCCGTAATTCATGGATATTAGTCCTGCAATCTTTGTATTCTTTGGTTGTAGCCACTTTAAAGTAAAGGTCGGAATCAATTCCATTTTCTAAAAAATCATATTGATATAATTTTGTATATAAACAACTTACATTGGAGGAGAATTTGCAGCATTTTTGTTAAATTGTCACAACAATTGCAGTAGGGTTCTGCAAAAGGGCATCGATCAGACAGTAAAAAATGTAGAAACTATGGCCCCGTTTAGTTCCCAAAAATTTTCACCCAAAAATATCACATCAAATCTTTAAACTCATGTATGAAATATTAAATATAGATAAAAATAAAACTAACTACACAATTGGGCTGTAAACGATGAGACGAGTCTTTTAATCATGATTATGTCGTGATTAGCCATAAGTGCTACAGTAACACATGTGCTAATGACGGATTAATTAGGCTCAAAAGATTCGTCTCGAGGTTTACAGGCTAGCCGTGAAATTAGTTTTTTCATTCGTGACAAAAACATCTTTCGACATCTGGTCAAACGTTTGATTTGATGTTTTCGCAAAAAATTTCACGGGCTAAACGAGGCCTATGTATATATAAATGGCGCGAACTTGAGAAGATCGAACCATATATAGGGCTCCATATCCGTATGGTTACCAGCCAGTTAATACTAATGCCATTGAACGTTTTCAGGGCAACCAGTGGGTAGGAGGGAAAAGGAGAAGCAAAAACCACTCTAGTTGTTTATGCTCGTAGTCACTACAATCCGCTTTATATGCACAAGCATCCAAACGACACTTTTCCTGATGCATAGATAATGACCTTTTTACTATGTCAGTTAAGGTGTACTGCTCCTTGTTTGGTCCAAATTATGCTAGCAGAATGTCAGAATAGTTCAAGGTATTTTCGGAACCCAAGGTATAAGTAGGGTCGTTATCTGTTGGTCCCTCCGTTACTGAGTTGATGATGTTTTAGAGCCCCTTTAGTATACTCTTATGTATGTACTTTAAAATCTTAACTGGTTAATATGGGTAAAATATTGCTCTTATATATGAAATAATATTAGTAGATTTGTCATCTAGTATTCTAGTAATAAGAACAAGGAAGTACAAACTTACATATGTTTGGTTAAATATCTGATTTAAGGCAACAACCATTAAGACCCCCCACCCCACCCCCTTGAGAGGTAGTGGAATTCTCTGGCTGCACCACGTAGTTGTCACTGACACAACACAAAATGTCAGTGACAACTACATGGTGCAGTTCGCTGCAGAGGATCTTTTTTCCTTTGAAAGGTACTCCAAAAGTTGGAATAATTAATCTTTTGTCACTGAAATGTCAACCGGCCCCGCTTGTCAGTGACTCAACCGGCCCCGCTTGTCAGTGACTCAGTTAAAGTGTCATCAGTAAGAGTGGCAAATAGTTAAATGCCCCCTAAAAGTTTCATCCATTGAATCATACTATAACTGCAAATGTTTTATAACCAATAATTTGAAAATTAAAATTATTTCCTAGTTAGGTTTAAATATTACTGCAAATGTTTTCTAAATCTCATCAAATTTGGTCTTGGTTCCATTTAAAATTTTAAGTTTTGGTTTAAAAGGATAAGAATATTATGTCCTCTTGATAATTATATTGGTTAAAAAGCTACTGGAAGATAAGTACCTGATGGAGGGGGTAAGAAGCTACGCAGTAGCATATAATAACGGTTAAGTCATGGTCAACTAATGTAATGTGCATAGAAGAGATCAAAACTATAACTTAGAGTACATAAGGGACGAGACAAACAAAAAAATTAAGAGTATGTAGGGAATTTTCTATTTTATTAGAAAGTGTGAAACTATAATTTAAATTACCAATAATATAATTTCTAAAAAGCAACGAGAACCAAGTGCATGGTAACTTAATAATTATCAATAATCAAGTGTTCCTAATAACGCAGAAAAATTTAGATATCTCATTATTTGAATGAACCACATACAGCCTGTTCGGCTGGCTGGGCTGGTTCAGTCAGCCCAGCCAGCCTTTAGGTAAAAGGCACTCAGCCCAGCCAAACTACTATTCAAAAAACCTATTCAGCCCAGCCAGCTTAGCTCAGCCAGCCAGCCGAACAGGGCTATAATTTTGTACTCCAAGCGGGCCAAACTTCTCCATGAGAAATAAACCCGAAAAGTAAGTAGGGCAAAAATACGAGCAAGTCTTCTGCTCCCTGGACAGTTGGTGTCACTGCATGCACACAGTTTCCCACATGTGGAACCGCTCGAACACATAGCAATTGCACTGCTCCAGGAAGTCAAAATGTTCAAAAACGATCGGTCATGAATGTCCTTGCTGCGTCCATGTCATGCTTGCATCTCCTTTAGACCTCTTTTTTTTTTTTTTTTGCTCAGAAATGGTGGTTTAATCTGAAAGTGTATTCAGGATCTCCGTTTTGGTCGTTTCCGTGACGAAAACTCCAGATAAAGAGTAACAGACATATTGTCTCCTTGGATCTAGTGCATCTGTACGTGAAGAGAATACTGTAATAGAAGATCCAAGAACACTTTGTTTTTCCTCGAGAATCACTGGCCCAAAGCATCAAAATTGACACGAGCTGAAAGCCTGAAACCAAAAGTAGAATGGATTAATACCTTACCAATAGTATAATCAGAGGGAACAAATTAATTACAGTTGACAATCTCTAACTGAACTATCTGAACCCAAAAATTCAGTGACCAAAAAGGTTTGGTTACTAATCCTGGAGCTTCACATGAACGCATGTCATTTTCGAAGCAAACTATTATGCTATGCGCGATTGCGCGTGGAACGGCGAATTGGTCTTCGATCAACCGGGAAAACGGCTTTAATTTTATGCCAAGTAAATGCCAGATCAATACGTTCTCAATGACCATGAGTGACAGAGATATATGCAGCTAAGCAGATTCATCCTGTGCATGCATTGCATGTACGGAGTTTCGATTACAAAAGGCAGGATTGTCAATGGGGCGGGGCCAGTGCCATGCAAGCATATCGTACCAAAATCTCTAGTCATTGTCTCGCCTTGTCAAACTGTTGAAACATGCAGCTCTTGAAGAGTTGCTGGCCCGGTGGATTCTTTTACTTTTTGTGTATGTCAGTTTGTCCTTGCATGTGTTGCAACGGAAATGGCATCTTCTATATGGAAGCATATTGATTTTCACTTCCATTTCAGTGCTTCTCACTAAACGATCCTTTTCCATATGAAGGTTTTGTTTGCACGAGTGCAAAATTGAAACCATGTAGATAGAATGAATGCCCCGCATGCGTGTTCAGACTTCAGACTCCTATATAAATTAAACTGTTTTCTTGTGAAATAGCTGCAAATTCAGGCGCTCCAAGCCTCCAAGTGATGCCATGACGTTGTAAAGTCGCATACACCGATCAGTTCAATACAAAAGGCCAAGTTAATGGAGGTAAAGATAGACAATCTACTTTATACAATCCAACCCGTCCCCTCATACGAGAACCCCTCAAGTGGATGTAAACTCGAGACATCTGATACTGATACCATGTTAAGTTACATGCACCAGCCAATTTAATCCAAATCCTAAGCTCGATAGGATTGACGGACAATTCACTTTATACACTTCAACAACGTTAACCAGTCTTACAAAGTAGGTAAATTTGGGTATCTAATAAAGGTCACTACAAACCTGCAAAATACTGAAATGGAAACAGTTTGTAGCATTCCAACACGCCTTCGAAAAACTTCTAGTAGTTGGTTTCAGTTGAAAGAATTGTCACCGATCGATCGCTTTGTCGCAGCTGTGCAAAAGTGACACTGTCCAACAGCTCCGATCATTGACTCGATGACTATCGACAGATTGGTGTGCAAATAGTGCATACGAGTACACATCTCTGACGTGGATGAACTCCCATCGACTATTGAAAATTCAGGCTGCATTGTCCTAGCACGATTAGCTTATGTCAAGGTTTGGTAGTATATAATTGTCAACCGGTCCAATGTCAATCTGAAAACCCGGTTATACATTTCTTATCGGTTTAACGTAATGCTGACATCGTCTTGATAAAAAGAGACATTAGCTCGAATTCATAAATCATACAGTTTTTTTAAGGAATAATTCGTAATTCGTACAGTTTGGCTCTTAGTTTCGTTTATGGTCAAGTTCAGAACGTTCAAAGTACATCAGCGCAAGTTCAGAGGCCTGGTCAGAACAATTTTATTTCCAAATATGAAGAATTTGTAATACTATACCTCCTCAATAGTGACGTACGAAGTACAGTTAAAACCTGTTAAATACATTGTTGCCTTCTGTTGGAGGCGGAGCCATATCTGTTAGTAACAACTAAATTCAGATCAAACTACTTGATGTTGATGTAGTCGTCAGCTATGGCCTGTGCGGAGAGAATCTCTTCGAGATCGGGAAAACATTTAATTATGCACTACGTCAACGTTGGCGACTATGGCTGCCCTAGCTCCATCTAAGCATCAGATGGCCATCTTCTCAATTCAACAATCTTTTCAAGCACATATCACTTAGTACATTTTGTCAACTAAATGAGACAGACATGCAGGTCCCACCGCAGTGCCGGCAAAGTCTAATTTGATCCCCCAATAATTGATTTGAGCTGATCAAGATAAGTACTATGTTAGATTAGTTTTTGTGATTGTATTGGTCCACTGTGCAATAACACCCAATATGTCCTGTAATAAGACATAAAGTGTGTCAAACTCTGTAACAGTGGCAATATGCATGCATGGATAGACTTAATTATGGCCAATCATGGTGTGATGACTATGATGATGCTCAAAGGCAGCAATCCTACTGGATGGGAAAGGGCATAGATGCATCATCACAACCTTATAAAAAACAGTAATTAGATTACTTATTGGTTAAGATAACAAAAGGCAGAGAACAAATTAAATTAATTTAGGTCAATGACCATGGATGATGATCATTCCCATATTTTTCTGGCCATGTGGAGCATCGGTGGTACTTAAAACTTTATAAAATTCTTGGATTGCAACATGGCGACATAGCTTTCTTTGTGATGGAACAATCTCAAATATGTATAGTTTCAGTCTATTCAGAAGTTCACAATGAATTACGCCTTGCCGGTTAAGAACCCTCCATTTAATTCGATCAGACGTGCGAAAAAGATATGACCTTTGGGTAACGTCTCTTGGTTGGCTATGCCTGCGTGGCATTGTATAGAGTAATGAACAAATAGTAGTAGTCAAAAGTCAAAATATTTCTCTGTAGCAGTCAACTAAGGAAGTACCACCATGATATCACTGCTGCTAATTGCCATTATGTTGTTTCTCAGGGTCCATATGTTTCTTCTCCTCACCATCGAAAGATTAATAAAGGTTTCTTGTCACAACTCACCAAAAAGCTCATGGCCAAAGCATATATGTATGGGTACCTAACAACTGCTTTCCATGACTTCTTTCCAGCCATGGCCCATGAGTGGCTGGCCAGCTACAACTGAGGAAAGATTGCGTTTGTGCAGCTGCAGCTGTCTGAATTTTTTAACCATTTGATAATCAACTGATGGTCTAAAGACAATTAGAAAAACATCACCCTATACATCTCCCATGTAGACTTTGTAGATAGCAGCTTGTGTTTATCTTTACTTCCGAGCTCCAGATGGTTTCCAAAAAAAACAAATTGGTCTAAGTTCCAGATGGAGTAATATGTTAGGCTATTTTGCCCCTTTTGGAAAAGAAGCTCTATCTGCTTGTCTACTTTCTCCTTTGAGCTAGGATAATCGATTAAAGCCTGCAGCTTTTCTGTAAGCACTTCTTGAGTCTGTAGCTCTGCCCCAGACTGGACATATGGAATTATGGAGCATTGGAGGCTTGGAGCCCATCTGTCCACACGGCTGTAGGCGACACTTTCAAGCTTCAAAAACTAACCCAGGTTATTCATCTCAGATGATCTCAGGGACATGGTTTCTCAATCGTAAAAGCTATCAACATCTGACAAACTGGGGAAGTTGACAACGCTGTGAACGATTCCAAGTTTTGTCGATCTGCCCGTGCTGCGTCGCCCATTGAACATTTGCACGGGGAATATATAGTCTACAGCCCAGGAGATCGTTTGGGCTTACTCACTTGTGTTAATAGATAGGCCTTTGTTGGCCCATCTGTCTCCAGAATAGCCCCTGCGGCCCTGCTGTCTGCCAAGTGGATCCCGGATTCGCGGAACGGCGGTGGCGGTGCGCCCTGACGTACATGGTACACGTACGTATAACAATTGTTTTTAGCATGTCTAAAAAAAACTGTTTTTTAGCAGTGTTGATGTGTGCTGGGGATTGTCAGTTGGCAAGATCTTTTCACTTGGCCTATCTAGGGAGATATTGAAAGTTGAAGTTACACAAGATATATTGTTAATACGTGTCACGTGTTACTTGGATTTCGATAGTGTTTTTGGAGATCCTTGTGTTCACTTCCAATATGCTCCACACATGCTGACTCTGTAATTTTACTCTTACAAATTAATAAAATGTTCAGGCTGGCGTCCCGCCCGCTGTAGTTCCTTTTTTTAAAAAAGAAGAAATCCCTTGTGTAATTGTGTTCACTCATATCCCGTCCGCCATATAGGTAGATGCCCATAAACACTCGCACACTCATATCCCTATGAACTATGGTGCAATCATTTAGGTTAGGGTAGTGCTCTATGAATGGATATGACTTGTTGTTAGATAACGTGAGATAAGTACGCATGTTTCGTCCTATAGGAAATTCTAGTTTCACGTGAATTCGAAATCCTATCTAATTTCCCATGAATTATAAATCCTGTCAGCAGTTTGTTTAAAATTTGTCATTTTAATACCTCCATCCAACCAAGAAAATATTAGACGGAGTAAGCTCAACCGGTTAGATTTTCAGTGGGGGAACCTACACACCTATTCTTTCAGTGGTAGACGTCTCCTCGTAACAGTAGCATGTGCGTTTATAAGGATGGTTATAGGGTAAAAGATGTGACAACGAGGTGTCTCCTCATATTGTTTATATGGCCATGTGTGCATGTATTTGTAGGCGACGCTTATATTGGGTTTCTTCGAAAAGAATAAAGAAACTAGAAACTAATACTAGCATTTAAATTTTCTTTGAAAATATAACCCAAAGTACAACAAATCTCTTCCATCAATTGCTTGTCATTAAAATTTCATCTTTTGTACCTTTGAACCAATTTTAGCGGTACTCCCTCCATTTTTTCTATATTTAATGTTTAGTTTAATTTTAAGCTAGTCAACAACAAATATATAAGATAGGTGGGGATATTTGTTAAAAAACCGGTAGCGGCACCTAAGTTCGAAACCAACGGCTCAGATCCCACGGATTTGGATCCCGGGTGCACTGACGTTGGAAAAGTCTACGAAGCCAAAGTATCCCAAAAGATATTTTAATTCCTTTCTTCTTTTTCTCCCAATGATAGGTTTGATTCGAAAAAAAAATCAAAAACAAAACTATCTCGCGTTCGATCCTTATCCGTTCCGTGCGCTTTCCACTACTGCCCATATATAGTCCGCGAGCCAATCCACTCTCCAGTTCCATTTCTTCCCGAAATCTACCCAAAAATAGACTACCACGCCGGAAAAAAAAATGCTGTCCTCCACCGCTCTCCGGCCGCTGACGCCGGCGACGTCGCCGGCACAGCCCGCCACGGCGGCCGGGACACCGGCCTCCCGCACGGTCGCCGTGGCTGGGCGGCGCGCGTCGGCGGCTGCGGCGGTAGTGGTTCGCGCGGTGCGGAACTATGACTCGATCCCCAAGGGGGAGCCCTTTAGCTCGAGCCGCAGCATCCTCGACGAGTTCCTCAGGCAGGAGAAGCCTCTCATCCAGCGCACCAAGGATCAGATCACAGGTAAACGTTGCGATGGTCAGTTGGTGCTTTAAGCCTGAGAGCTCTTTACTGCCTGTTATTTTTTTATATTTTTGGATTATTTTACTGCGTGTGATGTGGCTTCCTGCCGAGGTTTTAACCGCTTGCTGTTTAGTTTTAGTAGCAGTGCGTGCTCCAGTTCTGGGATCTTATTGTACTTTGGATATATGCTGATTTAGTTAATTCGTGGTAATTTAGGAGGATTCGGCAACTTTTTAGAACCAGTGAGCCTGCCAGATCTAACCAAAATATAGTCCTACTTAATATGATGTGGTCACGAACAAATATAAGAATTAAGAAGTGGTGCTATTAATGCAATCAGCATGTAATGAAACAGTGTAACATTAAATTCATGTTGGTGATGTCTGTAAAGTTGTGCGGCAATCAGACAGGCAGAGTTCTGCTGCTGTGTAAACCATATGATGTGCAATTCTTGTTTTTTCAGTGCAAAATGTACAGCGTTAACACAGCGATCTAAATAAAGTTTGAATTAGACAAATGAAATGAGAATTGAAAGGCGCAAACAAACTCCCATTATCATGATTTGTGGTTTGTGTGATTCAGTTAGGAAGCCAATTCAAGTAGGTTTGTGTCTGCATAAGAAGTTACCGAATCAAGTTCATAACAATGGTTCCTCTGATCTGGATATAGATTATTGCACAACCCTTGAAGGCGATGAATGCTGCAGCTGCTGGAATGCTTACTTTGAGCTCAATAAACTCGAGGTGTGTGCTATTTTTATTCATTGTTGTATAACCTGCAATCTACTTGGGCTCATTGAACTAACAGGTTTTGTCCATTTATGACAGCAAGAGCTACCCAAAGAGGAAATTGCAAGGATGGTGAAGGATTCAGAGGGAGACCCGAGGTACCTGATCCATAGCATCCATCACCGTTCAGATCTACGAAAGAAGATGGCTGAGAAATCTCATAATTCAGTGTCATCAAACTCACTGGGGCAAGCTGCAAAGCCACGGCCTTTCCCTGTACCTGACGGGTTACCGAAAACGCAGGAAGAACTTGACGAAGAACAGGAGGCCCTAATGCCGGAGTCCCCTTACACAAGGCTACTGAGAAGAATGGGAAGATATCCTGATTGGTATACGCCTCGCCCAGATCATGAAACCGACTGAATAAGTACGTCTCACCAAGAATCCATATGCTGCTCCTGTGAAAATTTTGTATTCGTCGCGAGATAATAGTGATGCCTGAAGCTATGTGGGTTTGGTTGTGTAGGTTCAGCATAGTAGCGATACAGGTTTAGATTGCTATTGCCTGCTTACGGATAATTGTATAATAGGTTGTGTTTTATGGTGTTCCGTTCCTTTCCTCAGGATTCAGATAGCTCCTATGCCCATACAATAGCCTGCACAAAGTTGTCTTTCTGTATATATACATATTCTGGAAGAGTTTATGGATCTGTTTCCTGGTCCACTGTTAAGTGTCAATGACTAATCACTTGTTGGATTGATGACGATTTCGATGGTTTGTTTCCCTGTTGAAGTTCAAGCATTCAAGAGAATGCCTGCAGCACTGTTTGAGTTCTCACAACACCATGCCAAATCGCAGGCGGTTTTCACCTGTTTCATAGCGCATTTTGTTTGCGAAAGAAGGTGGGAGTAATTCAGTAAACCCTTTCTGCAGTCGCTTCTCATTTGCCTCGTTTTCCACTGACGAGTGATGACGTCAGCAACGAGAAAACTCCTTAACCCATAAATACCCTCGCATTGTCTCCGAAACCCCATCTGCCCACCACACCCACCACCAAATCCACCGAAAATTCTCCGCAACCGCCAGGGGTAAATTCGTCAATCTCCTTCCTCTTCCGCGAGACAACAACCGCCATGTCGTCGCACTGGGACATCTTCGGCTCGGACCCGAGAAGGCGCCTCAGCTTCTCGTCGTCGCCCAACTCCTCGCCGCCGCCGTCGCCGTCGCCTTCGTCGTCGTCGTCGCGGAAGCCGCCGCTTCCCCCTCGCCGACTGCCCCATAAGCGGGCGGCGGAGCTCTCGCCGATCGCGGAGGATGATGGCCATGGCGAGCCGTCACCGACGCCGACCCCGATGTGCGTCGCGCCGCCGTCTCACGTGGTGCACGCGAACGCGCACGCGCCGGCGTCGGCTAGCCCTAAGCGGTCTCGTGCGGCGCGCGCGCGGGAGGCGGGGGCGGGTCGGATGCAGGTGGATTCCCCTCCGCGGTCGTCCCGTGCGCCACGCACGCCGACGACGACGGCGACGGGTCAGAGTGAAGGGGGCAGGCATCTGCCACAGCCGCAGGTGACGCGGTCGATTTCCCAAGCGTATCCGGCGGCGTCCGTGTCGGCGTCGCCTCAGCAGCAGCAGCAGATGGCCGTCTCGGCGGTGTTGAGGGAGCTTGAGCGGAGACGGGACGCGGCGGGTGCGGCATTGCGGCAGATGGAGCTGAAGGTGTGGGCGGCGGCGGTCGCGCGGCAGCAGCAGTCACAGGAGGTGAGGCTGTACACGGTGGAGGGGAATGCCGCCGGGTACGGGACAAATTGGGCGCAGCTGCATCCGCAGTCGCAGGAGCTTCTGCTGCATATCGAGTAAGGGTTTGCTCCGCATTATTTGATCTTCTATTGGGGGTGATTTGGGCGAGGATTTCATCGCGTTCCTCAATTTAATTGGAATCAATCCGGATTGGGGCTTTTTCTCTGGGGTTTCATTGCGTCTTCCATTTCTGGTAAGGTGAAAACATAGCATTTGCCCTGGTCCAATGTGCCACCTCGGTAAATATAGTTGGCCTAAAGTGAAATTTATTCTTATTGAATTGTGTGTGAATCGATCGCGGACATTGTTTGTTCACATTGTCGTCGGCTGTACTTGGCTTCCTGCTGCTGTGAATTTCTGAATTTCGACGAGCTTTTGGTGGGGCTTTTGCAGGTTTTAGCCTTTTGGGATCGATGAGGATTTTTTTTTTCTTTTTTGAAAGAAGGCAAAGGGTGGATTGATGGGGGTTTCCGTGATTATGTGTGATCTTGATGGCGTTCCCTTGATAAAGGTCTCTGTGCCTTGTGTCAATTTTGCTCTAGGATCAATTGCTTTGTCTAAATAGCTCTAGGGTCGTCACTTGGTTAATCTGTGTATTTCAGGAACAAGGTGAAGGAGCACAAGCATGAGAGCGATCTGTTGGACCAATGCGGCCGCCTCTACGACACGACACTGTCTAACAGGAGTTTTGAGCTCTATTCTACCGAGATTTCTCAGGTTTTGTTTTACTTCATGGTCTGTTACTACTAGTTACTTTGGAAATGTTTTGGCCTCACATTACTTGCTTCTTAGCTTTTGCACTAGTCATCCAACTCATCAATTAGTACACCATTTTCACTCTTCACACCTCAGTGCAGTACCAGCTGATATTCAATGTTCTTAAGTATGTTGTGCATATCTTTGGTTGAGTACTGACTTAATGTTACTTCACAGATTTGCTAGATATCAATTATTCTTCAGCATGAAAATTATTGGTCCCAAATGGCTGGATTTATACAATGAATATTTTTGAATGTAAACTTGTTCAGAACAAAGAATGATTTAATATAATATTTACGGGTGTTGACCTTCATGCTCCTTTGTTGATTAGGCTACTTTCTGTTGAAAAGATGCTCACAAGTCACAAGTCAAAACTAACTTTACCTTTTGTTTGTAACGCGGGGAGTTTTCTTTATGTAACAACAGGAGATTGGATCGACCTCCATCATCATGGACAGGGAGATGGCCTCCATTCAGAGCTTAATGGCTGTGGTCAAAGAAATGATGCGGAACACAGATTCTGCGTTGCACTCCTATATAAAGTTGAGACCAAATTTTGGAACTGCAGAAACTGGTTTTGCTGACCGTGCTGGACCATCTGGTGCTCCAACTGAGTTCAGTCAGTCCTCAGCAACGGCGCCAACATTCGATTTCTACAGCCGTGCTGCAATGCGGCCTTCTCCTTTTATGCAACACACTGTTTCCAGGTTTGAGAACCATCTTGAAGAATGCAGCAGAATGATCGGAGAGCTAGAGCAGCTTATTCAAATAAAGAATGATAAGAACCATTCAAATGCTGAATCCCTGTCAATACTAGTGCCTAATGTGTATGAGTATTTCATCCATGTTGCTTCCCAGGTAATTTATGATACATACATGTATTGATCACAGGCATCACATATTCTAAACACTGCATGTATTTTTCTTTATATATTGCTCAGTTGCACTCTGAAGTTGTTCAGTTTTAATTGATAATTGAAGTTGGCTGTCAAGGTTGTTGGTTCTTTACAGTTATGTAATTTCCTGTTCTACTATGATCATATTTAAGCTAATATATCTATTGTGTATTTAGTAACACAACAAAAAATACCATAGGGATAGGCTCACTTTGAGTATGTTAAATCCTTCTTGCTTGGTATTCAGAGAATACTGAGCTTTCTGATATTTTTGTTTGTCCAGGTGGAAAATCTTCATCAAAATGCTGAGATAATGAGAACTCACTATCGGAATGTTTGGCGGCTCCTGGGTAATCATAGCGATCCTTTTCAGGAGGCAGATAGAAGAGAGGCAGCCAAACAAGAAGCCGCGGCCAGAGTAGTTCATCCTACAGGGGTTGATGTATCAAGGCATGCAAGCCAACCTGCACAATCTTCATCCCCCACTGGCGTGACTTCATCTAGTACTCGTGCAGTTCTTAGAACACCACTTTCTGCTTTGCCCTGGTCCAGCATTCGAACAAGTCCTGCTCCATCACCCCGCCCTTTCAGTTCATCTGGGACTATTCTGCAGCCCACACCATTTGGGTCAGCCTCCACACTTGCACTAGGATCCACTCCAGCAACTTCTTCTGCTTTGTTCTCTGCTTTGGGTGGCACCTCACTTTTCAGAACTCCACCTGGAGGTATACATAATATACTATGTGTAACTGGATAAAACAGATTAAAGGACCATTTGATTCAGAGTTGTTTTTATTTAATTGGGCATGTAACCCATATAGACACCCTTAGTCATTATCGTGTACCTTTTTCTATCTACATTTGTAAATCAATGCATTCTTTTGGTGAAATTTGAATGATAGAATGGTATTTCCAGATCACTATAATGCTTTCAAATGAATATTATCTTAATTTTAGCAATTCTGTATATGGTATTATGCTATATGTAGTGAAAGTGGTCGAAATGAGAATTCATCTATAGTTCTACATTTCATTTTCTTCATGTTATTTTGCAGCTATGATTAGCCTATATGCACACTGTTCGTTTGCTTCCTTACTTTTTTCATAATCGAAATCTGTTAGCTCCCTTACTGTCGTTATGAAATCATTTTTCTAACCTTATTTGCTTTCATTTTCATGTTACATATGAAGATTATAATGTTGTATCTTAATTACTGACAGGATGTTAGTTCTGAGAGCTCTGTAGTTCTCATCCTATCCTGCTTGATTGCTTCAACTTTCAATTTTTGATACCAATTTACAGTGTTGCAGAGAATGTTGATGCCCTGAAAAGGTAATGTGTAACTGAATCACCTTACATGTACTTTTGACCCTGCTTCTTTTCTGTTTTCTTGATCGGCTTGTTTAACAAGCAATAATGTAAAGCTAGCGAACTGAATCTACCTATTGATGGTGATTCTTAGTTTTGGATATAAATATACTTGTTATTGGAATTTTTATATGACTTTTTAGAAGAATTCACCTTTAGAAGAACTCCTTTTGGGACTAGGAAGAATCTGTTGCATGAATGTCAGGGAGTGGTGGCAAATAGTAACAAGGATCAGTTGGTTTGGGAGGATGGCAACTTTACTGTTAGATCATTCTACAGAGCTCTCAAATTGCAAGAATTACCTTATTCTTTCAAAAAATAAGAGAAGGAAATTCAAGGTCCATCCGAAAACCATATTTGTTTGGCTTCTGTTGAAAAATAGTGATCTGACAAAGGATAACCTTCTTAGGAGAGGCTGGAATGGTAAAGAGTCAAAATGTTGAAAGTGTTGATCACTTGTTCTTGAAATGCCCTCTTTCTAGATTTCTCTGGAAGGTGCCTTAGATCTTAAAACCAATAAGCAATGTGCAACACATGTTTGGGAGCTGGTTACTGAACTTTAATTCTGAAATGAGGAAACCAATTGCGGTTGGAACGAATGGTGGCTCTGATCTGGTTTATTTGGAAACAATCAGCTTGTTTCACAAGGAAAATGCCCAATGATCCCACTGACTTGGTGCACAATTATGTTTACTATTGGATTGAATCATGGATTCTTGGTTACAATTGCAGAAACCGGAGGCATGCAGAAAAAGGCTCCAATAGGGGGTGACAAAAAGAATCCACAGAAGGAGAAGTGAATGGGAGGTATGATTTCTGAAGATGGCATAAAATGGAAGTTCAGGGGGAAAAATGAATCCCAAAATCTTGGCAATACACTTTTTTTTTTTGCTAGTTTCGTTTACGGTCATCATGCTAACTGACAACTGTAACGTGAGGCCTGCTACCTAGTGCTAAGTGCTAACTGCTAGTAAGTGTAAAGTGATGTGTGTGTCACCGCTGTTAGCAGTTTGCACTCACTATTAGGGGGAGGTATATGTCTTGTTTTTACTTTGGTTTTTGAATAGTTGGTTCCTTCCTTTCTCTGATTCGATTCCTTGCCGTGCTAAATCTTCCTCCGGCTTGGATTGACTCCCTTGTTGCTGGTTGCTGGATCCTTTGCCTCCTTCCTTGCCGGACAGTGAATCATTTGGAGTTGTTGGTGAGTGAGATCGAGCGTTTTGAGGTGAGGATCTTGGTTTTGGTGGGAGGGAGGGATCGATCAATGGTGTCGAGATCCTACTCCAACCTCCTGGAGGCGGCGAGGCTCTCGACACGGTGGGAATTATAAACATAGCGATGTTTGGTCAAAGAAATTTTCTTTTGAGGAATTGGGTAGCTGTCGATCTGTCATTTGTCGAGAATATATGTTTGCCATCAGTTTGTACGTCCTGTTAAAGCTTCAGCCAATGGAATCAAGGCAGTTGGCCCTCTATTATTTACAGGGTGAATGGCCGTCTCTTATTCTGCTGGTAGTAATAGGCAAATGACTATGCATTTTTCAAGCTGGACTTGTTCAATCCTTGACACTAATCCCATTCTCACCTCATAAAACCACAATTACTTGTGTGTATCTGAGCATTTCATTTATTTATTGAGCAACACAGGTCGATTTCACTCACAATAGGTGAAAGGACAGTCCACAGATTTTGCACGATGGACAGATGCCATGTTTATACTTCTTCTAGAGTATGTATAAACCACACAATGATTACATGAAGCTGTTCAATCTTTACAAATTTCAAATGAGCTTGTGGTTACAGAACTTGTAGCACTTTAATCTCCTTTGTTTATGCTCCTAGGAGTTGCAATAGAGTTGCCCATGAACTGGAAGCAATGGGTGCAAGAGATTTGCTGGGTACTGGTCAATACTTTGACAGTATTCCAAGTTGTATGGTTGGGTTGGTGACCAGCGATTTGACACCAGGTTCTGGTTAATGGAAGTTTCTTTCCGTTTCAAAAAAAAAATTGTAGCACTTTAGTCAACTTGCACTGCTTTGATGGATTGGATTGATGCTCACCGGCGGCGAGGGAGAATGCGGCGGAAGCAGCCGGACGACGCCCCTGGCCAACTCTCCCCTCCTCGCGACGGAGTGGGTGGAGGAGAAATGGGCCAAGCAGGCAGAGTAGAATGTGACAAGCCCAGCCCACGGAAGCCCACGAAATTTCCCCTTTTTTTGGGCCGCGGCGGGGGGCAGATGGGAGCTGGAGACGGCACAGCATCTCTCCAGATTCTTTCTTACCACACGTCGCTCGAGTGAGCCGCCGCCGGTGGTCTGTGGTCTGCATCGAGCCCTACCGCCGTTCCCCTCTCTTTCCTCGGCTCTACAGGATGAGAGCGGTGGTAGGCGCACCGCCTCCCCACGGCTGCTGCTCCTTCCGCCGCCGCGCCACTCTACTCGACGCGCGCTATGTGCTCGACCATATGCCGCAGAGGCGCGCACCGCCCACTCCCGCCGCGGCTATGTACACCCAGAGGCCGCCGCCTCGCGTGGCCAGGCGCGCCGCCGCCTGCCCCGCTGCTTCAGGTACTGGAAAGTGGAGCCTTTTTCTTGGCTCCTCTCTCGTAGCCATAGACTATAGGATTCATTCGGGTGCAGTCCTCCTTGGCTCTGTTTGGCTGTTTGTGCCTGCGATGCGGCGTGGTTAGATGGTCTCGGTCATTATGTTTAGTGAAGTACTGGGGGATATTTGGGGTTTAGGTGGTGTAAGGGGCACTAAGTGGGAGGTGAACGCTCAAAAATGGCATGTATTAGTTGATTCTTGCATTGTTGCTTTTGGTGGGCAAGTCCACTCTAGTCCTTCCATCGAATTTTGGGGGGCGTATAAAGGGCTTTCAGGAGAAAAGGGGTATGTGAAGAGAAAAGAGGGTAACTAGAAGGCTTATAAGATTTCAATGCTCTGGTATTATTGTTTCTGAGATGCTTGCTTGCTCAGAAAATTGTTCATATTGTCCTGCTAATTCATATCATGCTCTATAATATCTTTTGTGCATGTGGTGCCAGCATGGTTAGATGGTGTTGGACTTGTTGGTCGTTTGGTTCATTGATTGTTTGGGCTTGGTGAATTACTGGGAGATTTGGGGTTTAGGAGTTAGGACTGCCTTGCACCTATAAACAGCGATGAAATGAAACCAAATGATTATTCCATTGACTATTAGGGTACACTTTGGACTTCGGTTAATCAAATCTTTCATTGTTGCCTCTGGGGCAAGGCCACTCCTACCATCGGGGCGCATGTACAAAGGGCTTCAGGCGAAAAGGGTACATCATAAGATAAGAAGGATGGCATAGCTGGCAGGATGCTGGCATTGTGTAACTTAGTGGCGGAGGCAGAAATTTGCCACACCTAGGGCCCAACCTCTACAGTATAAAATTTTTGAACGAATTTTAACTAAAATCTAAATTTTTTCCTTGTGATTTTCTTGCCACGTGTGGGGCCCAAGCCCAAGTTGCCCCGCACGTGGCTCCGCCCCTGTGTAACTGGGCAGCTCTAGTTGCATGTTTGTTTTCATTCGGGGATGCTAGTTAGCCTGGTCTGACCATAGCACTGTGTGCGTCGGACACTAGTTCTCCTGTCCTCGGCAAGTTAGTTGCCGAGATCTTTGTATCATTTTCTTCAATCTGAATAAACCTGTCCATCATCCTTCCGCTGGCTTGGCAGAAAAGAAAGGACAAGTGAGGGTCTGAAAGGCTTATAAGATTTCAATGCTCTCAATAAGCTGTACATTTTTCTGAAATTCGTACTTGGCTTCAGCGAATTGTCCAATTTGTCATTGTTAGGGTCAGAGGAATAAAGATCATATCTAGTTGCTTGCATTATTCTTTTGTGCCTAATTAAAAAAGCTAAGTGTGTTCTTCATATAAAAATAATTATAACTTTGTCATGTATGGCATATTCAGAGGTTAACCATTCTTTTTAGCGCTTCATGTATGCTTTCTGAGCTATGCTATATTTATCCAGGCTGCACCATAATTTAGCATGCTGTCTAACCATTGCACAGTTCCTTATTTTTCCAGGACACTCCTGCCAATTCCAACAGCCTTTCGGTCAACACCTCGTGTGCGGCTAACTCCACATGCATTCTTGCCAGCGAGACGAAATTTTGAAGGCTATATTCCTCAGAGCTGTTCGGGTTCATCATTGCAGATCTATGGCCGGTCACCCCTTCTATCCCTCTCACCATCTTCAGCTCTCATGGTGTCCTCCCAGCTGACCTCTTCTGACGTTGCTCAGAGGTCAGAGGAATGGTTTGCCCTCCGCAAGGACAGGCTCACCACAAGCACCTTCAGCACTGCCTTGGGCTTCTGGGCTGGCAACAGACGATCAGAGCTGTGGAATGAGAAAGTTTTTGGATCAACAGAAATCAAGTTGGCGGATGCAGCGAAGTCTGCCATGAATTGGGGAACGGTAAATGAAAGCGTGGCCATAGAGCAGTACACAACCATCACCGGACGGCTGGTAGGCTCCCTTGGCTTCGCAGTTCACACTGAGGCCAATTCTGGGTGGCTCGGAGCTTCACCTGATGGCATTCTAGGGTGTGACCCAAACGGCGGGATCCTGGAAGTGAAATGTCCATTCAATAAGGGTAAGCCTGAGCTTGCTCTGCCATGGCGCGTTGTGCCATTCTACTACATGCCACAGGTGCAGGGCCTGATGGAGATAATGGGCAGAGACTGGGTAGACCTCTACTGTTGGACTCCCAATGGAAGCAGCCTGTTCCGAGTGCCCCGAGATCGTGCGTACTGGGAACTCATCCATGAAGTCCTGCGTGATTTCTGGTGGGGGGATGTGATGCCCGCCCGTGAGCTGGTGCTTCTTGGCAAGGAGGCCGAAGCTAGATCCTTTGAACCACAGCCCAAGCACCGGCTCACAAACCTGGTGCTATTTAGAAGCAGGAAACTGGTTTCTGAAGCCAAGTTGTTGTGCAAGGATATTGGCGGTCATGTAGAGTTCTTCCCATGATTAATTCTTCCAATGGCTGTACACTTCATTCTGATTATTATTTCAATTGTTAACACTGAATGACTAGTTCTCAAATCATTGGTGTTTTGCCATAGTAGGGGCCCTGTTGGACTTAATTCTTAGCCTTTACCCCTAAAACCTGTTTGGGGCTGTGTTTAGAGACTCTGCTGGAGATGCTAAGAGCGTGTTATAATTCCACATACACGGCAAACTTTCCATCTCTGTTGTCACATGACCATTGTATGAAATGTGTAAACTGTAATTTTTGTGACTACTGCACTGTTACATGCTTCGTTTGTGCAGTGAATTTTGAGAATTTCATGCTTTGCTGCAATCTGCAAAGGCTTATCTGAAGTGTTGCATTATTGAATGCTCATGTTGCATTGCTGACGGCTCAAGTAGGTGCAGAGTATGGCAGTATGCTGTCATTTAGGGTCTAGCCGTCTAGGTCATTTTCAAATTCTGGTGATGCTTTGCCCAGTCTAGTTGGTTATCTTGCTTTGTTATTGCCTCCTTAACCAAGTTGTTATTTGTTAATACCGCTGCCTCTGTGCAACGTTAGTGCTTACGACAGTATAGACGTCAGGTACCCAAAGAAATAATGGAGCCTTAGTACAGCTTACAGGATGATTGTCATTATACGCAAAATATATACACATCAGTTACTCGATTATCCCGTGTAAATGCACATCCTTCATCTTTGAATTCTTCCAACTAAAGCTCATCCTATGTTTTGTTTACTCATGTCACAACCCTGACATTATAAACTTTCACACTAACTAACATATGTTTCTTGAATTTCCCATGCGGTTTGGAGATCAGACGTCGACTCTATACTGCTATCTCTTTATGACCAACCATGCTTGCAAGGTAATCAAATAATCAATCTATTTGACCCAGACCGAGGAAGGGAAAAAAGCAAAGCCCCGGCAACCACTTGGGAATTGTCAACTTCAGCATACTGTTGCTTTTAGCTGTAGAAAATGGTGGTCACTGTGGCTCTTAAACTAGTGGAAATGTGCAAGGTAGTTGTCTCCAAAACGAAGCTTCGACTCAGGTCATACCGCTTCAGGCCTGTTGCCTGGTCTGAGGTCCAATTTGATATGTTCTTTCTGATGGTGGATGGTCAGATTTGTGCACATCTTTCGCCATTCTTTTTGTGGTGCTGTGGCTTTTGGAGTCTGGACTGTATAGGTTTGTGACTTTTGGAATCCGGCGCTGCCCATCGTGGATATGATCTTTTAGCTGCAGGCAGGATAGGAGTGGATATAAAGTGCATAGAACAGTGTTTGTAACGAGTTCTGATTAAGAAATAAGGTTAATTCGCTTGGTGGGAGGAGTGAAAATTATGCCCCATCCTATCCTCCTAAGTTTGAGTTTAGTTTGATACTGTTGAGTTTTTTAGTGGTGATAGTATTAAGTTGATCCTTTATTTGTAGGGAACATATTGTGTATCATGCACACCACAACCAACTTAGTAACAGCCATCACCAATTTTTATTAAAAAATATATACAATGTTTTCAGTATTCAAATATATTTTTTCGCAAGAAAGTATTCAAATATATTGTACATAGAGAGAGAAATAAGACAATTATGGCAGGTTCATAATTAAAAACCATCAGCCATTAGATCTTTTATTTTATAAAAGTACAGATAAAATATAATGAATTTAAAGAACAGACTTTATACATAGATGTACCACTATTGATAGTACATATACAGATTTTTTTCTTGATTTTTAGTGATTTTGTTAGTTCAGTGTGCATGGCAAATTTATGTACATGTGAGATGTTAACTTATTTGTATTCTTGATAAAATACGGCGAGCCATGATTTATGGAACGGTAAATTTCTAATTGTAAGTATGATATTGTTGGCATTTTAAAGATATTCTGAGACAAGATTGTGCAAACCTGTTCAATTGGAATTTTAATCATTGCTCAATCAATGTAGGAAGTGCCACAATATGGTGCCGTTACGCTAAACAAAATAGGCCGTGTAACAGTGTAGCATCCTTCTTTAGCGTGACGGAGTTTAAGTTTACGATTATTTTTTTACGAACACGTATTTCAAATTTAAAAGCATCACACCACTCCCCTCTTTCTTTTCAAAACTTGTTATCAGCACTTTCAAATATCGAATCAATACATATCCTATTATCCACCACCAACCTCGGTCCAACCTTTTGGGGGGCAAAAAAATCGTAAGCAAAAAAAAAATAAAAAAAATCTGGAAAATCCGAGCGGCATCCGCGACTCCACCTCGACATAAAAAAAGCCGACTCGTCTCTTCCACCTCCCATCTCCCACCTTCTCTCTTTCTCCCCCAAATCGCCGCCTCCGCCGCCGTTGACCTCGGCGGCCGCCGCCGGCGAGGTCCCATATCGCCGGAGGCGTAGCCAACTCCTCAATCTCTCCTTCCCCCATGCTTCCACCCCATAGGAACACTATATCGCTCGCCTCCGACTCGTTAGAACCCTAGATCTCGGCTCCCTCTCCGCCGCCGTACAGATCGCCGGCATGAAATTTTCCGACGATCCCCAGTAAGATCCGGCGAACAGGGTGAGTCCGGCACCGCGCGGGCGCGATGGCGATCCGCATCACCATGTCGTACTCCGGCTACGTAGCGCAGAACCTGGCCTCGTCGTTCGGCCTGCGCTGCACCGCCGCCGCCGCCGCCTCCTCCGGTGCGGCGCCGGGAGCAGGGGCGCACCTCCTCCAGGACGCGCTGACGCGACCCTTCTGCCTCTTCGCCTCCTCTCGCCACTCCGAGTACCACAACGACGGCGAGGATCACAACCATCCGAAGCCCAAGGCCAAGCCTCTCCCCGCCGCCGCCGTTCCCAACGGAGGGTGCTATTCGCTGCTGATTTCGCCGTCGTGCTCAGCGAAGGCTCCGGTGAATGACCCGCCGGCGTCGCTGGCCGTCGGGTTGCTGACGATGTTCGCCTCCGGGACGGGCGCATCCAAGCTCTCGGCGTCGCCGTCGATATCGTCCGGATTCAACCCCGCCGCCCTGCTCCCCTTCTTGCAGGCGACCAAATGGCTCCCCTGCAGTGACCTCGTCACCTCCGCGCCGCCGTCCCGCAGGTCGGAACGTCCAGTGGTTGTGGCTAAAGCGCCAGCTGCTGCGCCTACTGCTACGCCTGTGCCACGAATTTCGCCTGCAAATGTGCCTAAGCCTCGTCCTGCACATGTGCCCTCCCCTGCGGTGGCTGCCCCTTCCAAGGTGGGGGTGAAAGCATTGGTTGGTAGTGGAGTAATCAACTCCGGCGTAATCAACTCCGGCGCTAGTGGAGTGGTTAGAAAGAGCAGTGCTGCTCTTGGTGGTGCTGCAGGGGTGAGCAGGAAGAACTGGCTGTCAAGATGGGTGAGCTCCTGCTCGGATGATGCCAAGACTGTCTTTGCTGCCGTGACTGTGCCACTGCTCTATAGATCATCCTTAGCTGAGCCAAGGTCCATCCCGTCGAAGTCTATGTATCCGACATTCGATGTTGGTGACAGAATCCTTGCAGAGAAGGTGAAGTCAATTCCCATTGTTCCATGAATTGCAGGATTCTGTGATGTGTGCTTACGGATGTTGTTGTGGTATCAGGTTTCATACGTTTTCCGGGAGCCTACTATTTTGGACATTGTGATCTTCCGTGCTCCCCCAGTCCTGCAGGTATGTTCTACCTTGAATCTGTTGTCTGGTTTAGCTTACAATAGCACATGTTGTGACTAGTAGTTGAACAATTTTCAGGCCTTGGGTTACAGTTCAGGAGATGTATTCATCAAGAGAGTTGTGGCCAAGGGTGGGGATACTGTTGAAGTAAGCTTTTATCCGAATGGTAGTGACTCCTAATTCTTTTCCTTTTTTACCTAATTTATTGTGTTTTCCTATGTTATTTGCATGAGTAATAACCATTATTATTCCTTGTTTTTAATAGGTCCGTGATGGTAAATTATTGGTTAATGGAGTACTCCAGGATGAGGAATTTGTGCTGGAGCCGCACGACTATGAAATGGGTCAAGTGGTATGGCGACATCTCTTCATATTGCATACCAATGAACTTATTATTTGCCTCTAGTTAGCGTCACAGTTCAATGGCATCAAGTCTGAGACAAAGCGCCAACTCTGTTATATCAGATATTAAGATATTGATGTCTTGGCATCATAAATTGCTTGAAATGTGGAATTGACTGCATTTTGTTTTCTGTGCACCCTTCATTTGCCTATGGCCTTATAGATGTCCAATATGAGTCTATCGTGCTAATGTTAGTACCTTTATTTGCTAAAACCATAGTGGAGCATACATATTTATCAGTTGTGGTTATCTTTGCCAGACTGTTCCAGAAGGTTATGTATTTGTGCTGGGGGACAACAGAAACAACAGCTTCGATTCACATAATTGGTATGCTAATCTCAATGGGTGGTTACTACCTCAGCTGTTAACCCAGTTGCCAGTTTGCCACAAGTATCTTATGTTTCTATGTCATTGTAGGGGACCTCTCCCTGTGAAGAACATTCTTGGGAGATCTGTGCTTCGATATTGGCCACCATCGAAAATAACAGATACAGTCTTTGAGCATGATGCAGTTCACTGCACAGCAGGCATCTCCTGAGATATTTATGCTGGCAGATCAGAAACCAATCCATTCTTTTGGCCGAGCTTCAATGATGAGCTGAGCCACATTTTTTCCTCAAAATTTTGTTTTGCTGAATGTTGCCTTGCCCGAAACACCTTTGGCGAATGGGCTGACTAACAGCTTTTTGCCTGCCCTTGTGGCAGATGCTTTGATTAAAGGCAGCCATTCCTGTACTTGGTAATGTAAGAAGGAGAGCGTCCTTCGTATTTATAAATAGCGGGTGAATGAACATCCATAGTTGTAGGCTTTTCACTGCATGAAAACCATGCTCTGTTTCAAGCACAAGGAGAATGGACTAAACATGAAGTTTAAATCTTGATGATGTAAAAGAAATAGAAAGCATGACTCATTGTTCCTCAAGACTTGTGAATTTATGCTGTTGTTTATGGAGGGCCAGCATCACCTTTTGCATGAATTAATGTACTGCCTGTGAGGTTTGTACCGGCATTATGGTAAATTTTGCAATTGTACATTGCAAATTGGGTCAATTCAATGTTCTTAGGTTTTCTGACGTTCCTTGTTACCATGTGGATTGGTTGTCAGACACTTGGTCGTCAAATGGCCTTCAAAGTTGACTTCTCATTTTCGTATTACTATGGTATGATTGGTATTATAGCGGGCGAAGCTAGACTTTGCAAGATGCAATTCCAATCTGAACCTTCCATTTCACACTAGAAATAGACCCAAGATTTCTACAGAACAAGCATGGTCAGGCTCCAAAATCCAGGTAGAATGGCTATTATTATAAGAGAAGGAAAGCATATGTAATTGATATAGTAGTAGTAGCATGTAGGAGCCAGTACAGACAAGGCACAAGAGAATTATACCATTTATGAAATATCCCATTTCCAGGTACAAGGTTAGTCAGGAGGCAATCCAAAACTTTGATATAGTATACACTTGACTCAACCCCATTTTCAGATACAACCTTTTTGAGCCTAGTCAATTATACACGGATTCTGTGATGAATATGTGCAATTTCCTATAAACCCTAAACGAAAACTTGAAATTATCACCACTTCACATCCAGTGTCAACGGTTCTGGTGGCAAGACAAACGACATGAACTTGGTGAAAGAAATGTTTGAAGTCAAGCTGCTCCAAGAAGAAGCGTCCGCTATTGAAAATGGTCTTTTAACCTTCTTCACAGACATAGCCTTCAGCCTTCCTTCTTCTTCAACCTTGGCTACAACGTCAAGTGTGACACGCTGGACCATAGGTACTGTTTTCCACTCTGAAATATTTTCCCAGAGGCCATCCTCTTCAGTAATGTCCCTCTCAAGCTCCAACCGGAACTTTATCAAAGGAATTGATGTCACTTTAGCCTGGATAAACTGCATTGATTTGCTATCCTGAGTTTTATTGGTAAACCAAGTCTTCAAGATTTTATCTAGCCTTGGCAGTCTTGAACTAATTGAGCAAAACACGCAAGCTGAGATCAACCGGTTTGGCACATTTACTTCACATTTTTCTGATGATAACTCTATAGTGCCATGTGATCTCTGGCCTCCAAGCACATTGCTTCCGTTAACAACTACCATGACTGATCCTACAACAGTGACTTGAAGTATCGGAGCACACGTTGCATAACTGAGAGGCCATATTCGACTTAGACCATTATTACTAGCCAACAGGCTTCCATTTGTTAAAAGACCTATACTGTGAGGATGGGTAAAGAGAACTTTCCGTGCACCAATAACCTTCAATGCGACGCCAGCAGCAACAATTACCCTCTTCAGTCCTGCATAGGTGGCATTCCGCTGCATAAAAAGTGGGAGATGAGAATCTGAACCAATCAAGGTGGGATTAAAACATATGTTGCCAAATGCTAGAAGTTGGTAAATCATAGATTTTGTGAAACAGATGACTGATATTTTAAAAAGATAGTATTATGTGTTTTTTCATCAGCTAATTTCTGGAAGAAAGTGCATGCTTTCATTACATAAAACTCGCCCAGATTACATAAAATGGGGGAAAAAAGAAAGCCTTGCAGGTAATTTTTGGTCGGTGACTGTTACGTATAGAGAAATATTGTCTATATTAGTATATTACTATTCCCTCCATCTCAAAATATAGCTACCTTTGTAGTTTAAAATTGAACTAGAAAGATAGCCGTATTTTGATACAGGGAGTATATTGCAAACCATGAAATATCAAAAGCATAACCCAAAATCAAGTACTTGTATCTAAAATCTCTCTAACAAAGTTCTTAAACAAGAAACCTTTGCCAAAAAGTTGCAAACATCTGCCTAGTTATTTATATGTTAATAGCCTTTTTTCTAGATACCATGGTACAACTTCCTATCAAACAGAATAGTTCGTTATTAAAATGACATTTACACAACTGCTTGTGCTGCTAACAATTTTTCAAGAAATCCAAATGCACATAAAAGAACTGCATTCTCCTTCTAACAGAATTTATAGGCTTCACACTTGTTCATTGAATAACCGGAAAAACATATTTGCCTGCCTAGTTCTGCCATCCATGGCCCTTCGATTCTACCCAGAATAACTGGTAGTGTCCAAATAATGTGGCCGTGTCTGTTCCACTTGTCATCCAATCTTATCTTTTGTCGTTAAGCTAAATTCCATCTCAAGAAGCCAGAAAGTAACATTCAAGATAGGCTGTGATCGTTTCAAATTATTCCAATAAGCCGTTGCCACGTGAACGAAGCAACAAAAAACAATCTGTGGTTAACACTTGTACATCCATATTATTTGCGATTTGAAATCGAAGGCTGAAAAAAAAAAGACTATGACAAAAATACCTCAGAATCAAATCTAGAATTAAGCTTAAAAATCTATAATTTGGCTTTGGCTGATAAGCCAGAGACCAAACGATGGGAACCATAAATTACATGGCACCAACTGAAAAAAACAGTCCATCATTTCATCTCTTAATAACTCACTCTCCTTAATGGTATTAGCATGCATTAGTACGCGAAAAGATCCATATGGTAATTCACATACATGGAAACAGGACATTATATTTAGCATTCAGCATAAAACGATCTAATATTCAATAGGCCTGTTCCAACACATGGAAATTGGCAGCATTACAAGTTAAACATGAGATCCTATAGCAATCAAATGAAATAGCAACATACAATTAAACACAGCTAGAGAAAGGGGAATAGTAGTTATACTTTGAGGACAGAACTACAGCCACTAGATCAGTTCTGCAATTGGATCTTAATCACGCAAGGCTAGAGTAAACACAGTTTTCCCAGTTATCATTCAAACCCTAACATGTAAGCGACCAATCCGAAGCGAGATCAGGAAGCAATGTCAAGTCAACTCCACTCACCGATGGCAACTGCAGTTCGATGGAGCCACCATCCTCGCCGCCGCTTGCAACCCTCACCTCAATCGGCCCGACGAGGTCAACGTCCCTCACGCCGGGGCGGAACCCCAGGGCGGCATCGCCGGGGACGATGTCGAGCCCGTCCGGCCCGTCCACCTCCTCCACGGCCGGCGCGGCGGGGCGCCTCCACTCCACGGACTCGTCGGAGAGGCGCACCAGCGCCGTCGCCAACCCGGCACGGGCGCGGAACTCGTAGCGCTGCACGGCGCCGACGCGGGCCGTGTCGGCGTCGAGCGGCCAGACGCGGACCTCCGCGTCGGGGTCCCAATCGTACTTCTCCGAGACGGCGTCGATGACCTCCTCGAGGAAGGTGGGCTCCCGCTCGAGCTCCGGCTCCGGGTCGCTGTCGCTGAAGGTGGAGAGGGAGGCGTTGGACTTGGAGGCAGCGGTGAGGAGGGAGATCGAGGCGGAGGACGAGGGGGAGGGGAAGCAAGACAGGAGAAGCATGAGGAGGAGGCAGAGAAGGGTGGTGGTGGAGGCGGCCATGGCCGAGTCGAAAGGGGATTGGAAGAATCTAGAAGCTTCGCGAAGGGTTCGAGTTCGGAGAGAGAGGTAGGAGTAGGTCTCGAGTCGAGGGCTCGAGGCTTACCTTCCTCGAAGGTGGATGGGGATCTCTCTCTCCCTTCGCGGAGGGAAGAGTGGGGAGGACGGAGGGAGGATTGATGGATGATGGAGTAAATCAGACGCTGACCGGTGGGCCCAGATAACAGGAATTGAAGTGTCAAAGGCGTCTGGTTCTTGTAGTGTCAAAAGTGAAGATAAATTAATTCCAGCAGAACTACAAAGCTAGTACTCAGATAACAGTAGTTTTGTAGTGCCCAGACAACACTTTTAGGCAAACTTTGTATTTTTGCTGGAATTTGTCCAATTATCGCAATTCTTCGATTCAAAAATTGGTTAAATATTTTTTATATATATAACTTATAAGTACTCGTTTTCGTGGTCTAACTTCAAAGCACATCTTTCTACGTTACTCGGTTAGTTTTGGGTGTGATCGTTTCGCATATTTAAATAAGTTAGAGTAACATAAACAAAGCAATAAAAAATAATCTAATCTATGGGTAAAACTTGTATATCCTTTACTATTTTCAATTTAAAATGCAAGGTAAAAGAAGACTATAGTAACACAATCTTAAAATTAATTTTAAAAATAAGTATAAACTTTTAAATTTTCATTGCCGCTTATAAGTCAACAGTAAAAACGATGGGGACCTTCGTTGTCCAACCATCCGTACTCGCGTAACCGAATAGAACTACACATTACTCCATATCATTTATGCAACCAAATCGAGGTAGCTTTACGTAATGTAAGAGCTAGAATTGTACTGTTTCATATGTTCATACAACTTGCACTTGGGGCGATGATGACGTGGACGATAAGGATTAGGGTCATAAACTGGTACTGCGTCACCATGAAACATGCATGCCCGCAACACAACACCAGCAAACATGATGGTAGTACTTCACATCACATGCTAGCAAGAGTGCCAGTACACAATACATGTTGCAATTGAAGATAACTTGCTAATACCTCCGTCCCAAAATAGATGGCGTTTTGAGTTTTTTTATAGTGTTTGACTACTCGACTTATTTAAAAAAATATAGAATTATTATTTATTTTATATATGATTTTCTTTATTATCAAAAGTTCTTTATGTGTGTCTTATTATTTTTTATATTTGCAATAATTTTTGAAATTAGACGGATGGTCAAACGTTACGAAATAAAAACCCAAAACGTTATCTATTTTAAGACAGATGGAGTAGTATCCAACGAATAGGACTGGCGAATAAATCTACACATAAATAGCACTACCTCCGTTGGTTTTGACTTTTTCTTATAATGTTTGATTATTCGTCTTTTTATTTAAAAAATTTATGCAAATATAAAAAATAATATGTTGTATTTAAATTACTTTTGATAATAAATTAAGTCAAACAAAATATGTGATACTTCGATAATTTTTTTAAATAAGACGAATGGTCAAACGTTAAAAACAAAAAAGTCAAAACCCTTATATTACGAAATGGAGAGAATAAATTGAATTCTCAATGGAGTGTCTACAATAGTCTCTGGGAGGGAAGAGATGTAATAAATTGATATCAAAAAACAACCATTTACATCTCTCCTCTGCCCGTACTCTCTCGTCTCAAAATACTCAAAATATAGACTTATGTGGTTATGCTTTTTTTTAAGAGATTAAGGTTGAAACTAAAAAAATATTGTGATTGGCTGAAAAAGAATAGATGAAAAACTAAATAAGAAATAATTGTAATTGGTGGAGATAGGATAGGTAGATATAGAAGTAGTTGTATTTTCAGATAAATTTGAGTTGCTCATGCAATTATAAAATTGTTTTCTCAGCACCACAATGTTTTCAAAAAAGCAGATAATAAGCATTAAAGACAAACATATGATCTGGTATTAAGCACTATGGAAGTGGATAGTAACAAATACTAGGTAGCAATTATGACTAGATATTAAGACTAAAATAATATCTTCTGTACTTTTCTCTGCATGGATGAGATATTAAGTTAAGAAATTATTTGTATTTCTTATGGGACCCACCTCTCAACGACCTATGCTCCAGGCCCGCTTCTTTGACCTCCTCTCTTCTCGTCAGTAAATATAAAATTTTATGCTTATATTTTCTTTTTTGAGAATTCTATGCTTATATTTAAGGACGGAGGAAATAGTTACGCCGTACACAGTGAGATTGTCTTTCTTGCACGAGACACAATTCTCACGTACTGCCACTGCGACATCCCCTACTGTCCAACATTTCATCTCATTTACTAGTATAGACTATAGACGATACATGGAGCATTAGAAATGCTCTTAAACTGCGAAGTTAACAAGTAATGCCACTGCAACATCACCATTTGTCCACCAAATCACCTCATTTAAGAGCCACCAGCAAACAACACTTTTGACAAAATATCAGGTGCCTCCATTCCACGGAGCAACCAGCAACCTGCATAGAAAACCAAAAAATTAAAAGAGAAATAATAGAAAGCATGGCCACGAGGATTTTAGTCCAAATCCAAAACAAGAAAAAGTGGACAAACTAATTTCCAAGTCATGTGCTGCATCTAGACACTATACTTTGGATTAATTTCAAAACTTCTCACAGCACCTAGATCATACAGGGCAAGCATTCACATTTATAAAGATAAAACTGCTGTATTCATACAAGAGGTCATCACTACATCAGACCAAAACCTATCTATTTTAGCCAAATCCTTAACCTTGCACTGCAAAGTAGAATCTCACTGATGATTTGGAAAATGTAAAGGGCACAATTTGCAGTCTATAAAATGCTTCATAAAAAAATGAAGCAAATTATATTGGTTCATAACCAGAACAGCACAGAATTGTTTGAGTAGCCTTACAAACATACGTGTAACAAATTTAAAACTCTTTGATATGCGCGTAATAGAGTTTAGATCACCATAGAATACTAGGGTGATGACTGGAGTTGAGATGAGAATATAAGGTGTGTATTTAACTAGCACATAAACTTACTAACATACCTGGGCTTCCCGAAGGCCTTTACGTGCGAGCTTTTTGATCAGAACAACTCCCTGATGGGTCTGCATTCTTTACAATCCATGGATGTTTCATAATATCATCAATAGAAAGTCTCTTGCTTGAATCCTTCACCAAAAGCTGTATACAGAGTTACAAACTCAAAGCTAACCCACAGAAGTTCAACCAGCTTATTTCTAATATATATATAGGTATACAGCCAAGACTTTGGATTTCACCTTGGAAATGAGATCCTTGGCATACGCAGAAACATAGTGAGTTGTAGGGAAGGACAAATCCACTTTAACTATCCTGTTCAAAATTCATGTTACAGAGAGTGAAAATATAAATCAAATTAAGATTCAGCAAAACATTTAACTCAGAAGGTCTTACCTCCTGAAGGTATCATCCTGTTCTGCCGCTTCAAAAGGTGGCGACCCATATAAGAACTCATAGCATAAGATTCCTAAAGTCCAGTTATCAACAGCATGGTCATGAGCCTTTTTCTCTATCATCTCAGGTGCCAGGTAATCAATTGTACCACAGAGTGTATGCCGTTTAGCATTTGATTGAACGGCCCATCCAAAATCTGCAATTTTTAGTCGACCCTAGAAAAGGGGGAGGTACATAGTTATTTCAAAAAATGTCCACATGTCATGTACAGACACGGAGATAAGGTTGCATAAGCCATCAGACACAACATATAAATGCATCTGAGTTGTCTGATCACATCAGACTATATTCATTGTGATTTTGCGACACCATCGGTGTTTCAGTAATCAGTAACAATGAGAGGATTCTACGGTACCTGCATTTACAACCTAGCTGCCAGTCCACATATGTGGTACGCAAACCAGCAGTACCATGTGAGGGAGTTCCAAATTCAGTAGAGTAAAACCTAGAAATTGCATTTGTGTGTTTCAAATTTTGACATCCATATTGTTTCACATATTTTACACTTCATAAGGATCAAATTAGATATGCAAAGTTGCAAACAAAAAGGAGTTTCATTCAGCGATACCATATGTCCATATCAGCTATAGATCTGTAAGATTCCATGTCCACATAGCTAAGAAAATTGTGATAAACACGGTATAAATAAAGGAAGCCAAGATAGCCTTCAAATTAGTTAATATAACATTCAATCCATTTGCAACTCTTTGTCATCACATATAACTAGTCAAATCAAAGATGGTAGTTGAGAAGGCCAACAGTTTAGGAGGTGCAAAACTGCAGATGGAAGATGAACCAACCTCAATATCAAGGAGTAAATTCTCTGGCTTGATGTCCCTATGGATAACCTGTTTCTTATGACAATATGCCAGTGCAGCAGCAAGGCTCGCAACATACTACGACAAACAAGGTACAAGATCATCACGATATATAATTCAGATACTGCAAAATCATAAAGAAAGCAGCATATGTGCATCATAATTATAGACCTGGGATATCATTTCATGTGGCAAGGCCAAGTGGCCAACAAGCCAGTGCAAGTGAATCTGTTCAGATTTCATAGTAAGAACTAAGGTAGATGTTCATCTTTTCTGGTTAACGGAAAACAGATAACCACGGTGTTTCATGAATTGATGTCCGGAAGCATTCCTTGTGTTGCTCTTCGAGGTGGATTTATAAACATAAAAATGTGACTTTTGCTTACTTTATTCATGTATTGGAAGTAAACAGTTGTTATCTTATTATGAAAAAAAAATGCTAGAGCCCATAATTAATAATATTTCAGTGAGAACTTGGAAAATTCTAGCAGACCCAAAAGATTGACACCAAGACTGTCTATCGAGCTAAAGAATTTGGGTCAGACAACATTATATGTACTACCCTCTGTTTCAGATTATAAGGAGTCCTACTAGAGAGGTAGGACGCCTTACAATCTGAAACGGAGGGAGTACCTAATAATTTATTTCACATTTTTGTCATTATCTCCAGCATCTAAATCCTCTTGGCCTGCGATATAGTATCAACAATGTTTTGTTACAATTCAGTAGCTTGTTGAATATTTATCTTGACTTTAGTTTAGCGCTTCATGTAAATCTAATTCCAAATCCAATTGCATACTCCCTCTGTCAAAAAATGTAAGCATTTGGGTTGGGAGGGATGCTTACACTTTTGGACAGATGGTGTATTTACAGTTACTTTGCTATTGTCACATGAAAAAAATATTTTATTCCACACGAAAATTGTTTTCTATACCACTATAAAAGATGATAGTGGTGGTGGCAGTGAATTTGCCACCACCACTTCTCTCACTGGCGTGTGGGCCTTCACTGCAAGTGAAACCAGCCACTGCTTTCCCAATTCAAACGCTCTCGAATCCCCTCCTCCTCCTCCTCTGTACTACGGACCCCTGGTTTCATTGTTCTGCAGTCTGCAACAAGGAAGCTCTTTTCTCTCCAAAACCAGTTGAAGCAGGCAACTCAGATGTTTACACTCTGGTAGTTTATAAACTCTGGTCATTATCTAAAAAAAGGTTTATAAACTCTGGCAGTTTAATTTCTGCAGCTTGTCCATTGCCTACTAAACCAACTTGCAACGTTCGCAAGTTGTTAATTGTGGACTTGTGGTCCTTGTGGACATGCACAATGTTTGTGATGCAGCTCTGAAAAATGTAAATTGTCGGATGCAATGGATCATTTCATGCAGAATAATAATACTTCCATGAAACTTCCATATGTTTCTATATGCAATGGATCATATTGTGCAGAATTGTTCTATCATAATACAATCTATTTCCATGAATTGCACAATGTGGTTCATAGTTTGCGAAAAGTTTTCCCGTTGCAAAGCACGGGCATTCAACTAGTGCGACAAAAAAATATAATGCATAAAATGGGGGCAACTAGCACCGAATAAAGGGGCATGGCCTCACAGTGGCGGCGGTGCGCTCAGAGAAGCGGCGGACGGTGCGGAGCAGCTTGTACAGCTCCCCACGGGCGGCGTACTCGAGCACGAGGACAACCCGCTCGGCGTCGTGGAACCACGCGAAGAGGCGGAGCACGTTTGGGTGGTCGAGGCCGTGCTGGATCTCGATCTCCCGCCGCAGGTGCGAGTGGAACCGGTACTTGTCCAGCTTCGCCTTGAAGATCACCTTGAGCGCCACCACATAGCCGCTCTGAAAACGAAAATCGGCGCCACCGAAGCTGAAATCGGAGGTGTTTGGCTGTCAAACTAGGGCTTGGAGACGCACGCACCTGCTTCTCCCGGCCGAGGTAGACCTTCCCGAACCTCCCCTCGCCGATGCATTTCCCGATCTCGAAATCCTCCATGCTCCACTTCGGCTTCTCCATTGGAGGCCGCCGCCGGCGGTAGCGGCTGAGGGATTGGGTGATTGGGATTTGAGAGAGAAGTAACGACCTAAAATTTTGAATGGGAGAGGAGATACGAAGAAGACGATGCGATGCGAGGAAATGGGGAACTTTTGCGTGGGACTTGAGAATCAGTTGGGCCGAACGGGGCAGGGCTTCTCACTAGCCATTTTGGCCCATTAAGATCACCAAAGAAAAGGCCTGAGGCCCTGAGATGCACACGGCCTATGGGCTTCCATATCCGCGTGAACCACGACATGGGCCAAGGGAAGTCAGACCATCTCTTCTATCTCGGCCTCAGACACTCACAACGCACGCACACTCATCCCTATTATGAACACACGCACGCAAACCCTGTCCCTATGAGTATCCTCGAAGACTGGGCCGGCAAATTCTTGAGATTGACGAAGTCACCATTGGTGTCTCGCTGTCGACGGGTACGTCGCTCCCACTGAAAGCACAAAGCCATTAAATCCTGAAAAATTCGTTCCCACGAAAAATCGAACCCAGGACCTCAGGTACTACTGAGGCTCTTGTAACCATTAGGGCTACAAGCCCGTTCGCCGATCTGCGTTTGTTTTGAAACGGGACGAGGCAGCTCTTCCAGCACCGAATCCCCAGCGCGCATTGGCCGAACATAATCATGCCATGCGCTCGCTTTGGAGTACGATTCCGATCGCCGTTTCCTTTTTCACATCGCAAATGATTCATGCCGGCCTGTACCTGTGCCTGCAGGCCCATCAGTTTGAGTAAAATATAACGGCCGCGCGCATATATTCCAGCCTTGGCTACCGTGACGGAGAAACGGCATGGAGTACGTTTCGGTTGATTACGTTATGGGCTTAATATGTTTTCTCCTCTCTATCTCGTGCAGTCCGAGGCATGCAGCAGTCACTGGCTCACTGCTACGGCCACTAGTACTATACTCTTGTTCGTGATACCGTGCATGGCATGCATCGATCCGGTCTTTGATTTTGATTCCTTCAATCTCTCTCTCACACATGTACAGAAGCGCACAGTACGTACAGGGGGGCCTACTAGCGAGAGGAGCGATCGATTAAACAAAAAGATTGGGCAAAGATCTGATGCATGAGAATGTTCTTGGAGGGCGATGCTGATAGGCAGCAGGATGTGTCTTCTCCAGCAGCGTAATGATGGCGTCTCCCGATCGAATCTTTGTTGCCTCTGGCAGCGCGCCCCGATCGATGGATTGGAAACACCAAGTTTGTTTTTACCAAGCCGGCTGCTGCTGCCTCTCTTCCCCGCGTGATGAATTCCGAGGAGAGAACAAAAGCGCCGCGAGGTGATCTGATAAAGCTGTGACGTATCCCGCGCCAATTGTTAATCTTTACTCGTATAAAATGATCCGACCATCGAGATCATTAGAGTTAGTTCTTAATTCATCATCACGGTTTATTATCGATCAAGGCATGTGATGTGTGGCAAGGTTGCAGAGAGGAAAGACCGAAAGAAAATTGGCCACAAAAGGGGGTCGTTTGAAGGTAGCTTTTGGGTCGGCAAGCGAAACGAGCGTCCGTTTCGTTTCGTAATTCGATCAACGAGTAGCAGCAAGCGCGTGCCTTTGCAGTTTGGTGCCTTTTTGAACAGCCCAAAGCAGATGGCACGAATCCCAAGCTTGACCCATCATGATTAGGACCGTAGCACCCAGCCCGGCCGGCCACACCACAGCCAGCCAGCATCATCTCTAATCAATCCGGCCCCGCCTGCCCCGCGTCGTCTTCTTCCGTTCTTCGTCCCCTTTCTTTCGCGCGCTCTCGGCGTCGAAAAGACACCGTGCCCCCACCTCTCCACCCCGATATTCTTCTTCTCCTTGACGCGCGCATCGCATGCCTCGATCGCCGCGCGCTCTCGCACAGGATGAGGAGGAAGAAGGAAACGAGAAGAATGGCATGAGAAAAAGCAAGCGGGCATGCAACGAATGGTACAAGAGTTTGTTTCCTCATGTCGCGTCGCGTCGTTCAGCTCAACCGCGCTGAATGAATGACAGGCATGGACGCAACACAAGGTGGACGGACAGGCAAGCAAACGGCAGCAGCTAGCCAGCGGGGCATTGGCGCGTACGAGGCTCTCATCCATCGATCCATCCGTCCATTCGTCCGTCGGTTTCTGATGAAGTGCACGGCAGACACAGCGAATGACCGGCCGGCCGCGCGACATTCGGATGTGGTCGTCAGCTAGCTCCGGCATGCATGAATCTATCAGCGCTGTCTATCGATCGATCCATCGACCGCCATGGCGTGACGTGCGTTCAGCGGCATTCCAGCGTGCCGTGCCGGCCCGGACTCTGATAATACGTACAGGGCAGATGCTCGCGTGCATGTATATATGGACATGCTAGTAGCATCGGTCTGTATATATGGATGTCCTTTCAATCCGCATGCACTCATTATCGATGCACCGGTAGTACTCATACTTTGGAACCTTTTGACGCCCTGATGATCAATTGATCATCGGTTCCCTATTTCACACTGACACCAGAAGACAGATTTATCCGATTCAGCTAAGTACTACCTGTACTTATAAAAACTGTGGCAAATAAAGGTATTTGAACTAAAAAAAATACTGCAATAATATTGGGTAAAAACGTTGTACTAGAAAGAAGGCATTGTCATACTTATTAATTTTGTCATGTACTCCGTGGATGAGAGAACACGTATACATGTACTCTAGAGAGAGAATCTCGGTATCTCGTGTCCAGGAAGGATCGGTCGTGATGTCCGGGAGAAGAGAAGCAGCAACGCAACAAGGGAAAGCAGGCCCGAGCCGCGGGCGCAAGAACGAGCCCGGGTTTCTAGGAGTCAATAGGCACAAACACGCAGCACTGTCCTGTACCGCTACCTAGCCCGTCTGTAACTCGCTAGCTCCTCTTTACTGTCCCTCTGTCACCTTACCGCTTTGTTTCCCCGCCTTTCAACCGGGTCGGCCCCGAACAAGCGACCTTCGTACTCACACCGATCCATCACTCAGCCGCTTGCGCCGCGCGCGCGCACCGGCCGTGTCTCACGCCCGGCCGGCCGCTAGCTACCTGCATGCGCACTGCGCACTCTGCCTCCGCCGCGCGCCTCGTCTCGGCGGAGGACGAGCAGCGGAATCTGGCCGCTCGCGCAGTCGTTTTCGCCGTGTACGCGCGCGCGGCCGGCGCCAGCCGCGCTGCGCGCCTGCGCCTGCGTGTGTGCTGCCTTGTTCATGTCCCCGGGTAGCACGGCACGCGCGGCACGCTGCAAACGGACGCGCGCGCGGGGGCGGGCGGGTCGTTTTTTTCGTCGTCACGTCTCGCGCGCGCGGTTGGCGTGGTGGGAACGAGTGATACGAATACGATCGTTTTCTGCCAAGCGCCGCCGTTTTCCAACCCGTTTGTTTGGCGATCAAATCTTTTCGGCTAGGGAGGGTGCCATGTGGTTTATCTCTCTCCAATTTGGAAGGACCGAAGGGTATGGCCGTGATGATGATATGGGTTACTATGAGCTGGGGGGTACAGTATTCCGTAGCTCCTGTGGGCCCAGGTTTATTGGGAAGTGGGCCACGCCCGCCCTGACCGACCGAGACCGGGCGACCGGTTCAGATGCCGTTTGCGCTTTGTTGCAGGGAGGACGACACCAATCCCTGCAACGTTGGCTGCCACGAAGCTAGTACTAGCAACCGAAGAATCAGTAGGAACACAGTACTGCGCGCGTGCCAGCGTTTGTCCGAAATACTACTGTACTGTACCTGTATGGCTCCTGTATGGCTGTATGCGGTTCGCTCTTCACAGAGTTTCAGACAAAGCCAATTGCCCTGTGGGCTTGTACCAGCAACGATCGACCCCATGCGAACTGAACTGATTTTTGGTGAAAATCCTATAAAGATTTTGTGGATTCTCGCATCTCAGAGGTGGTGATCTACTCAAAATTTGGTAAAGGTGCAATCAGCGTGGATCTAATACTAGTACCAAGATTAGCTAACTAAAACCGTGCTGTACTCTAAATTCTGAAATTTCAGAACATGCATGCAGGCTCTCTCTAACGCCCTCGGAGAGCGAGAAAGTGTAGAGGTGTGCATCCAAGAAACAACGGAACTGCGTATCTGTTTAGAAGAGGACCTAAAAATACAACTCTGTTCTGGGCTTTTGGCATGTTATCATAGTAGTGTCCTTTCCCTTCTTTCTTTCTCCATCGCATTATGAAGGAAGAATTACACTGCAGTGACCAGCAGGCTCATACTAGTTGCAATGTTCTCCTTTGTGGAACTGCTACTGTTCAGAATATGACAAAGCCTGGTCATGATGATTTTGCTAAAGGAACTAGTGGTAATCATGCAGTAGTGATCAGGGAAACTGACGACTGGATGTCTGAATGAGTGAAAGCACAAAACATCACGCCATGCATGCCGCCAAAACATTGGCAGATGATGAACCAACAGTTTCATGCACACTCGCACAATTGGCAAGCAAGCTTGTTCAAACCATATTGCAAAAGGATGGTCAAAAGATGTCACCTCAGGCATGAGTCACAGAATTCTGGATGTTTTTCGAGGAGTCAAGGCTGCAGTTCAGTCCAGCCGACCATGCAAGTGAGTGACAAGGCCATTTTTAGTTGTAGAGCTCTCAGAAGGTCACAAATTGTCAAATTAAGCACCCAATAAAATGCTGTTATTGCATATAGTTTAGTTAGCTATAGCTCTTGAGTTAAGCTAGCTGCTTGAGCAACGACACATGGCCTTGTACTCTTGTGCTTCCAAGCATTCTCTCCTATTGACTGCATGATTAGATCGATCCCTTGATTGAACATTAACCTGTTGCCATCAATTAGCTCATAAGCATGTCGCTTTCTTTCTCATGCACTTTCGGTTTAGAAAATGTACGTGAGGATCGATTCGTATTACCTGTAACGCTCTGTGCATGTCTGAATTACGGGGAGCCATGCATGATAGTGCACGCTACAAGGCTGGCCAGACCCGGGCAGAAACATGCAAAGCAGTACACTGATCACGACGTCGACGTGTTAAGTACAAATTAATGTATACACGTACGAGTTGCGTGCAAAGGAAGTTTCTTTTCTTTTCTTTTTTTTTTGAAACGGAGCCAGCTTTGCTGGTTTTATATTAAGAAGAATAGAAGTATTTACACAGTTAGAGTTTACATAGCGGTAGACGCGCTAGCTGATCAAGCTTAGGTAAAAATCTCGTGATACCGTTAGCTCCACAAAACACCCAGAGGTTGATCTCGTCGACAATGAGTCCGATAAGCTGCTGGCAGGAAAGGTCGTCCTTACAGTCTACAGAAGATTCGTTGATTTCGTCTGCACCAGATTTCCCAAGATATGAGGAGGAAGATCGACTTCATACCTTTCGAACGATGCTTAATTGTCGTTGTGTTTTGTTCCAGTTATCCACCAATTGAGGAGCTTGTCGTCTTGATCATTTCCGGTTTCATGTGGACAAGAAGTAGTCGCACTACCTCCGTCTCGAAATATAATTATTTTCGGTTGCTAATACAACGTATCTAGACATCTAGATACATACGTTATATTATGAAATGTCTTAACCATCCAGAAATAAGTATATTCTAGAACGGATGTAGTACTAGGACGAGACACGAATTGAAAGTGTGCAGGTGTATAGAACTGTCTAGCTAAAACAAGCTAGTAACAAGACTTACAATTCAACTTTCTGATAAACCTAGCTCAGGAAATTAGATTACGTTACAGTTAAATTCATCATAGTTGGGGGCACGATTTAAAATGGACCAAAAAAATGCTACATGTAATTAAAAAATCATGTCCTTAATTTGCAGCCGGTAGACATCGTCAAATCGGGATTTGGCTCGAGAAATACCAAACAAACCATAATAATTTGCTGGAGACTATATTGTTCCTATTGTTTTATTATTATTGGTCAATTTAGTATTCATTCTATCTCAAAATACAACAATCAGAATGATTCAAATTTGTCTCAAAATATAACTACCTATATACCTAATTATCACATCTTCATCAATCACAACCATTCCCTATTTTTTTTTCATCTACCTTTTCTTTTTAACCAATCTCAACATCCGATCTTCTCGATCTTAATTTCATAAAAAAAAAGAAATATGTAGTTATATATTGAGACCGAGGAATTGAGCGAGGGAGTGAAGAGACGGGGACGGGAACATGGTGTGGTCGTATCGCCAAGATAACGAACATGTTCAAACAACATGCATGGACATTTTAGTCTTTTCAAAATGTTTTTTTACTGAATTGGTAATATGGTTAAATAATGGGGATGATGTCCTCCAACAAATTACCGCGTTGTGTGTGGATATCCTCGAATCAAACCATGGTCTGGTGGTGTCTATTTGCAAAAGCTACGAATTCTCTGTCACATTTCGCAAATTTTGCATGCCATTAAAATAGAGTATATGTTTTTTTTGTTACAATGTGGATTGAATATGAATAAAAATGTAATACCTAGCTATCTGGAAGCAATGATTGTATACCAAATGCAGTTTCACTTTCAAATCAAAATTAACCTGGCTCCATGCAACTATTTGGGACATTGTTGGGTTAGCTTTATTGAATTTACGTCATAATGGAAAAGGTAGTGGAAAAGCACCAGCGGTGTGGTCGTGGAGTTGTGGGTGCACGATTCGACTCATCAAAATTCGAATTTAGGTGCCACGAACATTACAATATTACACACACAGGTGCATTAGCAATAGAAATTTAGTGGTGAGTGCCATATCCTCTAGACTTTCTGCGATGCAAGTTAATTAGTTGCAAAAATAGCTTTTGTGAAGGCTCTGATCTTTTCATCGTTGAACAACATTTTTTCTGTAATATTGGCATACGTATCTTTCATCCTATGCCTTTTAGAAATAAAGTTTTGATCTTTTAATTTGGATGTCTCTTGATATTTTTCACTTTCAAGTAAAAAAGAGGCCTTTCAACACTCAAATACAGAACAATCGAACCTTCAAAGTTTTGTTTCAAAACCTTTTACTTTTTGTCTGAAAATCCTAACCTTTCAACACTCAAAAAGAGGCATGTGAGATGTTGGCCCTCACAGGCCACTAGCCCACTATAGTACATTTCTGAAAATGAAATTAATAAACGGATTAACTGTCATTGACTAATTAGAAATATTACATTGATAAACTGTGACATGTTTTATAAAATTAAAAGAATCAAGAGTGTTAAAACCATTTGATAAACCTGGGCACCAAGCAAATTAAATTAACCTGAAAAAATCACTCTACTACTCCAACATGAGTACAGAGTAGAGAAACAAAACAGAAACAACAAGCTAAGGTAGAACTAGAACAATGACAGTGTAAAACAGTGCAAACCCCACCATCCATCATTCCAAGGAACTGCAAAATAAGCGGCCCCCATCTACAACACATCTAGAACCCTAATCCATGCTGCTTGCCATGCAACCAGCCAATTATTTACTCCTACAGATGAGCAAAGACAAGTTTTAGTTTCTGAACAGGGACAAATAAGGCACAGAAAGAAAGCAGCTCCTTCTAGCCCTAGCATATATGCTCTTGCTTAGCTGCCAGCCATCCTCTTTATAAACCCACCCCTCCACACCCCAAGTACTACTACCACTGCCCCACCCAACACCATCATCTGATCCATTTTCCACAAAGCTTCTGAAAGCCACCACACTTCACTGCCTTTGCCTTCTTCTCCTCAGCTTCAAGAAGCCTTTTGTGCTTTGTGTTTCCTGTTTCCATCCATCAATTTCATCTCGATCGTCACCATGATCCAAGAACTCCTTGGAGGGACAGCCATGGACCACCAGCTCAAGGGCGCCGGTGCGCTGCCGATGATGCTGCAGCCAATCGTGTCCAATCCGTCGCCCACCTCGTCGTCGTCGACGACGTCGTCGCGGTCGGCGTCGGCGCCGCACACGCAGCAGCAGAGGTCGTCGTCGGCGACGTCCTCGCCGCAGGGCGTCGCGACGGCGGATCAGCAGGCGACGGCGCCGCCGCTGCGTTGCCCGCGATGCAACTCGTCGAACACCAAGTTCTGCTACTACAACAACTACAACCTGACCCAGCCGCGACACTTCTGCAAGACGTGCCGGCGCTACTGGACCAAGGGCGGCGCGCTCCGAAACGTCCCAATCGGCGGTGGATGCCGCAAGCCGCGCCCCATGCCGGCGCCCGTCGCCAAGCCGCCGCCTCTCTCCTGCAAGGGCGCCGCGCCTCCTCTCGGCCTCGGCGTCGGCGTCGGTGGGGCCCAATTCCCATGGGCTGCGCCCGGGCAGCAGCAGCAGGCCGCCGCCACGGCCCATCTCATGGCGCTTCTCAACAGCGCGAGGGGAATGCAATCCCACGGCGGCGGCGGCGGAAATGTTCACCGTCTTCTCGGCCTCGACACCATGGGACACCTCCAGATCCTGCCAGGTGGGCCCAATGGCGCCGGCGCCGGCGCGACGGCGTCGCTGTGGCCTCAGTCGGCGGCGCGGCCGATCACGCCGCCGCCGACGCACATGGACTCGCAGCTGATGGGACACCACGACGTGCTGTCGAGCCTGGGGCTGAAGCTGCCCACGTCGGCGTCGACCTCGCCGTCGCCGGTGGCGAGTTACTACAGCGACCAGCTGCACGCGGTGGTGAGCAACGCCGGCGGCGGCGGCGGAGGGCGGAGTCAGGCGGCGGCGCCGTACGTCGACGTCTCGTCCGCGGCGTCGCTCCCTTGCACGACGGCGGTGACGTCGTCACTCTCGTCGGCGATGTCGAGCGTCACGGCCGCGCCGCAGACGATGATCAGCAACACGGTGGGGATGGACATGCCGGCCGTGTCGTCGCTCGGCGCGCCGGAGATGCAGTACTGGAATGGGCCGGCGGCGATGTCGGTGGCGTGGCCGGATTTGCCCACTTCCAACGGCGCCTTCCCATGAGATAGACGACGACGATGATCGATGACGTCGTCTCATGCATTCATGACATCACTAGTGTAGCTCTCAGTTTAATTAGCTTTAATCATCTCTCGTGTGGTTTGGTTAATCAGTGTGAGAATCTAGCTAGAACTCTGAGGGGGTTAATTAATTAATGTGTTTTAATTACTGGTGTGTTTTTGTTAATCAGTGGGGATCAGGTAACCTTTTTTACTGTTTATTTAGGCTTTTTTTCATTTAGGGTTTGATGGTAACTGGTATAGTGTTTAAGTCGTGATCGACGCATAGATGGGGCTGTACTATAAGATGTACCTGTTGCTGTGTTGTCGGTTTCATTCAGGTTGATCCATGTACGGTTCTAAGGTTTGCATTTCTTGCAGACTCGTGGACCTAATATCTCTCTGGAAATTTCGTTTTGGCGTACTCTGAAATGCAAAGTACATGGCCTGAATGTCTGATGATGCGCCTTGATTGTAGTAGATGCAAGAACTTACTGCAAAAGCTGGAGCCCTTTTGTTTGCTTTCAACATTGGCTTGATTCTGATCGTTATCATGCATGCTATGTGTGCAGTCCTGGATCTGGGTTTATTTGGAGGCTTGGAGCATTGATGCAGTCGTGCTTCTCTGTGTCTTTGCTCATAGAAATGAGTAAATCCTCGCTATAATTTATTGATATATATTTTGTTTTGCATACTTCAGAACAGGTAGATATTGTACTATAGCAGACTGCAAACATATATACATCGCCTAATTAATGAGATGGGCCGTGAACTCCAGTCATAGACTTCTAGTTATCTTTGAATTTCAGAAAGGGATTGTTTGCTTGTTGCTCAATAGTTACATATCTAAATATCTGATCTTTAGCTGATCGTTTGCTTTTTCTCTACCATTTCAACCCAAAAGCCTAAACTGTTGGTTTATTAGTGGGCAACAATTATTTTATTTAATCGCGCGCAAGCTATAATTCAAACTTGAGACCTCCAGCTCTGATACCATATTAAGTTGCATACACCGATCAGTTTAACCCAAAAGCCTAAGGTATTAGGAAAAGTCGGACAATTCACTCTAGCTATACACCCCAACAGCTCTGATCTTTAGCTAACCCTTTTTACTGAGTAATTTTGGAATTTGTGAATTTATATCTCTAGGGGATCATGCCCTAATGTACTATGTACTGTCCCATGACCCATCCTATGTAGTAGGAGTAATTCACTAGATTTATGCTTGATTGCTTTTTAGGTCTATTTGCTCAAAACAAGTAGTATTGTTATCCTGAGTGCATGAGACCTGAGCCATAGCTATTGTTGGTATTCGATCTGCCTTCCTACTACTAGTTGGTAATAACCCACATATACAATTAGCCTTCATAACCCTATAGATTCACTAGTGTGCTTCACAGCATTATTTCAACTCAAAATTACTTTATATATATGGCTAATTTGGTAGTACCATTTTGATCAGTTACTTCTCCACGTATATATGTACTCACTTGTGCCTGTCCACTAAATGAGCTAGCTAGTGCTAGCTGATGCCCAACACATTGCTCACAAGTACAGGATACAGGCACACGGCATAAAAAGTTCCATCTAGTGCTTCATAAAATGTGTTGCAAATATACCCGCATCTAGTGCTGCGTGCCCTACCGCTACTACTATTTCACATGCCATCTTCCCAATTCCCATCGCATCGATCGCACGCTGATCAAAATTAGGGGTATATAGGTCATCAACGCCTGTGTAATGGCTAATGCTAGCATGTCAGCTAGTAGTACCTGTGCGTGTGTATTCAATCATGCTCACCAAAGCATATCTCAATCAAGATACAGTCAGTCATAGATATACATCCTGATAATTGGACCATCATGGGCACTAGCTTAATCATAAGGCCACCTCCAAGGTGGCAATAACACTGGCTAAATCAATATTTTATTTGATGAATAATGCAGCATGCATGGCGCTAGCGAAGAGTTTAGCGCTAACGAGAACACTTCACTCTCTCATTGCACACTCTTGACAATGTCTGCTGCATGCTCTCTCTCTTTACACGTATGCAGGTGATATCGACATCCTGTTGAAGACGGCCTAATACGTACAACTAGAAGTGGATCATTTGCTTGCTTGTTCAAACATGCTTCGGAAAGACTGAAGTCTGAACTGTGTTCAGCAGAGTTGCAGCCAGCCATGCCTTGTTCAGAGTTCAGACCACGCATGGAGAGAGCAGCCATATAGGAACAACACTAGTAGCCATAGCTACACTGGTGCAGTCAAGCGAGTATAGACGACTGGCCGGCCGGTCGGGGACGGCAGATACATACATTCACCACCAGATCAATGTGCATGCCAAACTGTTGAGAGAGAAGAGAGTAAAAAAACATGTGAGAGCATGCATGCAGCCTTAAGAAGGAAGGTAGCAGGGAGTAGTACGTATAGCTGAAACGGCAGGTGGATTCGATTCTCTCATGCACGGGGCCCAATTAACCAATGGCTGGCTAACACTGACTGATATTGGCTACCTAGCTAGACCTAAGATGCAGAATGGGTGCAGCCTTATGTTATTGTGTGGTGGTGGTGGTGATGCTCGGGGTTGGTGGAGCGATCGAGCGAAGAGAGAGTGAGATACGGATGCAGAGAGAGGATGATGGCTCGTTGTTTGTTTTGTCCTAGCACGCTGCAATCCATGCATCGATCCGTCCATCCATCGCCAACATCGCTAGCTACTCTATCGATCTAGTATACCATGAGAGAGATGAAAAATATGCAATGGGGATGGATGGCATGGTGGTGTCGTCGTCGTCTTCCTCGGAACACGCACGTAAATATTCCGTCTCCATCTCGCCCGCATCGAGAAGCACGCTTGCATTGCATGCATGACGCTTTCTTTCTAGAACAGAGCCATATTTTTCTTTTTCTCTCTCTCTTCTCTCTCTGTGTGTGGCTCGACCATTTCCTATCCGATCGGATCACGCCGGCCAGTTTGCTGTCGGTCATGGCGTAGGAGTACGTTGCTGTGGCTGTGCCTGCGCCCGGGTCATTGTTATTCTCGTAGCTGACATGGCTACTCTCTCTCCCAGGCTAGCTGAGCGAGCTCGTTTCTGGTTTATTCTGCTGTCGGCTAAAGCCATTTTGGCCGTTTTGTGCAAAGGTTCTCGATGCCTCAGCTCCCTTTTATTTTGTTTGTATTGTACTAGTTTTAGCAAATATATACAACTCTGTTATTGAATTCGAATTTGGAACACAAAAATTAATGAGTAAACATGGTTACAAGTACAATGAATATACTAAAATGTGTCATGTTTATCATAAAATAATTATATTTATAGGAGAGAGCACATACCATTTCAGTCAACAAAAAAGGGGGCATCCTTCATAGTAGTAGTTTCATAGGGATAAAACAGTTTCCCTTAATATGCTTGCTATAAGCGGAGTATGTAGTGTAAATTGGTGGCACGTACGGCGGGTGCACGGTACTGTATTACTGTATTCTCGTGGGGTCGTGGCGTGCATTGTGCTGTACTCGGAACTTCAGTTTGTTGGTATCTGGTGCAAGCTTTGCATGACGTGGCGCCCGACTGGCGGCAACCAGAGATTCGCTTCACCCAGGGTTGACCGAGTCAAACATTCGTGGATGGAACCGTGGGAATCCTATTGACTAGCCTATTGGGCCTTTGCTGATAAAATCTGGCCCAATCTAAATAAAGTCCAGAATTCAGCAGTCTTGATGTGGCAACAGGTGGGGCAGAAGGCAGAGCATACCTACAGATAATTTCACATCAGTAAGTTCATTCATGTTTCTATCGCGGTATCGCCGTTACGATGTCTGATGGCCATTATCAATGGGCTACCCAACTCTGGCAAATCATAGATTTTCTTGTATATAAACTGTCAGCCCCTTGAATTATCGGTGCTTACTGGCAGAACATATCGGCAGGAAAAAAAATCAATCAAACATCTCCATACCAGGGAAAAAGGAACTTTGAGGTTAACTTCCCTTTGGAATCACCTAGGAGCATTGTGATAGCAACTTAACAACTGACAAGCCCTCTACGGCTTTACCTGTACAATAACACTTAACCCAAACTTTGACTCTAAATTTCAGGCATTAACAGGATTTAACTTGCACATTTGTAACACATTTGTTGAAGGTAGCCAGGCCTCAGCAACGAGAGAGGAAAGCTGCTATTCCAGGGAAGTAACCCCAGTTCAATTACAACAGCATCATGAGTTCCAAGGAACATCGCTGGGGTTCGACGGGCAAGAAACTAAGCAAAATACAGAACGGTTCTTTTCACAAAGGGCTGCTAGTGCTTTGACAAGCTACACATCAGGGCACCCTGCCCCTTCAGTTCTCTTGTTGCACGATGACAAGCTATCTGAGTTTCTGGGATATGCCTCACATCGCATAGACGATCTCACCACTGCTATCAACATCAATATCTGAGTCGGAATCGAGGTCATCCATGTCATCGTCTAGGTCGAGTCCATCAGTTAGGATGTGGTTTATTCGAGAGCAAGCAGGCGGTATGGTGGCCTCAGTTAAAATTTGCATGATCTGATCCATGGTTTGCATTGGCTGATCAGGTTCCTCGTATTGGCTGCTCATACTATCGTCATCCATCAAATCTGCAGGAAGATTCTTCAAGAACCAGCCATGCTTCCGTATTTCAGGGATTGTTATCCTCTGCATTTGCCATCATGAAAATAATGTTACACAATTTTAAGATGCATTTATGATGACCAACCATTACAACAACTTTTGACATGAATATGGTGAAGTAGAAGAAGAATAACAAAAATGTTCACAGTGGCTGAGAGAACAACAAAACTGTTGACAGTGCAGAGCCAACTACAGGAATACTAGGTCTACATCAAAACCATCCTACTGACATACTTTTTATATTTTGTCAAAATGGATAGAATAGTAATAAAATTCATTTACAGGAGCTGCAGTGTGCCAAACAATTCTATCCATAGCCTAGGGCATATATAAATAGATAAGGCATTGGGTAGAACCATTGGCACCACAAGTCCACTTCCTAGCTTATATGATGGAAAAGAATATATGCATACCAACAGCATAAGCGCTGAGGTTTTCAGCGGTTCATGGAAGGTATGATACCCTTTACCTATAAGATGGAACAGAACACATGCACACAAACAACATAAGCATTGAGGTTTCATGTGGTCCTTGAGGAGGTATAGGTATTTTTAGTGTTAATCGATACATATACTCATACATCTCAGTACCTCCCAAGGACCAGATAAAGACTCAACAAAATAAAGAAGTGCATCACAGGATGTGCATCTGAAGCTTAATTACTAGAGTACAACATGCATGGACTCACCGAATTTGGATCCCCAACAAAAATCCTCGAAATTAGATGCCTACATTCTGGAGATATGTCCACGTTTTCAGGAATCGAGTACTGAACATTCAAGATACGCTGCAGAAAAGTGTCACTAAACATCAGCCTTTTGCAGAGAGAGCCAAGGATGAAAAACGTGCAACTCCAATGTAAACAAGGCCAGATAAATGAGAACATAAATCATATAACCTGAATTGTTTTACGGAAGTTTTTAGGTTCTTCTGGATCCTCAAAAGGATATGCACCAACTACCATTACATATAAAGTCACACCACAGGACCATACATCAGCAGTCTGTTTCAGTATAAAATATATATCAGTATTGAGCCCGGATTCCTACATTAAGAGGTTGCCAGTAATGGAAATACTTCAGATTAAGAAAAGAGAGAATATCTACGTTCTAGAGTTCTAATACTTCAGATTAGAATTCAATGGAAATACTACCACTCAATCGAGCTCACCAGTGGCACCATATTAGCACACAGTGTCAGTCAAGAACAGATAATTTCTTCCCAGCCAGGAAGCTGGTGAAGGTTGCTCACAACATTAGCTCACATTGGTTGCCACCAATAACGGGACTAGACTGGTAAACAGTGTTTTACAAATTTTAGAAACACTGGTAGTGGTAAGCATAGCATTTCTCCACTTTCATATGTAAAAAAAATGAAAATAGAGCATAGCAGGGCAGGATATCATAAACATATTAAGTTGTCATTCCAATAAAGAAGGACCAGTCTATCAACTACAATGGAAAAACAATCCCTTATACTTGAGTAACAAGAAAATCTGGAATCCATTTCACCGCTGTAGACCTCACTGCATGATAAATTTGGCCAGGTGATTGGCACATAATCTTGACAAAATGGCTAGTTTTTTCTCAGCTTATCATGAACTTGTATAGCATTTTGGTGGTACTTCACTGAAAATACATAATACAGGACAGGGGACCATACAACCCCCTGAGTTTTTATGTTTGTCAAAATACAATTCAAGACAAAAAGCTATAGTCCTCCCAAAGGTACTGCTCTCGGATATAAATTAACAAAATTAAAAAGTTATGTACCTTGCCATCGTATTCTTTCTTCAACAGAACTTCAGGTGCAATATACGCTGGGGTTCCTACAGTGGATTTTGGTTGTGAATGGAGAACTGAAGACTGTGGAAAAAGAAGGAAAAAAATCACTTTCTGATAACAGTAAATCAGATAATGTCATAAAGCAATGCCAATTCTAATGTAGTAGTGTATATTTTAGATAAAGGTCAATTCTAATGTATTGTAAGCAAAAACAACAAATAACGAAACTTCCACATTAAAGAATCTGGTGTGCTGACTATGCCTATGGTAAGTGAATTGTTCTGAAAACAGCATTGTGGACTTTGCCTATTGTCATTAGTGATTTTTTCTGAAAACAATCCTCCATAATCTATTACATACAAATTAAGTATGTTAAGAATGTTTTGGCCTAGGTAATTAGGTAGGTAAGTACCTTAGAATAGCCAAAGTCGCATATTTTTAAGCGTGGAGCAGGGCTTCCATCCAGCAGTGTGTTCTCCAACTTCAAATCACGGTGGCATACTTGCTTGAAAATGGAGAAGGTAGGATAATTCAGCTTACCATTAACCATTAGTACAGAATAACAATCAGATGGAAGATAAGCCACTCTAATAAGAAATACCATTGAATGGCAGTAGCTGACTCCTGATATAAGCTGCTGGAAGAAGTAGCGAGCCTAGAAACAGACAAATGCATTTAGTACAATCAATGTCACACAAGAAAGATGCATCAAGAAAAATGGATGGACCGGGGAAATGGCGCATACCTCATCTTCACTGAACCGTACATTTTTACATATTCTCTCGAAAAGCTCACCACCGGAGGCATATTCCATGACAATAGCAAGATGAGTTGGGGTTAAAATAACCTGTAGGTACATGACACACAAGTTATTTTTGCTGGGAAATCTTGAAAAGTGAACTAGAGAAAGAGTATCACGAAAGATCCTGACTTACCTCCTTAAACCTAATAATGTTAGGATGTTTTAATGATCGGTGATTTATAATCTCACGCTGGACATTATCATCTATCTGTACAAGAGAATAAACAAAATAAGTAATAAACAGGTAATATGTGAAACAACTGAGTGTATTCACCAAAAAGGAATTTAAGGTTAGCACTTAATAGGTTGCCTAGTGATCTTTTCCCTAATTAAACAAAGTAACAATATTTAAAACCTTGAAACTTTGATACAAGCTCTTATGTCACTTAAATGATACAAGCTAGAATTTTGATTGAGAACAATACTCGACATTCCAATCTATGCTATGAATATCAAGTATAACAGTATTAGTTAGTAGTAACAGATAAACACAAAAAGAATTATGAATTACGAGCGCAATATTTTAAAGGACAAAATCTTGTCTTTAAATTGGAGTTCTCCAGTATTTCTGGATGAAATATGCTTAATTTTTACTAATCCATTGAGTATGCATAGAGGCCGCAAGATTGGAAAAAATCAATGATTTGAAGTGATAAGAGTTACTATAAAGCATCACAAGATCATTAATTGATCATAAATTTACTTCAGAGTAGAAAACAGACACGGGGTTTTATTTCACCATCTGCATTAATCACACAGGGATCAACCATATATGTGGTACCCACAAGAACTTGGATCAACATGGATGATAAAATCTTCATAGATTGAGAGGTATCATTCGTTTAGCATCAAACCAGTAATCATGAAATTCATAATTATTGAAGGTAGCTTTGCCGGGTCAAGACGACAGTACTAGACACACAAAAGTAGTAATGATTGGTTTATGTATTTGGTATTTACTGTTAATTAGACATATGGAAAATGCTAGGTGGGTATTTCAAAACAAGCAACTTTTTCAGGGGTATATGCTATGAAAAGAAACCTGATAAGGATTTATCAAAGCCACCTTTGCAGTTTTGAACAACCACGCTACCATGAACGTCACTATATCGACACGTGTTTACTCTTAAGCACCATATGTATTAAATGCATATAAAACAAACAAAAAAAAGAAGGAACAGATATACAATGTGATGTGGTGCATGACTAAACCATAGGCGTTTGTGAATTTGTTTTGTTTTCATGTTTGTATAATTCAATTTGATGTTATTCAGTGGTGAACTCGAGCACATTGCGTTTCAAGTGAGCCATTGACCTGAAAATATTGATGGAAATCTACTTTTATAATTTGATTTGGTGTACAGAAATGCTGGATAACTGATCCTGGGTTAGCTCTAAAGCCCTAATTACAGCATATCTAAACAAAATCCATACTTAAAGACAACAAATTGAGTAATAGAGATCAAACATACTATAATTATCCAATGAAACTGGTAACACTAACTACATGCAATAATCACAATTGGTCAAAACACTAAAACAAGCAATTTTACTCCTTGCACTCAAGATATGAAACCCCTAATCCTGCAATCCATGAAACACCGCATCCTGCAACGCTGTGGTGAAAGGTTCGGATCGTACCGGTCCTAACCGCCCGCCGATCGAACCCAAACGGGAGCCCAAATCGGCCCCCCGCTTGGGCACGCCGGCTCGAATCGACCACCCAACCAGCGCCGAATCGAAACCTAGAGAGAGGGGAGGAGGGGCCTACCTTCTCCCCGCGCTCGATGTACTTGACGGCGACGAGCTCCATGGTGCGGCGGTCGCGCATGAGGCGGGCGACGCCGAAGTTGCCGGAGCCGATGTCGCGCACGAGCTCGTACCTGTCGCTGTCGTGCATGATCGGCATGTCCATCCCCGGCCCCACCGTCAGCGCCGCCCGATCCGCCGCCCCGGCCCCCGCTCCCCCCGGCGCGGCCATCGCCGGCGACGACGGCAAGGGGGTTTCCCCACCTACCTACCTACCTGCGGCGCGGCTTCCGAGGCCTCGGCCACCCGAGGCGACGGCTCCCTTCACCTCCGCCCCCTCCTCTCCTCCGAATCGGCGACGAGCTCTCGCCTCGGGTTCCCCCTTCTCTCCTCTTCGACGAGTTGGTGGTGACACTGGCCGACCAGGAGAGAGAAAGGGCAAAATACACTCTCTATCTATTTCTCTCGCCTTCTTATTGCTTCCGTTTTTTGGCTATGGTTAGGGGCTATTATAAAGTGGCTTTATTTATTTATGGACGTCATCTTCTGGTTTAGTGTCATAAATGGGTGTAGAGGAGTAGTAGTTCTGGTCTGAGACTGCAGGAGATAGCTGACGTGTGTTTTGCCCACTTGCCTATGAATGGACGTGCTTTATTTTTAAGAGCATGCAAATGAAACGCCTAAATGATATTAATGACTTAGTACTTTAGAAATAATAATAATTTTTTTCTATATTTCCAATATTCTTAAGAAAAGAAATTTGTGATAGGAAAAAAGAAATATGCAGAAATAAGCGCAAGCACGGCTCTTTAGAAAAATTATACATTGAAAACCACGACTTAAGTGAAAACATAGAAACTCTTCCGTTGAAGTTGTTAAAAAATCTATATAAAAAGACAAACATGTAATAAAGTTGTGAACAAACAACTGGACAAAATCACGTGAACAAACTCAACTTTGTTTGCAAGAATAAAATTAACAAATGATAAAAACATTAGTTTTTTTGTTTTTATGTTATCTCTTAATTTTTTCTAATATTACTTATTAAAGCTAAACTTATTCTTGATACTTTGCAAAATTTTCTAATATTACTTTAGCTATGCGTAAATGTTTGTGCAGTGAATTTCATAGTCTTCAAATAGATGGGGTTTCCAGTTTCCACGGTATTCCATTGTATATTTATCTTTTTTGTTTTATTCAAGTATTGTTATTGGTATGACTTTTAAACATAAGGGTATGGAGGTACCGAACTTTGCACCTAAGGCGCTGAAACTAGCTGCCTCCAAATATTGGTGACACATGAAAGCTCATGGCAACAAAATGACTAATTTGATATAAAAGATTACAATCAATTCTATATCCATTTAAGCACCTCTCGCATGCTCTTTGACTATAGTTTGCATGATAGACGGTGTAAGTTGATTTTTTAAGCTATATGTTCTCCCTCAATCTTAATGCTGGATGCACCATTCATTCTTAGCTTTCTTTTTATTTGTCACTCTTTTCTTTAATCTAGACTTGTTACGATTTCTCTGAAAGACAATGCCTCCAAATTATAGCATATGTAGAAGTACAATATTGACATTTAAGGTATCAAAACCTGGCACCTCCATAATCCAATAATAAGTAAAAACCCATGGCAAAATGTTAGTAAAGGAATCCTTTCAATCAATATATTGCAATTAATTCCATGGCCCTGTAAATATGTCTATTAGCTAAGGTGCATTAATTCCTACACCAAGACCGTATATATTTTGCATAATAGACGGATGGCGTAACTCGTAAGCTATCCTTCACCTATTTGTCATATGTCACTACTGATATTTCGGTGCGTTGTTTTTAGTCTTTCCTTCGGTTCTTATACTCAAGTCAAATTTTGCATGGCCGATGGCGCAAACTATCCTTTGGCCCTTCATACATCACTACTGATGACTAAAGCTTTTAATTCAGGCGATGTTTCCTATGCCAAAGTCGCATTTTGCATGATATATGGCTCAAGCGGAATGTGCTCCTCTGCAGTACTGTAGAGGGTAAGCTTCTGGCTCAAGCTATCATTTGGCTTTTTGTCCTTTCATCACAATAGATGTTTGATGCATCCTTTCTAGATTGTTTTTATTTGTCACACCGCTCTTCTTTGTTTTTCGATTGCAAAAACAGACACACGATTCTTGTCAATGATGTGCTCCTCGTTTCTTGTTTGAAATACACTTTTGAACATAGAGATGAATTATTTTATTAAAAAACGATGATTGATTCCCTATCCGTTTAAACATTTCACATATGTTTAGTTACCAAATTTGCAGTTATTATATGAAAGTCATATGTTGCATGATAGATATTGGTGTCCGATGCATCAATATTGATACCTTGTTTTTTGAACTCTTTGTCATTCATCAATATTGGTGTCCGATTCACCATTCGTACCTTGTTTTTCTTCGCACTTTTCTATTATTTTATTTTGTTTATGATCTAAAAAAAACACAAGGGTACCAAATTATATCATAACTAGAGGTGCCATATTTGGTGTTAGAGGTACTCAAACTTTGACACCTCGATCCAGAATAAGGTAATAAATAAAAACTCATGGCAAAATGCTAGTGAAGGACTTGCTTCATAGTTTCATATAGGAGATCACAGTTAATTCTATCACCATTTTTAAAAATGTGAAATTTCTCATAGTTTGTCGGTTTTTGTAACAAAGTTGTATATTGCATCACAGATGGCACAAACTATCTACTGGCTATGTTTATTCGTGACTACTAATGCCCGGTGTGTCATTTTTAGTCTTTGAGCCGATTCATGTACCAAAATCGTATTTTACATGATAGACCTCACAAGCTATCCTCTGGATGTTTGTCCTTCGTCACTAATGATGCCTTGTACGTTTTCTCATCGTTTTTTATCATCAAAATCGTATTTAGATGGTGCATGCTATCCTTTGGCTTTTTGTACTTCAGTCATTACTGATATACGACGCTTCATTTTTAGAATAAACCGGTATACAATTGTTTTAAATAATTACCAAAAAATTGGTATATAATTTCAGTCTGCATATCCCAAGTAAGGGAATGATGGGCCAGTTTTCACCTATTGAACTTCAAAATTGTAGAGTAATTCACGACTCTATAATTATTAAAAATATCTACTTATAACATTACCTTTTTTTTACGGGGAGTAACATTACTTGTTCTGGATTTATACTATCTATTGGAGAGAACCCTTAAATGCCACTTAAAAGTTCTTGCTTCCCTTATATGCCATTTAAAATTGGTTCTTCCTTAAATATGCTATTAATTCAAATTTCCCTACCCTTACAGATTTTTTCTAGAAAATAGTAGTATTTTAACGAAAAATTGCAAAATTAGATGGTAGATGAAATTATATTTATGAATTTAGCACTAAAATCATATGTTATTTATATCAAGATTACTACTAAAATTTTATATGCATACATATTATTAACCAACAAGTTAAAATACTCCCTCCGGTTCCATAATTCTTGACATTTGGACAAGGTTTAAGCCAAACCTTTTAAACTTTGATTGTAAATAGCTTTAGAAGTCTTTAGTTTTAAAACTCGAAGATTATATGTATGGATTTGTCTTCAAAAGTACTTTCACAAAAGTTCAAATTTCTTAGAATATTCATTTATATTCTAATAAAACGAATGATCAAACATATATTTTGAAGACCGTGTCATTGTCCAAAACGTCAAGAATTATGAAACCAGAGGAAGAAGATGTCATATTTATCACTGAGTATACATATGTTTTCTCTCAACTCAGAAGGGTGTATGTGTCTTTCTATTATTGAGTTAGCAGTAACACATATTGGACTAACACTGATGGCATGATAGGGTTAACAAATTTGAACCAATGGCATAAAGGGGACCAGCCAATTTTAAGTGGCATATAAGAATGCGACAACATTTTAGTGCCATACAAGGAATTCTCTGTTTTAAGGTATGGTTTCGATCTTGCTAGGAACATGGACTTTGAACGAACTTGGTATGACCGATTCATCATGATCTTCCAACGATTGTTTCAAGAAAGAGGCTAAGGGGGAAAAAAAAAGATGGCAATGTATCCCGAGTATGTGGGCTGAATCCTTTATCAGCCCAATTCTACTTTCAGCCCAGATATCACCCGTGAATGAGCCCATCTCAATATAATTGATTTTGCCATCCCCAATTGCTTTGCCAGTCAGGCAGTCACCAACAAATCATACAGAAGTCCAAAAAGGAAACCATCATTCACTCTACATGAGCCATCAAATGCAAAAGAAGAATCTTATGCTGGACATATTCACACAGCTGCATTCACTTATTCACCTGCACTAAACAATCAGCACCCTGAAATTCTCTCTTCATTTCCCAAACTTGCCAGAGCCATTTCAGTGATAAAATTATCTCAGTGATTCAGTGAAACATGGCGAGAGAGAGAGAGAGAGAACATGTTAAGCGTAGCATAGACTGTAGTCAGATACTCGCATTCTTTACATTTCAGCGGCAGCTTGATTCGGCACAGAGAAAATCAGGCAGGATTGTGAGCTCAAAAACATCTCCGTGATTCTTCAGAGCACAATGAGAGTCAGCGCCACCACAACACAACCAAACAAAGAAAAAAAAAAGTCATACTTGCTCCTGATCGATTGATCATTACTAGCTGTCTTTGCAAGACAGCAAAGAGAAAAGAACCCAGAATATTCAGTTATCAGTTCACCGAACATGGAAAGGCCGCACGCGTCTATCTCAGGATCAAGCAGCTGATTAATTAGGCAAAATGGCAATCAGACTGACGTTTTAATAAGCTTATCGTGAGCCTGAAAGCAGCTCACCACGCACTCATCTTACAGCGAAAAGGACGCGGAAGATGCTGCAAGCAACAGCAAGAATATTCGCAGGCTGCGTCCCTCGCAAAGAGCACAGAGGATCAGAAAGAAATTAATATCAGATAAACCCGGAGCGAATTCAGTTCATGTGCCAAATTGGACGGACAAAAATTAAAGCAGCAGAGAAATTAATTATGTTGCATATAACTACGTGGAGATAATCTCGCACCAAGCAGGCCAACTCCTATACTCCACACATGCTCAAAGGGGGGCAACTTGCCAATGAACCCTTTGGATTATTATAGTAATCAACGGATAAGCACGGGCGGTCAGAGGTGTAAGAGTAATTAATAGTTGTTGACTCGCAAGGATAGCAATGCTAGCTAGGGCATGCATATGAGAACGACGTGCAACTTATCGTGGAAACTGGAATCTATGCAGTGTATACAACTCATGATGGTCTAGAACTTGCAATGGGGGTTTTCCTTGAAAGTTTGAGCAAGGTTGCACTTAGTTAGGGTGTAAGCAATTCTGCCTATGATTTTGTGTTAAAAACAGTATTAGAATTGCACTACAAAAGGAGTAATGGAGGTATAAAAAACGTAGCTTTCTGTCGAAACTATTAATCACATAGACTAGCGGAACTATTAATCACATAGACTAGCAGTGATGTTCTTGGTTCTTGATTGGTTTACCTTTGGTTGAGGTAAACTTTAGATTATTTTGACGATGCTACTGCTGAAATTTCAGCAACAGAAGACTAGAGATATCAGGAAACCAACCTAAGCTATCAAGACAGGAGAATCGTTGCAGATTTAATCTGGACAGATTACAGTTTAGCAATCTGCTATTGCAAATATCTGTCCAATGATAAACACATGCAAGAACCTACCTGCAACACCTTGAGATTAACTGAACGAGGAGGAAAAAGGCAACATCCTTATTCACCTCATCATAGCAATCATAGCAAGTTCATCACACTGTGATCACTGATCATCAGTTCATCACAAGAAAAAACCAAAAAGGCAAAAATATGTAAATATTGTATATATATGTATATGCATGTAAATCTCAGGGCGAAAATTTGGGGTCTGCCCGACACTTTCCAAGCCTAATAATCAGCACTTCATCTACACCACAACAACCATCACAGCTCATGATCAGTTCATCACTTGAGCTCTCAACAGCTCAATCTTCCCTGCATACATGGCTAACACTACCATCCTCTCAATCTCTGATTTTCTGAATCCATTATTGACATCGACGCGCAAGCCGGAAAAAAATCCATCAATCTACCTCTCTGCCTAGCAAGATTCCACAAGAGCGATCTTTGATTCTTTCGATCATTTGTGGGCATAGCCTTCTGATTTGTCATCGTCCTCGCAGCAGCTGTCGCCGGCAGTGGCTGCAGAGACGGCCACCCCTGAGCCGGAGAGCTGAAGGGGACCTTGAGGTGACCCTGACTGAGAGCAGCTTACTTCCTGAGAAGCCCAGAGATCACCAACAATTACAATCGAATTGTTCGCCGAGGCTGTGCTTGGCGATTTCCGGTTGTGCAGCCGATACTTCTGAAATTATTTGCATGACATGATCCAAATCAGTATATATCAACAAGAAAGATATGGAATTAATTTAATTAACAAGTCAAAATTTGTTCAAGAATTGTTTGCAGAATTGAGGGGAGTTGCTGCTCACCTGGAGATGGCTTTTCACTTCATCGTTGGTGAGCCCATCAACCTTCATCACCTCCCTGATCTGCTTCGGAGTAGCAACTGCAGCAATCATGGTGGAACAATTCAATATGAGGATTCAATTCCGGCAATCTCTACACCTCAAGAAAGGAGAAATGATGGTCGACCATGTAACATACCTTGTGGGCCACCGAGCTGCTGCAAGGCGGCGACGAACTGTCGGTGAAGCTCCGGCGACCAGCACCGCCTCGACTTCCTCGCCTGCTGCTGCTGAGCCTGAGTCTGAGTCTGAGTCTGCAAGCTAAGCGCCGGGACGGGTGACGTCACGGCGGAGGCAAAGCTTGTAGCGACGACATGCCGGTGATCATCGCCGGCGGCGACGGCGACCGCCGGAGCAGGCGACCGGTGGGCAGCCGGAGGGAGCAACGGCATGGCAGGCCGTACACCCACCCTGTCCTCCCTCCTGAAGTACGGCGACGGCGCGACGGCCCTCGACGACGACGACTCCTCCGCGCCGCCGAGCAACCTCGACGCCGGCGAGGTGCTCTCGCTCCGTCGCTCATTCTGGAACACGAAACAGAGACCCGTCTCAATAAAAATCAAAACTTGAACACAAAAAACTTCAGATTTTTTTTTTATAAATCAAACAGGGATAGGAATCGGGACAGGATATGGAAGTGGATCGTCTACCTCGGAATCGGCGTCGCTGCCGCGGCTATCCACCCATAGCTGCGCCGTGCTCATCCATTTCGTCTTATCGCCGTCCTCCGCCTTCGCCTCCACGGCGGCAGCGGCGGCGTCCTTCGTCCTCTTCACCGCCTCCTCCTTCATCAGCTCGATCACTGACACAAAAACCACCAAACGTCAGAAAATCCGCGATCAAATCCAAAAAAAAAACAGAGAGCGAGCAAGCAAAGTCGCAAAGAGCTCTTCTCACCGTCGGCGAGGAGGCGGGCGCAGAGAGGCAGCTCGCGGCGGAACATCTCGATCTTGCGGCGCTCCTCCTCGAGGCTCCTGATGCACGCCTCCACCCCGGACTCCCCTTTCGCCGCCGCCGCCATCTTCCCGGCGCTCCTCGCCGCGAACATCTTCAGGTCCAGGCTCAAATCCAACCCCATCCCGATCTCCCCTACGTCCAGCCCCATCCAAACAACACCAACAACAAACTCTCTCTTGTTCTCGTTCTCTCTGGAATCTTTGCAAGATGAGGAAGAAGAAGAATGAGAAGAATGGAGGAGGATGAGGAGAAGGCGGTGGTGGGTGGGGGGATCTGGAAGCTGCCTGCGCGATATATAGAGGAGGAGAGGAGGAGGGGGGGAATCTGCGAGCTGGACCGCAGGATTTGTTCGTCTCTCGCGCGGCGCGTGGGGTTTGTGTGTGGGTGGGCGTTGCCGATTCCTCACGTCGCGTCGTCTCGTCCACCGCGAGAAACTCGCGGACCCGCAGGGCGAGCGATGTCGATCTACCGCTTCTCACGCTCCTTCACGAAACACCCCTAATCTTTCCCCATTTTACATCCCAGTCCATACTACATAGAGAATTTTTTCCGATGAGGACCCTAGAGGTGGATGGATTTTACCGTGCGGTCCTTTGCGTGTCCAAGCTTCGTTTTGTATATTTGGTAGCTTGCGTTTTTAGATAATGGAAGAGAGAGGTTGCTTGCTGCTTGCGTGTGTTGGAATAATCCTCTGTGGATTCTTCTTCTTCTACGGGTTCGATTCCCTGGTCTCGCGGCGCAACGAAGGCGTAGCCTGCCCATCGGTTCGGCGATTGGACGATTGGTTTGAGGGGGGGGATTTTGACGGCTGCATGCAACGCAACGCTCCAAAGCCAGATGGGGCAGTAGATCTTGGGTTTTTGTGGGGGTGCCGCATGGCTGCATGCAACGCTCCAAGGCCAGATGGACCTGTCAGTGCTCCACTTGTCAGACAGGATGGAAAATGATTCCGTTGTCCCTGGGAAGGATCCAAACCGGCCGTTTGTACAACTACAGTCTACAAATACGTTTTGGACTGTGATTTATGATGAGTAACTTTAACGAGAGTGTTTCATTTCGAGAAGGGAAAAACTGAATGTTTAGAAAGAGTTGTTTAATTTGTTTTGATGGGATGCGGGTTTGCAATTGCAGATAAAAACGTATGCGTCACCACTTTGAAAAATCATAGTGACGACTGTTATTTTGTGATTAATATTTGGTTGAGATGTTGTTCTTCCGCTACTAGTTACTCCGTACCTCCTATGTCATAAACTTAGTTTCTTCCATTAGATCGTACAGCCACGTGTCATGTATATCCACGGATTAATTTGTCTCCTTAGCACAATCTTCTATTAATCTCACAATGTTTCAACAAACACACTTTTATATTTGACTAGATTTGGAAAGTAGCCTAAGTAGGCGCCCCTATGTACCCACAAATTACCATTCCACCGAGAAGCGTAAATGCGTAATTACCTATTGGGTTGTTTCGTAAGTAGCTTCTTGTGAAAACAAAACACCTGCTCAGTTGTCTACAACGTTGATCGATGGCTGGTTATTACAGTAATCAAATCAACTGTATATTTGGGGCCAGGCGCTACAACAAAATTAAAGCACCAACATTTCAATAGTGCGCTTTTGCAAAACTTCATAAACTTTTTATGGAGACGTGTGAATTATCTTAATTCCGGCATAAAATGACAATCGGATAAAAAAAATCTAAAATCCTGAATTTTGAAGGAGGATTTAATTCTCGGAGTACACAAGAATAATCAGTATGGTATGTGTTAGATATATGATCCGAATCTACACATCTTATATATTTAGATTATATTACTAGTAGTTAAATTAATTTCCTATTAGGACTCTCAGTCCCTTTCTATTAGGACTCTCTATTTTCCTCTTTATATATCTCTTGTATGCCGCACGGGTAAGGTGCAACAATCTTTTCTATTTCCTACGTTTGTATCAACTCCTCAATATTAATAGTTGCTCGTAGTTTTTCCCGTAAGGGTTTTCCACGTTAAATTTGTGTTCTCCGTTGTGCTATGGCCTAACAGTATGGTTCCATATATAGGCTTATTTTGTACTAATATCCTAGAGACCAACAATTTTGCTCCTTAACCACCCTTGTCACAAACAGCTGGGAAGACGGAAGCGATCGATATGTTGGTGCTCAATATCTTCTGTGATTTAATCATAGTGCTTTGTGTCTCATCAGTTTGGTTACCGGCTATCCAAGTTCGGCCGCATTCCCAGATCGAGCCCCGCTGCGCTATATTCAACCCCTCTCACGGTCCCCTACTTTCCCCACTGGGGACTTATCATCGGTTCGGTATGCGGACAAAATTTGCCGTTCCGCTCCTTGCCGTATAGACTATCCGTCCGCAGCAGCAGACGGCGCGATCCCAATTCCCAACGCCCACCGCGGCGCGGTGCACGTACGTGGCATGTACACGCGCGGTGCTCCGCCCTGCGCCTTCGCAATTTCGCCGCCGCGCACGTACGTCGTACAGCGCGCGCCATGACCCGTGAGGCCGTGAACACGAAGTGGATGGATTCCGTGAGAGACCGAGCGGGTGTACGTGCGCACGCGCATGATGTGCGGCTGCTACGGGTTTCCGCGGCGCGGAGTAGAGGAGTACTACAGTACATGTCTACATCCAATTCCAAAGTGGGATGGCTGGGATTGGAGATAAGATCATCCTCCCTTTTTTTTCTTTTTTTTTTTGGCGAGTGGGGTGGAGAGGACGAGAGGGGCTTGGGGCCGTCCGCTTCGGTGGCCCACGCCACGCGGACACGCGTACGATGCGGATGGGGGGTGACGCGGCCAACACTCACCGCGCACATCTGCAACAATATCTACGAGCCCGACACGGAATCGGTTCGCCGCATCCCGGTGACGTTACTGTGTGCGTGTCGTCTTCCCCGCGTCTGCGCGCTTTGCCGCTTGCTGTTGCGCGGATCGCCCTGACTGCTCCTAGCTAATTACCAAAGTGCCCGTGTGTGTTGTAGATTAAACAATTAATTTGTTGTTAAGAGCCAAAATATGACTAGCTAAATATCTATTTGGCTATTCTCTCTTCAATTTGGCATTTTATTTTTCTCGTGAACTCCAAAGGACTCTCTATTTTAATGAGAGGAGACTAGCCAATTTGAAAAAAAAATAGTCAAATTGTGAGTATGATATGACTTGTTGCTGCGTGGGGTCCACAGATAGCTATCTTGCTACCATGAGAGAGGACTAGCCAGATTTGGCTATTGAGGGAACTAGTTTAACTATTAGGATGCCTAGTCAATTCAAATATCTAGTCTCTTGAAGGACATTTTTTTTCACACATTAGCTAAAATCTAATATAGCTAGTCATTTAGCTCTTCTCTTGGAGATGCTCTAAGTGATTATTTAGTTTGTTGCCAAATTTAACCTTACCATTTGTTGTTAAAGCCAAATTTTGGCATTGTCAAAATTTTGGCAAGTTAGAAATATAAAGGTAATGTTTAATTTGTTACCTTACCAAATATTAACAACCTTTTATAAGAAGAAGTTTCTATAATCTTGCCAAAATTTTATGGGCATTACCAAAATTTGGTAGCAAACCAAATGAAGCCAATTTTTATCAACTTGTCAAACAATAAAATGATTCAAAATGGCAACAATCCGAACAAACCCTAAATTTCTTACTAGCAGTTCTCAGTGCCTGATTGGTACCAGGTGCCTGTGGGCGTGGGACTGTGGGAGTGTAGATTGAACTTTTTGCTGTCAAATTTCTTCGCAAAAGCTAACGAGTGCTCATGCGTCTCCGGCAACTGGTTCATCCAGTTTGCCTTTAAAACTTTTTTGAAAGTTTGATTTACTTTCATTAAAAGTTTGAATATTTTTTCTGTTCAAAAGTTTGAATCTTTTCATAAACCATCCTACTGTTTTCTTATCTCTCCCCCTAAGGAAAACGAAGAATAATCACCTCGTAGATAGCTGGAAAGAGTGTAAACCGACCTCTACTTTTAGTTAACTTTCCACCTCTGCCCATGGTATCTTCACCATAATTTCTCCCTTCCATTAATTCCCTTCTTACGGCTGGCTGAATTAAGCTGATCTTTTTCACCGAGTAGAAAAACATAAACTGATTCTCCTTTTGCTCTGATCTCAGTTTCACTGTTTTAGATAGAGAATCATCCTACATCCTACGCAGTACATCAACTGGGGTGCTTTATTTGGAGGATAAGATCGGCACGCCTGGCGCATATCTACTGCATGATCGGGGCAATCAATGAATCAAATGCCATTCCCACTCTTCTCTCTTCTAATCCCAAAGCAAAACAGAAAAAAAAAAAGCACTGTGCTAATCTCTAGTAGTGATCAGCAAGAAGAAGAACAAGACCATCGTCATTGGCTGGATGAGGATAAAGGTCGATGTCACTCTATGAGGCCTAAAGAAGACGATGGAGACAGACACGAGAATCCGCCGTACCTGCCCCCTTATCCAAACCCTAGAATGTGGATTCTCCAATCGGATGGAAGATATGTCACGCTTCAGACTTTGGCTAGTTGAAAACCTACACGCATGATTGCTAGTGCAAACTAGCTGACGAAACAATATGCCGATATTATCAGAATGACAATTTACAAGGGCAAATTAAATCGCCATTTTGTCGGGGTAAATATGCAGGACAGCTATAGTGTGTCCAGTTACTATGGTATATGCGGGATATAAGAATTAAACTGATATAGTTGGCTACTGCCTACTAGGTTGGAAAAGGTTGGAAACGAACCAAGACAAGACAGGTCCCGGCTTAGCTTGTGAATGCTTGCAAGAACACGTACAACTAACCTAGCTTAATTAGTTAGCTTGGTCAGGTATCGAGTTAAAAAATGCAAGCTTGGATCCGCTTGTTTCTTGGCTCAACCTAGCTTGACTGCATGATTTGCCTCGTGAGCCTTCCAACAATATGAACATATCATATATATCCATCTTCTTTCCTTTTCTTTTGTTTAGGGCAATGAAAAGTATTTTCCCTGAATCCCCCTTCCTTGACCTACCAGATACAAGCAAGGAGAAATAACAAAAAAAAACATATAGGCACAAAACTAAAGCAAGTTCACATATCCAACTCTTAACAATCTACATGGTAAATCACAAGTTGGCAAATGATGTTAAATGTGATCCGAATTTCAGTGTACCAAATATTTAGATTAGTTTTACAGGAGTTGGGTTAGTTTTCTATTAGAACTTTGTATCTTTTTGTATCTTTTCCTACTTGTTTTTAGAACTTTTAGTTTTTTTATTCATATATGTCTCGCAAGCCGCGCAGGAAAGGTGGCATGTTATATTCCCTATGTTTGTATCAACTCTTCAATACTGATCATTGCCGGTTGACGCCTGTGGTTTTTTTTCCTAAAAGGTTTTTCATGTGAAAATTCAGTTCTCTGTTGTGCATATATTTTCTAGTAAGGTTTCTGCAATTTATAACAAGTGGTACAAGAGCGTCCGTAATTTTGTAACAAATAACAACTCTGCTAGATCATACACATAATCACATGGGCACATAAGATTATGGATTGATACACCACTTAACAAGCCAAACGAGAATTAGTAGTGATATTCGCTTGGAGTTTCAGTGCCTGTTTCTTCAAAAAAAAAAGAAAGGAAAGAAAACCAATTGTTAACCAGTATTGATGCTTGACGAGAACAAATAGTACGCAGTAAAGAGAATCCAAAAGCTAGCACATGTAATTCCCCCATCTTAACAACGTTGGATTCTGAAGCGAACAAAAGCAAGCACTTTGGATGTGCGAGCTGAGGAATCTCGTCTTTCAAGCCGGCACCACCAAAAAGAAGGAAGCCAGATGATAGGACAAGGAGATGCTCTGGAGAGCAAGGGCAAGAAGATGAATCATGCATGGGCTCTCTGGCCAAAAGAGAGCATTATTTAGTAGTGCTGAATTGGATTCCTTGCTTGGCTAAGTGCTCTTTACTCCCCTCCAATTGCACCAACAGAATTTGATGCCTTTTGGGTGATGGCTACCTGGCCGGGGTAGCTCGGTCCCATGATCCCATCCGTTGCTACTTGCGCTGAGGCGTCTCAGCCCCACAGAGTGGCCTCAAGTCAGCAGTAAGACCGTAAGGTCTCGTAACTGATTTCCCCCCTTTGTTTTAACAAATGTTTGGAATAAATTATTTTTAATATGAAATTAATTCTGGCCTTTACTTCCGAGAAGCTACGGCCAGTTATTGCATGGTTTACAAGATTTACAAGACTAATAACCATAAATTACAAAAATAAGCAGCTTGATAAAGACAAAAAGACAACTAAAATGACCATCCTTGAATAGATATCCATGTATAGTTGGTCAAAAATATAAAACAATTGTCCTTCAAAAGACACCGATGCATAGTCCTTATCTTTCTCAAGCCAAACAATTAGAATCTTCGAAAAAGCCATACTTTCATTTCTTTTACTCGAGTCCTGCTTTCATCACCATTGACGAGCATCGTCGAACCAATGCAAGAAGAAATACAGAAGATTAGTTAAGTTGTAAACAACCGTCATTAATCCATAACAATCTCCAGGGCCCTGTCCAGCGAAACCAAACCAACAGAGACACGGATGAACCTCCAATACGATACCTTCAAAAAGAATACGACATCTAAAATGTCGTCATCGCTATGTTTTCATCTAGAAAGTTCATCTCAAGATGCAAGTAACAGAGGCATCTGAGGAATTGTGAATTCGCCTTCAAGAAGAAAAATGGCACCCGTAAGCGTCATCGAAGTCAGATCCTCCAAATTGTCGTGTCGTGCCACTGCCTCTGCGTCGCCACCGCCGCCATGTCGTCTGTGTCCTGCCACTCCATCGATAGCTCCTTGTGTCTTTTGCGTCTGACTCCTGTGCCACACTATGCTATGACCCTGCTGCCGCCTTCCCGCCCGGCTCGCCGCTCTAGCGGCTTGCTCCGGCGGCGGCGAGGTAAGGTCGGTGAGTGGCGGCTCTAGGGTTTGGGTTGGGTGAGTTTCCGCCAATTGATACAAGTTATTTTACTTTGCCTGAGAGTCATTGAGTAGTAACGGTTATCCTGATGTATGGTGCACTATTTTTTTTCTATTAAAAATGTATGATTACTGGGATAGTATTACCGAGTATTCCCGGTAATAGTATCGGTACTTAGTGATAAAGGAGAAGTTGTAAGTACAGTAGAACACAATGTAGAGCAGATGAATCTTAGCCACAATAAACGCATGCAATTTTTTATGTTTATTGTAATCCAGTAATACGTTTCTCTTGGATACCGTTCAATTCCTATATGACATGCAAATTAGAAGGCAGTGACAAACCCTAGCTACGAAGGTTGCAAAGGAGAAGTTGCATTCTTAATCTGACCTAATACTACTATCTCAGGACTTACGTGGGGATGGCTCATCCTCTCCTGGACAAGATTGATTGGCGAAGGAATTTTCTAGAATAACATTTTGCATGACCAACATGGCATTTTCCTTTGCATAACCAACATGGCATTTTCCTAGTTTTCTTCTCTCTTGTGCGTGTTCTATGATAGCCTGGTCCTAACGTCCACCCACAAATATCCCGGTATCCAAGAGAGAGCAATTCAATTCTCTAACCATTTACTAGTATCAATTTGTTTGGGCTCGCGTAGTTTACTCACGAAACTTTTGACCAGGATTGTCAATGGAGTAGCTCAAGTTTCCGCATGATGTTCTTCCTCCCAATGACACAGTATATTAATGCAAGCACATCAAGAATCTTGAGAATAGATCCACACATATTCTCCAGCAAGACGTGTAATTAGATGGAAGATAATACTCGATAAGATATAGTAGTAAAAATCAAGTCCATTGACGAAGTTAGAGAGAGAGAGAGAGAGAGAGAGAGAGAGAAAAGCTAGTCGGAATGAAAGAATATTAGTTGAAAACTTGAAATGCCACAGATGAGAATAAGAGCACATTGGATTTTGTTACGTAAATTCATTTTCAGTGCTACGTACCTCAGTGTGAAAATTTCAGGCGGTTCTCCAAATGCAAAGCATTGGATTTTGTTTCATGTTCCAATGATCCTCTCATCAGATCAATCAATCATATTAATTAATCAAATAATTAAGAAATGTTTGACCTAGATTTTTTTTTTTTGGCCAAACATCAGAACAGCTGAACAGGCACCAAAGAAGTACACATGTACTGCACTAGAACTCTTGCATGCAAATGAGGACCGCCAAAAGTGGGATAAAAGTCTTGCTTAGCCAGTTGCTAGTTTTAAAGCATTTTTCTCTTCTTTTCTTCTATAAAAGGCTTTGACTTTTGCAGGAGATGAGTAAGCCGGCAAACGATATCAATTCTCCACGGCGCACACCAGCTGCGCTTTATCCTTATCTACCTATCGCTAGCTATCTGCTTAAAAGATGTTTGCTTTGACCTCGCCTCCTTCCTGTCAGTCTGGTCCCATATTTTTTTTCTTCTTCTTGATAGCTTCTCTCTTTTGCAGATTGCAGTAGTTTCCTAGTTGGTGCCTTGGTGGCTTGGTGCAAATTCACCGATAAAAGATAAAGGCATCGGTATGAATTGAAACTTTATTTGCTCACAAACACAAACTATCGATCTCTCGCAAAAACAATAAGCTACAAGGTCGGTTCCATCTAGGAAAAAAATAGGAGAAGAAAAAACTGTTAAAAAAACACATCGGGGTGTCGGTTCGGTGTTTGATCATCTCAGTGGGCTGTGTTGTGTTGGTGGCGCGGGGTCAGGGTGGTGCACTTGAGTACGTATCCGACCTCGATAGTTTAATGTCGTTGTAATCTTTATGGTCATTTTTTCCTCCCAATTTTAATAACAACCGAATGGCCTTTTTCGGCCATTTCGGAAAAAAAAAATTGAAAGGAAATGTTCAAAATCCGATAACTGCTTTTGAAAGTTGAGGATAAATATAACCAACTTTTCGATTCAGGAAGAAAAAACAAATTGGAGCCAGGTTTAGGGACAAAAAAATGGACTTTAACCTCCCAAGACATTTGACATACTAATCACGGGATGTTAGGTTGATACAATGATTCAGAAGGCTGACCTCATAGAGTTTGACCACAAGTTAGCTAGCACTCTCAAAACATTACAATACAGCACATGAATTACTGTATAACCAAATAAAGTTTGGGTTTTTTTTCCATCCAGGGCCTTGGTTAGCTTATAAGCTAATCAAACATCAAACAAAAAAATACAAAGGGAGTAATAGCACATTAGCACTCCAGAAATAAGATGAGCTGTGGAGCAGAAGCTTTGAGAATCTGAAATAATTGCGGCCGTGGCTAACTCAATTTTCCCGGGGGAAAAGCCATCATGCAACGGAGCGAATCGGGTGGCCATCTGCGCGATAGGGACCGGAGCACGGGCCACACGGCACCCGGAACCAATCTTTCGCCCGATCTTTCTTTAGTTTTCCCCTTGCGAAACAATATGATTCACGCTCTCACAGCTGGGGTTGGACGGAATCTGCTCCCAATCTTTAGCGATTTGGACGCCAACTAGAATCCGCGTGCTCGTAACAGCGACTCCACCGGACGTCCTCGAGATGCTTTCTTTGCTGCGTCTCTTCCTCGCATTTCTCAAGTGGTGGTACTACTACGACTACTTCCTGTCAAGAATCTTGTCACTGCTCACTACTACTAGCAGGTTTACACAAGCTGGAAGGAAATGCTATGATACTGACAGGCGATTGCTAAATCATTTTTTGATCAAATTTTTGTGGTGTCCCAAGATGGTGATGATGAATCAAAAGATAATTCTGCCACTGATCATCGTTGTATATGGCGATAGGAATATAGGATTGCAGAGAAGGGCACGAGGATCCCAGGGTTCCATCAAGGGAACCCCACTTCACATGGACGGAGGTAGCGCTGCAACCACCGCCTGACGGTGACAACTGCCGAATACGACGGCAACGGTGCACGATGCCACAATCCAGTAGGAGAACCAGAATCGTCTCGAGCTGATCAGATTCACAAAACCATCTCTTGACCGGAATCAACCAGATTCTGGTCGCCATTGCATGGATGAAGCAACGATGCATATCCACAACATTAAAAAAAAAACCCGAAGAATTTGGTGTTGCCACCCCGAAGAATTTGGTGTTGCCTCTCCATGAAATGTGTAACGAAGCGCAATATTAGTAGCAGCAGAAGCAGCTTATGTGTAGGTGACTGGCCTACACGTGTGGGCTGTGTTCTTTCCCCATAGGAATGGAGTAGCCACTATAGTGCCAGAACAGTACAGACACAGAAAGCGGTTGCAATTGTGCTTGGTACAAAAGTGAAAGATTCACTGCAACATCCAAGCACCAATTCACAATCCGTGCAATCTTCAGATACATGCCCGTGTCATCCTTCCGTCTTTCTGGCGCTATAAGCACTAAAAGCCATTGTGGAGACAGGCAATCTTATCCGCGCCCCACAGCATAATATGGCAGACCAATAGCTCAGCAAGAATGCATAAAAGGTCGAGAGCACAATTTTATGTCCCTACATTTTTTGGGGGGAGAGCGAAATGGTTGGTCAACAGATGCAAACTTCATTAGATTTTAGGAACCCACTATTGATAACGAAGGAAATTCCACCCACAAGTTACATTCCACATTTCTCGCATAGTTTCCTAATTGTTCCATGTTACAAATTCTGCAAAACAAAATCACCCATCCTTCTGGGTTTGGCAGATCTGGCTGGTGCAATTCACTACTTTGTCTTGGTGAAATGGGGAGCAAGCAGCTTCGAAACAGTGAAGCCATTGAATGATTCAACTTGCAATAGATCCTTCAGCTTCTCGTCGCATATTATTTTCCTCCGGTCAGAAGGATCCTTCCATAAAAACAACAAAGGACGATGAAAGAAATTAATTTTGATGTGTCAGATTTGCTATAGCTAAAAGGGATCCACATATTATAGCAAAGTTTCTGTGCTAGGATTGATTACAATACTAGCGATCTCCAAAGTGCGCATGCAAACACACAAATGCGGGATCAACACAACAACTAAGACAACTGAAAGTTTAGGCCTGGATTACCATGCCTTCATTTTCTATACACCGTTCCCCAACAAGTGTTAATTTTGTTAGTGCTTAACAAGACGAGTGAGACTACAAAACTGAAATCAGTAATAATGATGTGGCTCAAAGGAAACTATCCATTGGAAGTATGCATTCCTGAGGCTGGCGGCAGCTATAGTAACTTCAAAACAAGTATACCAGAAGAATAACACAGTTACAAATGATTTGGCTATTCAGTGTTTGCTTGAAAGATAAGCGAAAGCTCATGTTCATTTATGCCGTATATTGCATACATTATAGTTATCTGTGTCCATACTGTCCCAGGGCTGTAGAACTTGCAGTTCCAATGCATACATTATATTACATACAATCTATATAATGTTTGAATGTGATCGAGACCACAGTATTAAGGCATAATACACTTGTGTAGTACCAAGCAATCGTTAGCCTTAGCAGAACAACAGTTTTCTTAACACAATGAAATTTCTTCAGTTTCAGCTCCTATGCTGCATACAGCTGTGATGGGTTCAGAACAGATATGCTACACAATTTTATAAATTAGTTATTCCAAATAAAATCCCCAAACAAATATTAACTATGCAAGGAATGGTTACAATACAAGCCCAGTAGATAGACAGTAGGAACACATTCAAAGAAGCATTAAGATAGACAAGGAAACTTCATACATCCACAGGATTAGATTGTCCTGTGAGCTTTTCTTCATTAGATTTCAGCCTTTAAGAAGGGGCCACCCATTATACATATTAGTAGTCAGAGTTAGAGAAGTTTGATTGCACACTATTCTAAAACATCATATATATTTGAATGGCGTGTAATATAAATTTGAATACATAGTGCCTTAAGCTACTGATTGATTGAATGCTATATTGAGAAGGGTTAATTGGATCCATGCCATTGCAAATTTATCAAATTGGAGAAATGCCATTAAAATTCATGAAACCAACTAGGTGCCGCTGGAATTTTTATAAAATCAGAACCACGCCATTGCCATCACGTTTTCCGTCTATGCCCTCCGTTTTCCATCTTCTTTCTTTTTCCCTTCCCCCGTCTTCCCCTTCTTCCTTTTCAGGGCTACTCCCGGCCTACTGCCAGCTGCGTCGTCGCCTTGACCCAGCCATTCAGATCCCGCCGCTGAGGATGGGCATCGATGATGCTTTATCCGTTGCCAGCTCCCTCAGTGTGCCGCTCCCCAACTGCACCCACTTCTTACCATCACAGATGCAGACCATCGTTACCACGCTGACTACAACGAGCTATGTTATAACCAGATTGATGCTGCTTGCGTGCTAGTGACTGACACCTGTTGTTTTTGTGAGTTGATTGTTGTGTGATTGACTGATTGTTCAGCTGTGAGAGAGGATGTGGAGTTGCTGGACAGGTGGAGTCTTGTTTGGGGCAGAACTCGATTTGGACCTCGTTGGCGACCACGCGCCTAGCTGCGCTAGCTGTGCCGCCGTCTCGACCCCCATCCTGGAATGATCTTGCTCTTGTTCAATAAGTGGGGTAAATCGAAAAATCCAAGAGAAGAACTCTAGATTGCTCTGGCTCGAGAAAGTGGGGGAATCGATTAGAGATCTGGAACTCAATATCAACAAAATCCGAACTTTTATCCCTTTCATTCCTCTCCTCGCCTCAAGCTCCACTGGCCCGCAACCGCCGCCGTGGATGGGCCTCGTCGGCTTCTCCCTCCCTGTTCCCCGCACACGTCCGATGCTGCCCAGGCGATCGGGCCTGAGAACACCGTGACCACTAGAACTCTCCCTTTTCTTTCCCTTCCTTCCCCATCCATGGCAATCTGCTCCTTCACCTTCCTGGCTTCCTCTCTGACAGCATAGAAGGCTCACCGGCAGAAGCAGCCACAGCATAGGACTAATAAGAAGACGGAGGAGATAGGGAAGACGGCAAACGTGACGGATGGATGGAAAACATGACGGTAGTGGCAAGGTTGCTATTTTATAAAAAAGATTATGGTGATGTCCAGCCGGTATCGTGAATTTGGCAAATTTGCAATGGTATGGATCCAATCAACTCTAAATTCTAATAGTTTGGTAGTACGAAAATGATACAAATAGATCTGTCATGAAAAATAACTTCACAAGACAGCATGCTATAGCTTTTGCTAACATTTTCATATATAGAGGCGACAGTTAAAATTACATGTTAGACCCAACGTGGATGTCCAAAACATCATACATTCTTGAACAGAGTAACAAAAAGTACAGCAAAATCAAGGAGGAAAATTAAATATTTACCTGCAATTTATTCTCTTTTATATAATCCCACATTCTCTTCACAACATCAGATCGTGAAAGCATACTCTCACCAGTGCCGATGAATTTCACTAAATCCTCTGAAAGTTGAAGGGGCACAAGAAAACCAGATGCAGACCCAGAACCACCACCTTTTTGCTTCTTCCCTGATAAGAAATTTTAGTAACAACCTTGTGAGAACAGAAACTCATGGTTGTAGAGAGATGAGACAAATATTTACTAACCTTCATTTCTTTCTCTCTTTTGAGGCTTCTCTTTGGGTGTTGATCTCTCAGGGGAAGCAGGGGTCACAGGACCTGAGAAATTAGAGTATCAGAATAAGTACTTGGGAGGTGGATCTAGCAGAAGTACACTTGGGTTAGTTTTTTCAGCACAATAAGCAAATTATGAGTCATGGCACCACCACCCTCATTCAATCCTTTGAAGAATCTTAAATGGAAGAGGGCTAACCTAGGTAATTAGCACAAGCTGGTCAAGAAATTGGCCAACACTGAAGGCATTATACGCTTTCCTAATGGTTAGGCATCAATTATATACAACATTACGAATTTACGATAAGGAACATGACATAATGTTAACACTATTAAGGAAATGAAAGATGTCCAGCACTCCAGCCAAGTCTGGAAGAAACACTAAGATCACATCGGGCAACATAGTGAATATGATTGTTTATTGTTGGGTGTGTAAAACATCATTTTTTGTGAGCACATGCCCAACACTCACAGGTTCTACGGATTGTAACTCAGGGTGTATGACTTTCCTTATGCTGCTCTGAACTGGGATGCAAAGGCATGCCAGCAGCTGTAGTAATATTACAAATCATAGAGACAGTAGGAACTGGAATTGAAAGAAAGATATGCGGCCCACCTTCTTACTCGAACAATTTAAGGGCTAGCATAATCTTCCGCGCAAAACTAAGTAGTGTTTTTCTTTCTGCAGTTTTTATTTGTTTGCAAAAAAAAACTAAAAACTTGTGGTTCACTACAGTGCCCGTGCACAATTTTGTACTTTCTGTTTGAGCATTGCCAACCAGCTGAAGAGTAAAATTTAACACGAAAACAGCAGGTGATATGTACTTTCTGTTTGAGCTAGCACAATATCTTTTTGGTAACTTGTAAGGTCAGATGATGATATGATGGTAAGTTAGTAACATGTTCAAAAGTAAACTAAAAATGACTGCACTTTTTTCCGTATTCGTGCATGTGTTGAGAGAGAGAGAGAGAGACCCTCAGAATTCAATGGCCATATGTGCTTGGTCAAAGCCTTATTCATTTGGAACATATCGATGGAGTTAACATTAAATATCTTCTTCAGTCCCTCATCGCATAGAATCCTCTTCTTATTGCTTGGGTCTTGCAAGTTATTTTCTCGGATATATGCCCAAAGCTTCTTGACTACCTGAAAGTACATAAACACAAAAGAAGTCAAGGAAAACTCCACCATACATACTTTTCACGATCAACTAGTATATCGTTCATCTGATGAAGCATTGAGAAATATCAATAGTAAGCAGTAGTGTTACCTCTGTCCTAGCTAACTCAGGGGCACCAACAAACTCTTGAAGTGTTGGGGAAAGGCTGCATAATTTGGTGAAGCCACCACCTCTTCTCTTGCCATCACTATTAGCTCCATCTGATCTATTGGCATTGATAAAATAAATATATATTTTTTAGTATGGTGTGGTCATTCAGAAAAGGAAAACATGTTATTTAACCTCTTTAATAGCTAAGACATGCTCAAAGGGCATTGTGATAAGTCAGTTTGCCGCTCATAAATATGCTCAAATAGTAACCTGTTAATTAGCTAAAATATGCTCAAAAGAATGTGAAAAGAAACTGGTAATAAGTCAGTTTGCCGTTCAATCTCATGAGTCACTCAGGAGTACAGCTCCAAGCACACCATACAAAACCACCGCGTCTTGGTTGTCAGTAACATTCCTTTTTTTAGGAGAGTTGTCAGCAACATTCAAGAAAAGAAATCCCTCTATAAAATACCTAATATGTTAGAACTTAACAAATTTGTCAGGGAATAACAATACCAAGTACCAACTGATTACAGCTATCGTCTGCTCACATATATCAGCACAGATTTTCCTTTATCATCTCAAATTGTCCAAGATATTTATTATAACATGAATAATCACCACAGCTAGCAATTATGAAACAGTGAAACCTAAGGCTACCCTTCAGTTCATCAAGGCCAAAACCATGTCCTGACAGAGAGGAACTAAAGCGACTGCTTGCTAATACTAAAAATATTTCAAGACATCCAAGCAACAACAAAATCAAAGTAGCTAAACTCCACCTCCGAAATATCTTCAGAGCACTGAAATAGAAGTAGAAAATACCCAGCCTAATAGCCCAGAAGTTAAGAGAAGTAAACCCTATCTAGTGCAACCAGCCAGCCAGTAAGTTTCCTCTACTTACACAAATACGAACAGCCACCATCACGTTCAATCAAAGGAGCGCCAAGTAACATGCAAGCACATGGCAACACATAATCCTTAACAATTTGCCACTTTTCTACAAGTTTACATGGTAGATACTAACTGAAGCCAGCAAGGACAGGCAACCAAAAAACAGATAACATTTCAATGCAAATAAAAGGCCTAAATGTCAGGACTTAGGATTGTAACATACTAACAAATGCAAAAAAAATAGTTCAGTACTACCGGAATGTCCCTGAGCTAGTCAGTGCGTGCAATGGTGACGACTGAGGAGTAAAAACACTGGATCATCTCCACTGATGTGAATATTCTGCAACAATTATCAAGTATAGAATATTCACTAAATTTTAGCATGCGTAAGCATCTTAACCTATCAGGTGAACCACGCTAATGCACACATTAGTAGGAGCCTTTTATGAATTTTATTGGGCCCACGGAATAATCCCAAGTGTTTGTCAGTTTTGGCGTATGGTATGGGGTTCATGTGGTGTGATTTGCATGGTGGTGAAAATAACTATGGAACATTTGGAGGTGCAGAAATAACTGCAGCAGGATGTTGTAATATCCATCAACAAAAGTTGCAGCCAGTTATTACATCAGAACACCCCTGCAAAACTCACTAAAATACATCAAACAACCACGAACCTAAGCGTTGTACCACCGTAACTACATTATGCAACCTAATACCTACCAAAACACAATAGATTCAATTGCAGAATACTCCACACACACAATAATGGAACGAAAGTAAGTCACGTAAAGCACAAAAGTAGCGCCATCGTCAAACCCTACCCATCAACCACATGAAGAGCAGTACACCACCAAATCAATCACATCCAGCAAAATCAGAACATTATCGTCTAAAAAATGTTTGGCAGATTACAGCTACGAACAGCTAGAGTGAAATAGCTTGGTACAAAAATACCGAATGCAAGCAAATCTTTGCACTAGCACTCTATTTGAGACCAAGCAAATCAGTAAAATGTTTCCCCAATTGGAGAACAGCTCCATATCGACCTAAACACATGATGCAATGCAACCCCAGAACCCTCCAAGCAAGAGCAACGCTGCTGGCATCAAATCATCGCGCACGAAAGGCCCGAATCCCCAAATGCTCGAACCAAGCATCAAGCGCGGAATGCATGGAGCAGCCACATTTCCCGACAAATCGACGAAACAGGAGCGCGCGGAGAACCCTACAGACAAATCGAATGCAGGGAAAGGGAAACGGAGAGCAAAAGCCCCTCACCGCCGCTTCTTCCGGCTTCCGCTACTATCCTCCTCCTCCTCTTCCTCCTCCTCCTCTTCCTCTTCCTCCACCTCCTCAACTTCCCCCTCGCCTCCACTAGCCTCATCTCCACCCGCGGCCTCCTCGGTCGCGGGCTCCTCCTCCTTGGGCACCTCCGCCTCATCCAGCTCCTCCGCCTTGCCGGCGACCTCGGAGAGGAAGAGGTCGACCTGCTCCCGGATGAAGAGCTTCTTATCGGAGAGGTCGACGCCGAAGTCCTCCTCGAGGCGGCGGCGGAGGATGGCGGTGGTGGTAGTGTTGAGGTCCGACGACCCCAGCACCTCCCGCAGCCGCTCCGCCAGCTCCGATTCCGACACCATCGCCACCGCGGCCTGGGTCTCGCTCTCTTTCGTCGCCTGCTTCGGGAGGGGAGGTCTCTCGGCTCGGCTCTGACAGTTGCGGCCGCGGCGCACGGGTGGGTGGAGGGGTGGGGTGGTGTTTGGTTTGGTTTGGGCTTGAACTGGATGAAATGCGTGGGTTTCCTGTGGGCGCATATGATGGCCCAAACACGCCTTCGCTTCACATGTTCTTCGAGGATTTTGTGTTCTTTTTTATCCTCTTTTTGCCTTCTGGCTTGGGGGTTTTCGAAGGCAAAGCTTCCGGTTGAAAATTTAAGCGTTTGGTAGATTTAGATCATTTTATATACAGGTTTCAGAGAAGTACTGTACTAGATTATGGTCGATGATATATAAGCGCAAAGACCGTGCGGCTATATGCCAATAAAGAAGTCATTAGCTAACCATTCTAGTCAAGTATCTAACGAGACTTTCTTCCTTTCTTCAACCCTAGCATAATAGTGGGATGGTAAGTGTATTGTGATATGTATCACACGCAAGCATGTCATGAAATTTCACAAGAATATCATCGTGGTATGTGGCATGTCTTTCCTTAAGAAAATGTTAACATATCGCTTTGTTATTGTCGTATATAAAAATATGCTCTAACTTATGACCCCATGAACTCATTGGAACACGATGAGACCCTTAATGGAACCGTTGCCAATGATTTTGATGACATCATTCTATATTTCAGCTCGAAGTTATATATTGTATTTCAATCTCGTAGATAAGAAGTTGCAAAATAAATAGTACTCTCTCATCCTAAAATATAGCAGCTAGTACACAATCAGACATGTAACACTAAAAATTTGGACAAGACTGTCCGTGATGTTGGGTGATGTTAATGGTGTACTAGCGACTATATACTTGTTTTGTTTTATTTTGAGACAAAGGAAAAGAGAATAATAATGTAAGTTATGTCCTAGATGAGATTGCTTCGAGAGAGTTTAATGTATAAAGAAGTGAGCTTACATTTACGTCATACTAGCTGAACGCCGAGCTTTCCTAAAATAAATAATTTTCATTAAATGTGCTTACCGTCCCAGTCAAAGAAAAAAATAAATGTGCTTATCGACCCCGGTCAAAAAATTAAATGTGCTTACCTATCATTTTTATAGTATTAATTTTATCTTAATTTGAATTTATATTAAAGTTTCAATCTAGTTTTGACTGAATTTTAATAATTTAATGTTAAAGGGGTTATTTGTAAATTTAGTATGAGAGTAGGTGCTTTTTTTAGAGAAGTGGGTGCTATTCACCATTGCTAGAAGTGGCAAATAGCCTCGGACCGTTATTTATCATTTCATCGCCGCACAAAAAGTATTTTATTGATGGATTTGTTGGTAGAAACTGTTGACGTCTAATATCGCGACTAAGGTATTTGTATAGTGTGAAGATCGTTGGTACCAGGGCATACGCGAGATTGAAGTACAAGAGATGGAGGCAAGGATTTTTGCACAGGTTCGGGCCTCTTATTTGACAGGCAATAGCCCTACTCCTGTTGGTTGAAGCTGGTGTTACTGTGTATTCTTTAAAATCACACAAATACAATATCTGGGGTAACCTATCTAGCTATCATCAACTTGGCGGCTTGTGGTCAATGACAGAGTCATCGATATACCGGCACATAGTCGACGATAGGGTACTCTTCCTTCTTGTTCTTGTTCCCTCCTAGTGGGTATTGTATTTATATTAATAGATATCCTCTTGTCCAAGTAAAACTCTGGAGACCAATATGAATATAATCCGAATAGTCTTTATAGTTCTTAAAACTCTTCTTATTCTTTCTTATCCGGAATTCTTTCTATATACGAGGTATGATTCCCGTGTAAGACTTGTTATATGGTGCCCTCGCCGAGCTCGATTACTATTAGGTATGTAGGTATGTGGTATCCATCCATGACTCTGACAGAAACCAATATCACTGTATTTTTAAAATGCCATGTTTATGTGATGACAAAGGATGACATGGGGGTAAATGACGGTAGGGGTTTAGGAAATTTGTAAAAATCAAATTTGAGAGAATGATGAAAGAACAAACCATTGCTAGAAATCAAAAAAATATTAAGGATTTATTTTCATATTTTGGAGTTCCATTAAAATAGAAACAAATTTGGAGGAAAAAAAGAGATGTTTGGACATGGTTAAATGCGGTAACTGTTGCAAGGAAAATGATGCGTGTACGGTATTTTTGTACGATACTTGTATGATCTAACGCGAACAGCGCATGTAACGGGAATAAATGGGGCATGTAACACAAATAATTCATAGGTTCGGAAGCCAGCCATATCCAAACTCAGCAACTTCTCTTTTGAAACGGCACTTCAATCCGATCTACAACAAATATAAACTATTATCTAGCCCAGATTACATATTGCAAAAGCTATCTTGTTTGTTTTATTTTTCATTAGCCTAACCAACATCCGTTTTTTTATGCGACCAGCATCCTTACGCAAAAAATAAGTGTCAGTGGATTCTTCTTCTTTGACATTTCCATTAATAAACTGCTGTAGGAGAGAATCGTTTCATCGTAAGACACTCGTACAAAATATATCGAATGTATAGCAGCGCTCCTGTTGCAAAGTGCAAAAATATAAATTCAAATTTAGAAATACGAAATTTATCACGGTTTTGTGTGATTAGTGTGGCTACCGCGCCAAGACGGCAAATCCCCTCCCGATTGTAACGTAAACCATGGCGCTAACCATGAAACAGACATTACACGCAAATATGCATCAAAAGTAGCCACACACGCACATGTTTAAACCGTATACACTTCGGAATAAAGACCTTGACACAAGCTGAAGGAAGAAAGGAAAGAACGAAGCAAAAGTCCCCCCAAAAGAAAGAAAAAACGAAACGGAAACGAGACCATGTACAGTGGAACGTGACGTGTATCGGAGCCATTGACTCGCTAGACTTTCTTCCCCAAAGCCGCGTGGCCCCCCAACCCCCTCGATAGACCAAACACGGGAAAAAGAAAAGAAAAAACAACAGCAAAAAAACAACTCCCGAGAAGCGGAGAGGGAGAAAAAAATTCGTCCAAATGGCGGGGGTGGTTGTCGTCGTCGTCGTCTCCCCGGGGTCGATCCCCCATCCCCACCTTCCCCCACCACGGCGCCATTACCACTGCGATCACTAGGGTTTCGCCGCGTCTTCCCCCGGGGAAATCCTCCATCACTAGGGTTTCGGCGCCGATGCGGTGGTGGAAGCGCTCCGTCTCCCCTTCCCCGTCTTCCTCCTCTCGGTCGCAATCGTCCGCGTCCACCCCCGCGTCACCGGCGCGGGCCTCGACCTCCCGCGTCGGCGGCGGCGGCGGTGGTGGGGTCTCCAGCCGCCGCGGCGATGGGGGGTTTGGTGGTGGGGGTGGGGGGAGTGAGCCGCAGCCGCGGTTGACCAGGCAGAGGCGGCTGCGGCATGTCGACGACATCGAGGTCGGGGTCTCGGGCCTGGGGCTGGATTCCTCCTCGTCTTCCGCCGCACCATCGTCGTGCCCCTCGAGCAGGGACGCGGCGGGGTTCGGGTTCGGGTTCGGCGGCCTGATGACCGCGAGCTCGACGCCGATCTCGAGGACTGCGAGTAACATGGAGGTGGCGCCGCCGAGGTCGTCGTCGTCGCCCGTGCTGCTGCCGCACCCGCTGCCCCTGCCTGATGAGGGGGACTCGCCTCACCGCGGGTCTGGGAGGCCCCTGCCGTCGCCGAGGCTATTCGAAGGGGACTGCAGCGGGTCGGCGGTGGAATCGCAGTTGATCGGAGTTTCAGAGATTGGGAGCGAGAGATTGTCGCTATTGCCGAGGTGATGATTTTTCAAGTGTTATTACTTTTAGAATCCGACCAAGTTCGAACCGTGCCAACTAGTTTTTTCTGTTAAATCATCAAGAAGATAGTGTGATAGATATGATATGATGTCCACTCGTGCTGATTTAGAATTTCTGAGACTACTAGTTTGTCAGAGATCTAAGAAGGCATAGCTCTTCCATTCATGCTGTGGTAGCAGTGGTATTTGAACACTTAAAATGGGAGAATGGGGATAGGAACAATTTAAGCAAATTTGTGAAATGCAAAAGCAGGATTTCCTTTTCCAAAGGCTTTGACTAAATGGAGATAAAAGGTCTTAGGACTTCTGCAGTCTGCACAAGTGCACATATACTTCATAGGGTCCAGCTGCATCACACTTTACCAAGCTAATTTTGACTCTGTGAATTTGTTAGGTAGGTAGTAGTAGGATATTAGGATTGTGATGATAGCAAAGTCACAGTAAATCAGCAATTTGATTTGTAGCTAGATTTACATGAAGTGCTAAACCAAATTTAAAATAATGATTCAACAAGTCTGTGAATTGTAACAAAAACACTGTTCACATATCTCAACATTACATTGATGCTGGAGATAATGCAAAGAATTTCCAGTAGTGCATCTCTATGCCTTTTGGTTTTCCTGCACTCTTTTTCATGAACTATCTGTGAACTCCATTACACCCTGATTAGACTTTTCCATATTCAGAAAACGTTTCATGATCCCTGGAAATGTGGTACAGTTCTGCATTACTAGTGGTTCTGATCATTTTATGTTTCTGAATATTAGGGTGATGGACAAAACTGTGCAAAAGATCCCTGACCATGGCGAGTTGCGATCAACTGGCACTGCTTGCGGACAACGGAGAAAGGCATTTGCAGAGAAATTACAGGGTAAAAACTCAGCTGAAACATTGACCTTCAGAGTGAACATACCAGCTAAAAGTGCCCCAAGCAGTGGAAAGTCAAGCCCTGCACGGAGTCCTCGAAGACCGAGTAATGTAGACTTCTGGTCTCCTGATTGTTATGGATCTTCACCTCCTTGTATGTCACCTGAAAAATATATGGGTGGTCAGGAGCGATCTCCTCGCTCCAGTCCATTGAGAAGCCCTGATCTAAGATCAAAAAACCCAAGCGCACCTCCTTCACCAATACATCCAAAATTGTTCCCAGAAAACCTTGTTTCTCGTCCCGAGGGCAATGGGATTGCAAATCTCCATCGATTACCCCTCCCTCCTGCCTCTGTAAGCCCAAAGCAAACAAATTTCAGTCACCAGCCAGTTCCAAAAGTCGATACACCCTCAATGGCTGGTCAATGGCAAAAAGGAAAGCTCATTGGCAGTGGAACATTTGGATGTGTATATGAGGCCACCAATAGGTATGCAAGTGCATTTTATATAGCATTATGTTTGCTGCTCATCTAAGTTGAATATTATCCTCTGGCATTTCACATACAGACACACTGGAGCTCTGTGTGCCATGAAAGAGGTCAACATAATACCCGATGATGCTAAATCAGCTGAGTCTCTGAAGCAATTGGAGCAGGTTTGGCCTTGCATCATTAGTATCCCTTTGTAAGGACATACTACTGTAGTAGATGATATACACTGTTTATTCTGCAGTTATGTGATGGTATTATTAAAACTCTTCTCCCATGTGCCTTTTCTCCACTATAGATACCTTGTCTATTACTATTACAATTATTCTTCTCAAGTACATTGCACATATTAGTACTGAGCATGTTTATCATTTTCATGGAGATCTGGTTTTATAATGTTGGCACTACTCTCTCTTCTATGATTCTATCTAAAGATTATGTAAGTTTTGCCGTTGCTTATTTTGACCGGATCTCACCTTCGTTTCAGGAAATAAAATTTCTTAGTCAATTCAAGCATGAAAACATAGTGCAGTATTATGGCAGCGAAACTGTAAGTTTTCATGTGCCAAATTGAGGTGATATTCTAAGCTAATAAATATTGTTGTTATCTAACAATCATATGGATACTCAGATTGAAGATCGATTCTACATATACCTGGAATATGTACATCCTGGTTCAATTAATAAGTATGTTAATCAACATTGTGGAGCAATGACAGAATCAGTAATCCGCTGCTTCACCCGCCATATTCTCAAAGGCCTTGCATTTTTACATAGTCAGAAAATTATGCATAGGTAACCTTTCATCCTCTTTTTCTCTCTCTTGTTTCATTTTCTTAATTAATAATGGATTTACGCCCACTGTTTGAAACTTTTTCTTCAGCTCGTGTAGATGATCCCTGTACTTTGTTACATGTAGAGATTTCCGCGTTCTACTCTTGTGCCCTTTGGGTTTTCTATTGTATGTTTATGTTATTGTGTTTTCTCAAGCTTATTCTGTATTTCTGCCCATATTCCTCTTGGAGCTGATTCAAATCCCACCTGTCTTTTTGCAAATATGCTAGAGTAGGTCATGGTTGATGATGATTGTTTGTGTGGGTATCTGTGTTTTTCCTCATTTCCCATGTGCTCTCCAAAGATTATTTTAATCAAGTTCCTTTTGTTATTCTGTTCAAATTTTTGCTGCATGATGCTGAAGGAGTACACATGTAAATGTAAATTTTATACTCTTGCAGAGATATCAAAGGAGCAAATTTGCTTGTTGATGTGAATGGTGTAGTCAAATTGGCTGACTTTGGAATGGCTAAGCATGTGAGTTTCTCCTGATGTCTTGATGCATCGTGTTCTGCTGTCACTATGGCGTACAATTATCTAGTAGTCGATAATCCAAATCTATTATTTTGAATTAAGCTCGCCATTGCTGCCTTTGAGACAATAATAGTATGTCCATCCATTTTGTGGCGCAGTTAAAAATGATCTGCACTAAACAATCAATTACTTGCCCCCACCCCCCACCCCCCCTAAAAAAACAAAAAAAAGTATATATAACTGGCATAATGAGAACCTTGCCATTACTATATGTATGCCATAAGTTCTGCATAAATGTAGGCCTCGTTTGAATCCCACTAATTTCAGATTCCGTAGATTTTGAATTGGCTAGAATACGATTCAAACTTGAATAATTATGTTTGCATATGTGGAATTATAACACGGGAATCAATTCAGAAAAAAAAACGTTTGGATGTTAAAATTGGGGATCATAACCACAATCCTAGTTGGGCATTGCATCGGATGCAAAATCAAAGTAAGCGAGGAAAATGAAAGAAATGATGGTTTCAAACTCTTCATTTGAAACCCTTGATGTGGCTGGTGGCGATCTAATCTAGAGACTTCTGGAATTTCAAGAGGAATGATGGATTCAAACTCTAGAGGGGGCTAAACACCGCAAATGCTGGAGTTGAATTCCAATTCAGCACGATACATAGGGGTCCAAACGACGCCTAATATCATTTGAAACAGTTTTGGTTTCCCCTACTGTTGTCAACACGTGTTTTTTTTTAAATGTGGCCGTTAATTGGTATATGGTTTATTTTGTTAGTGGGTTATATAGTTTTAGGTTTACCCTGTTTGCTACATTTCTAATATTTTCTCAATGTTTCTATTCTTCTTTTCAGTTGAGTACTGCAGCTCCTAATCTTTCACTGAAGGGAACTCCATACTGGATGGCTCCTGAGGTGAGACTTCTTATTCTTTGCTGCAATTTCATCATTTATTGTTCTCTTCTTGTTCTGATTGCAATAATATTGGCTTTGCTCTATATATTCATTTTTATATACATTATTCAGAATATCAAGTGTAATATGTATCAGAATGACTGTTTTACAGAAAATGCTCATGCATGTTGATATGTATTTGCCAGCCAAACAAAACGGCATCATGTTTCATGGTCAATAAAGAATAAATTTAACACTGAATAATTACAATGCTTGGCTGGAATTCATTCATATAATGGAACTTTTCCTTTCATGATATGTATATATGCTGCTAAGAGCTGTTTTTTAAACGTTTTTTTTTTCAAACACGCAGGAGATCTGTGCATCATTTCATTAAGCAAGAGAGAAATGCACAGGGAGGGGAATTTAGGAGAACCCCCCACACCCTAAGACCAACATGCCTTACATAAGAAAAGGAAACAAACACAAACAACCTCTTTAATCCGCAAGGGCTATCGACATAGCATTAGCAAACACCTGTTGGAGCTTTGAAGCTCCAGCCAAGCACCAAATTGCACCTTCATTTGGCACTGCCTGAATAACTGCCGATACACTAGGCCTTGCACCATTAAACACACAAGCGTTCCTATGTTTCCAAATTTCCCATTTTACCTAGATAGTAAGCGAGTTAAGCCTTTTCTTCTCATTCTTCTGGGTGCCTTTGATCGTCAACTAGAGATCTTATGTGTGTCATGAGTTTTAAAGATATGAGAGAAGCCTAGTCTTAGTAGAATCAGAGTCCAGACCTGTCGGCTGAAGACACAAGTGACAAGAGTAGGTTGTATAGTTTCTCGGCTTGATCACACAAAAAAATCTCATAAGCTAACTTGCTAGTGTATGCACCTGAGTTTGTTAGCTTCAACAATGCTGATCCGGAATGTCTTGCTGCAAGATCACTCCATCCACTAAGTCCCAAATCTGAAGATACTCTCTAATAACTTGAACAGTGAATGTGCCTTTAATATCTATGGTCCGTGTTTGGTTGTACAAAGCTTGATCCACTGTGCAATGTTTGACAACCTTTTTATTGTTTTTCAAACACACCCTTCCATGTGGCTAAAGTTAGCCCAGTTTTCCGTTCAATGTGATGAATGATGATATGTTTGGTGGGCACTTATCCCATTACTTTTAAACAGATTTGTTTTTAGGAACTTGGAATGACCTCTTGTAATTTTATATACCTTATAATTTAGTAGATCTGATTTGTAATGTTCCCAATGGCTCTGAAATCTTATATCCTGTTTGGAACATGGGAATCTTACCTGATTGCTATGTGAATTGATTTTTTTTCTACTGATATCCTGTGAAAATTCTTTGAGCAAAGAAGTATTTTGATCTACTTTTTTTATTGCTATTCCAAATAGAATTGTATCTCATATATGGCATGCTCATACTTGCACTTTTTATATTGCAGGTTGTTCAGGCTACACTTGTTAAAGATGTAGGATATGATCTTGCTGTGGATATCTGGAGCCTAGGTTGCACAATTATTGAGATGTTCACAGGAAAGCCTCCTTGGAGTGGTCTTGAAGGGGTAAACAGTTTGGAACCTTCATTTCTTTTTGTTAGCAAATTAACGTGTATTATATGAGGTGGATTTGTGTATTTAGTATATTTCATCTTTCATTACTTGGGTTTATCTAATGAATAGTGATATCCTATCAAATCTGGCACCGTGTCCTGATCAAGATTATGTGTTTTAAAAAGTAATGTATTCCAATATCTGGGTATTTGTATTCATACTCTAAAGGATGAAATCTGATTTTCATTATGCAACAGCCTGCTGCAATGTTCAAGGTGTTGCATAAAGATCCGTCAATTCCAGATAATTTATCCCAAGAGGGGAAGGATTTTCTGGGATGCTGCTTCAAGAGAAACCCGGCTGAGAGACCAACAGCGAGCATGTTGCTTGAACATCCATTCATCCACAATTCAAATCACTACAACCAGTATGGTGCTGTACATTCTTCTGTCGGACTTAAATCCACCGTAAGCATGCTTTTTTCACATGCACTCAGATAAATGCTGTATACTAACTTTCAAGTTTCATGCATGTGTATAATTTTGCTGGTTAATGGCAGGACACTGGACACAATGCAAGAGACAAAAAATCCTGTAAGATTGATTTATTTATGAGGGGGAAACATACAATTACAACTGGGTGAGTACCGTGTTGACCTTTCTCTGTCTGTGAATCGATACTTATTTTGTCTTTGGAAGTTGCATTATGTGAGACCAAGCCTTAACCTTGGCATTCTCTCTTTTGTTTTTCCTGTCAGTGAAACAAGCAGTGCTAGATCTCCTGGTTCATTGTCAAATCGGGTAACAGTTGGCCTGACAGCCCTGCCAAACTTTGAAACTCGTAGCTTATCTCCTCCACCAATGAGTTTGAGATTCTGTACTGGCTCATCTCCTCCACCAATGAGTTCGAGATCCAGCACTGGCTCTGCAGCACATACACCGAATAGTATGCACTTCTCTATTGCATACCATCAACCTAGTCCGTTGCCAAGGCCAAACGGAAAGGAAGCAATAAATTTGTTCTCGTTGAAGCACGGGGAGCTGCCTACCTAGGTGAGGAGAGATGTGATCTGTCCACACAAAGATCGCCACTCTGCTGTTCTGATCCCTGCACTACCAGTCTCATAATTGACCATTTTTCTGGGTCTTGTAAAGTATGCCGGGCATGTGAAGGACTTCGCCATGGTATGATCGCGATACCTTCTGAAATGATGTTTTGCCTTCAAGGAAATGATGATGTTTCCTTTGTAACATATTATTTAGGATTAGCTGTAGGTAAAACTAATGGCCCTGATTGTTGCCAACGGATAGGACATTAGGTTGTAGTTGTAGCTTGTGTTGGTCTTTGCTGTTGTGTAACCACGCCACTATGTAATCATTGTTGATTTTTTGAGGCTCAGTAATGATAATAAGAGTTGGCAAAAGGGAATCGAGATGTGCGCGTTCTCTTTTGTATCTTTTGAAGTTCTTATTGGAAGGTGATTTGCACGTTTGTTTTCAGCCACACGTGCTCCATGCTGATCCGTACAGTACAAAGCACAATCTGAGCACCTGAAAGCTACAGGTTAACTGCTGATATAGTGACATATGCTGATATGCCTCCGCTTAAGTTGACTGTTGTTGGAATAGGAAGAGATATGATGTTCGGTGCGCGTGGTGGTCGCAGAGTGTCAATTCAGCGTCAAAAAATGATCAAAACTGTATTGTAGGCTTCACCTCCTTGCAAACAGAAAAAATAGACTGCAATACTGATGCAAAGTTATCTTTGTTTTTCCTTACATTGGAGGGAAAAGTCATGCAGGGTTTAATATCAACACATATTTACAGGTTGTAACTTGGCAATGTAACAATAGGAAGTACAAAGGAACACAAAACTGTCCAAGAAACACCAGAATTACGATGTCTATTTATACCTACCTTGATTTCTACTTTTGCTTAGGCTGTGTACAGCTCCTTTTGATTTTGCATCCCTTAGGTACATCAGTACATTGATTTGTATATGCTGCAAAAAGATACACGCCTGCGTATTCCCGAAAAAAAAAAAGATGTGTATATGCTGCATTGCTGCTAGTGATAAGTTGCACTGAAAATACGTACAAGAAACAGTTTGATGTTCCCATCAACTGAGCTATCACGAGAGGCCATGTCCATTGACTTCCTGTAATCGTGTGAATTTTGCAAATGTCTCGATATAAATTGGCTACAGCATGAGTTGGTTGCTAGCATGGAAACGAGGGCTTCAACTTGTAGAGAAAATGTCATTCTTGAACTCCATAAGCATGTGTACTAGTCAGCCCTTCCTCTTTGAAGATGAGACATTGGCAGATGTCCAACCCTTAAATCTGTCATTTCTTCAGTGTAAAGGTTGCATCCTGTTTTCTTGAGATTGTGATCCATCACCGGGGAGGGGAGATATTCAGATCGATTCCTAAATCCATGCCATTGTAAGCAATTGGCGCGTACATCCACAGCTCATCAGAGCTAAGCATCTGATCATGAGGTCATGCCAAACTATGAGATAAGACAGAGATCACATCCCAGGTAGAGCAGAGATGTCATATTTGTGCTTACCCTTACCTTGATCTGTAGCTGCAAGAACTTCACATAGTGGACAGCCTCCTCAAGCATTGTGCTGATATCCACCTGCAAACATATTTTACAACAGTCAGAAAGTAACAAGATAGTCGAATACTGCTAGAAACTACCTAGCCGCAAATTAAGTTTAGCTCATTTTCTTTTAGAAATGGACATATGCTAGATTTTGATTCTTTACTTTGGTTCCATTAGGTACCAGCTTCTGCAAAATCTTGAGCCTCCCGTTTATCCTTTCTCTTCTTTTCTGCATTGTACAGAAGTGACAGAACAAAACTCTGAACCAACATTTCCAACATGCAAGAATGGTCGCATTGATTCACCAACAAGGCTGCACAAATACTAGGCTCACCCTTGCATAAAGGCTCTGAGCTCCAGTCGCCGACCCCCGGCGAGCCGGAGTCTTCCCATTTCCGCCGCCGCCGACATGATCTTCCATGCCGCAGTTCACTTGGGAGCAATTGGACTCGTCGTCCGAGAAGCTGCTGCTCTGCACATTCTCCTGATACTGCAGCATAATCACGAGCAAATTACAACGACACACCTTTACAATTCTCTACGATTTTTTCTGCATTGTTATTTCTCACCTTATCTGAAGCTCGAGCTTTCTTCTTGTGCTGCCGTCCAAGTCCACCTCTATGGCCGGCTCGAGTCTTCCGCTTCAGCTGCGGCGCCGCGTTACGGATTGCTCCGGCCGCGCCGTCATTGTCGCCGACGTAGTAGCTGCAGCACCCGTCGATGTAGCCACCTTCATCCCCGATGAGAGGAGGCCAGTAGCTCGTCGTGCCATGCGCTCCAATGCCGCTTAGTTCATGGTGCTCACGGTCAAGCTGGCCGTTCTGGTAAGGGTACGGCGCAGCGAAGAACTGCGCCGCGATTTCACATTCCTCTTCCGGTGCCGGCACCCACTGCACCTGATCATCCGGCCGCTGCAGTTCATATTGCGACATTTCGCAATGAGAAAGAAGAAGAAGTTGTCGTTGATCTTGGAAATTAACGTGAAGCAAGTGAACAGTGAATGCTAGCTTTAGTATTTGTATGGTGAGTGCTCTGATCAAATTAACAGTTTCTGGTACAGCTCAGGTAGCTACCTGGCACACGTCTGAATGATCTCTGGATGCTGATTCCAATTACATCTGAAAGAAAAATGATAGATTGTTGATATTTCTGGCAGACTGAAGAACAAGTATTTCTGTATTCCTACATTGTTGATTACCAAGCTAGCTGAGCAAACAAAGTTTGGGCGGAATAATTGACAAGGGGTCAGATCGTGGAGGGAAGTAATTGCCTTCCAGGTAGTATATTGCAAAAAGGAAATTGAGACAGTTGCCTGGTTGATTGTAAGTGCATTGCGATGAACTACTGCAATGTTGGTGCTGCATTGCATTTCTCCATCGCCACTTATTTTTCCTCCCTCGCTTTCAGAACACTTAAATTTTTCCTTCTTGAAATAGTAGCTACCAAGTGTTTTTCAGACATCATGGCTAAATTCATTCGACTAGCTGTACGTGTGTGGCATAGTTGTGAGCGTTGGCAGCACGTCCACATGTTGACAGTCTTGCAAGCTGCAGCTAGAGCTGGAGAGTGTGTAGCTGAATAGCTGTCAGCCTGTCACCACTACTCTTTTCTTCTACCTAAATTTTCAATGGCGCCGATACAGCAAGAAACATTACTCACATATACCTTGCTTGAAAATGTTATATTAGACCAGTGAGACAACTGTATGCATACATAACCAGCCGGACCAACCAGTTTAATCAATTCAACTGGCTAGTGGCATACCGGCACGTGTATGCTTTCAGGAAACCAGGGAAAGGTTACTTAAAAAGAGCATGCACAGTACGAGTTCTGTACTACACAGGGTGGCTCCGTGGTTGTGAAATAAAGTTGATATCTGAGGGATCGAAATGTACAGCTAAACTTTGTCCTGCCTGTTGAGCTAGCTGAAGGTGCTAACTTGTGCTGACTGATCACCGGAGCTAACTCAGCGCTAAGCTTGCTTTCACAGCAATCTTTTCAGGTCGTTCAAAAGAAACAATGCGTCTTTTCAGGGAAACGACAGCGCGGCGGCCGGCACCGACGAGTAACGAACCAGATTCTGCTTGATGACACTATTAGCTAGTAGTGGCTTCAAACTAAAGAAGCCGGCGGCGATCAATGGATAGGGGAAGGTTTCAGACTTTCATCAGTGTGTGTAGCTAGCAGCTGGTAGCCGGCCGCCCTGGACTGGAGCCAACCAACCGAAAAACAATAACATTTCCCCTGTTTCTGTTATAGGTAGTTAGGTGCAAGTGCTTTATCAATTGATACCTCCTGGCTATATAGCTCACCACACTCAACCGCCTCACGCCAACCCGGCAACCACCCCCCGTTCAGATTCGCGCCGTCGTCGTCGTCGCCGCCGCGCGCAACGCCTCACGCACGCATCGATCAACCAGAGGGGACGTACGTGTATACGTATACTGGCACGGCACGGCACGAGATCGATAGGGTGGGTGGTTGGTTACTGGTTAGGCTGGCTGGCCAGCCAGCCACTGATCGAATCACACTGATTAATTCTCCTCTCCTCCCGCGATCTAATCGGCCATATGGCCCATGTGATTTGGTTAGGCGGGGGCTGCGTGCCTGCCCGCCCAATCGCGCAGTTGAGTACGTACGTGTACGTACGTAAGCACGACTGCGTCGGCGCGCGAGATCGACTCGCCAGTCGCCACCACACACACAGGACAAGCGGACATTAGCGAACCGAAGCTAACTTAGCACAAGTAACACGTGGTGGGAGTGGGAAGGAGGAATTCACGGCGTGAGCGCCTGCCCCACCCACCCGTATCCTATCAATCCTTCCCGAGCACAAGAGAAGACGGGGACGTCTCGCTTGCCGCCGCCCGCCTCGCGCGGGCGACGCACGCACGCACCCGCCCGCTGATATGTGTACGTCTCGCGCTGAAATCTTGTGTCGAGAAAGTCCATGACTCCACGGGCGTTTTGAGCGAAGGCGATGATCACACGCGGCGTTCCACCACCGAGGGGCGCGCGGTGGCGGTCGGGTTGTGCTTCGTGTGATCCTACGTGGTCTGCCGCGGTTTTAATTTGGGCGAAGATAGAAATGCCTAGTAGTTATCCGGTAAGTGTTGAGTTTTATCTAGAGAAGCAACGTGTTAGGTGCGTGCGGGCAGGGATATAGCTCTCGATCGGTCTCAACGTGCGTGACGTATTCGCTGGGGCAGAGCTTGCGTTGCATGCTGCAAGTGTGCAATAAGATAGTAGTGACATAGTGGCCCAGTAGTAGTGTAGTGTGTATACTAGTGTAGCGTGGGATGTGTCTCCATGCATAACAATAACAGAGTATACTCCTACATGATATGGCAGAGTCTGTTGATTAGCTTAGTAGTGTTAGTTTACCATATGAAATGCCAACAATACGATGATTGCGGCACGGTGGGTTAGCAGCAACTAGTAGCAAGTGGTGCCACTGCCACACGCCAGTGTTGTCGATCTCTTTTCTGACAAAAGGGTCCGTGCATAAAAATGAAATCAGAACCACATTAATAGTTTGGTCTTGCCATCACTGTTGTGTCATCAACAGTTTGTCCACAAACTGCCCCCGAAAGAAAGAAAAAAAAAGTGTGTCCACACACAGTTTGCGACGGATAGAACGGGGCCACTGGTGCTAGTGGCGTTCTAACTTATAACGAAGTGGTTCAATGCTAAAACGATGCGACAGTGACCTACCTAATCTAACCACGTATAGCTGTTGGGTGTAGAAGATCCCAGCAGCCGATGGCAACCTCAGCGGCTCAGCCGACGGGAACTCACAGTCGATCAGTTATTATTTTTATTTGACCCCAAGGTGACCAGTCTCTTGGAATCTTCCATGCATGCACCACTTCCGGCCGGCCCAACCCCATTTGCCATTTTGCCTGGTCGATCCGGTCTGGATCTGACTTGCTATTGGATTATGGATATCGTAGTCGGAACCGTCAATGGAGAGAGCACGAGGCGATGACCATTTCGGCGGCGTCTTTCGCATGTGCTATAATTAATAGCCCGCGGGGTTGAACCACTATTACCCGTTGACCTGCTGTCATTTCCCAATTCACACTATCACTCACGGTTTCGTTCTGATTATTTTCTGAGAAAGCAGAGTAAACTTTGAAGCAACTACTACTGTATATGTGTTCTTTCTCGACGCGCTGATAAATTTGGAAGCAAATCATGCACTTCCAGGAACTAACCTAAATATAGAAGGATAATACAGGTATATGAACTTGCTCATCAGCTCATCCAATCCGTGAAAAAAGAACCGATTTAGACTGTTTGGCCAGTGTGTGTCTATTCAGATATTAGGTGTCGAATTCTGAACGGTTGCGTAGTTATCCCAGTTGGCAGCTCAACTACACTGTGCTACTAGTCTCCAGTGGCAAGCGCAACTGTCGTTACCGGGGCGGGTACGCTTGGCGCGCCAAAACCACCCGCAACAACCGACGACGAGGACGACGACCGCTTCGCGCGCCGCAGTCCACAGGCCACGGCGCTGGCCTATTATTCAGTCAGTCCTCACTCCTCTCTCCCTCCGCAGCCACACTACCACACTACCAGTACCAGCTCCTCCACTCAACTTGCGTTTTGAGCTAGTTGCTTGCCCTCCCCCATCCAATTCCAACCCCGTGTCTTCCCATCCACGTTGACCACGACTTTTTCGTTGCGGCCTCGCCTCCTCCACTCCACTCCACTCCAACTCCACCACCCACCCGCCCTTCGCCGCCACTCCACCGGTCTCACCGTCGCTGCCACGCCGTCCCCACCACGACCCGCCCCCACCTGTCAGCCTCTCGCCCTCAACCCCCCCGTGCCGCGTGCGCTCCCACGCCGCAACCACCTCGATCGCTGCCCCCACCTACGACGCAACTTCCCACGTCTCCTCCTCCTCACACTCGCGCGCGCGCGCACCTCCGCCTCATCCCCCTCACCCGCTTTAAAACTCCCTCGCATCTCACTCCCCTCCACTCCGCATACCACACCACACAGCAAACAGCCAGCTGCCACACCACAGTCGAGCGAGCTAAGCTAAGCTAGCGGAAGCGGAGAGAACAAGTCGTCGATCTTGCTTTATTAGCATACATGTCGAGCGCGTCGTCGTCCATGGAAGCGCTCCACGCCGCAGTGGTCGAGGAGGAGCAGCAGCATCACGAGGAGGCGGTCGTGACGGCGGCGAGCAGCAGCGCGACGAGCGGGGAGGAAGGCGGCCACCTGCCGCAGGGGTGGGCGAAGCGGAAGAGGTCGAGGCGGCAGCGATCGGAGGAGGAGAACCTCGCGCTCTGCCTCCTCATGCTCGCCCGCGGCGGCCACCACCGCGTCCACGCGCCGCCTCCTCTCGCCGCCTCGGCTTCAGCGGCGGCGGTGGCGGCGGAATTCAAGTGCTCCGTCTGCGGCAAATCCTTCAGCTCCTACCAGGCGCTGGGCGGCCACAAGACGAGCCACCGGATCAAGCTGCCAACTCCACCGGCAGCTCCCTTCTTGGCTCCCGCGCCCATCGCCGCCGTGTTGCCGCCTGCGGCCGAGGACCGTGAGCCAGCAACGTCATCCACCGCCGCGTCCTCCGACGGCGCGGCGACCAGCAACAGAGTCCACAAGTGCTCAATCTGCCACAAGGAGTTCCCCACCGGGCAGGCGCTCGGCGGCCACAAGAGGAAGCACTACGACGGTGGCGTCGGCTCCGGCGCCGGCGCCGCCTCTTCCACCGAACTCCTCGCCACGGTGGCCGCCGAGTCCGAGGTGGGAAGCTCCGGCAACGGCCACTCCGCTGCCCGGGCGTTCGACCTCAACCTCCCGGCCGTGCCGGAGTTCGTGTGGCGGCCGTGCTCCAAGGGGAAGAAGATTTGGGAGGACGAGGAGGAGGTCCAGAGCCCGCTCGCCTTCAAGAAGCCGCGCCTTCTCACCGCGTGATTCAGCTGCACGGATCGATCTGATCGTTGATCCGTCAGTGTTTTTGGTCCGTCATAGGGATTGAAATTCAGTCGAACACCAACAACATTCGTTGATTCGTTTTGTGCCGCTATTGTTTAATTTGTTCCTGCTTTTTGTACAGAGAAAGCGAGAGTGCATACATACATAGTTACATGTATACAGATATAGGGCCTCTTAGCTCCTTGGTTCTTTGTAACATTGGAACTGTACCTGTATCATCTTTTACACTTTGTTCTTTTGCAGTCAGTATATTGTAGACCATTCAATCATACGGAGATTGATTCGTGTACAGCACGCTGTAACATAAACACAGATTGATTGCAAGATTATGTTTGTAACAAATTGGAAAAAATTGAAATCGCTTAATTTATCAGTCCCTTGTTTTGCATGCCACCTCAATAATCTCCCTCTGCTTACAGACACGGTAAGAAACATAGCCTCTAGTTGATCAGTTCACAGCACAGAAGCAGAGGAGTGCACTCAACCTAACACCACCCTTCTGCCAACTGCTAAGAGCTGCCAATCTAGACCGTTCTTGATCACGTATTCGGTGACGCGAATCCGGATTAATTAACTGTTATTCCACCGTCTGGTTTAGTTGGGGCCGGGGAGTGAGCGACATGTAGTACTCCGGACAAACCTAGGCCGGTTTTTGCAGCTTCGTGAACGCCGATCGACGGCGCCCACTGGCGGTACGGGAGGAGAGGTGGTGGTGGCGGTGGAAAGGCCACGACAGCGACGGCGCCCGCGTGGCGTGGGCGGGCGGCTGGTTTTGCGTTGATGTGTTCGCGGTTGCCGACCTGCCCACGCTCGCGCGGTGGATGTGGGTGGAAACGATCGCTTTCGATGCGCGCACCGCGGCCGCCCGCATGGTTGGAACGGAACGCATGGGAGAAGGGTTGGGTTCGGCGTCCGCGCGACTCGTGCGCTGCCGCGATGCTTCCGCTTGGCGCTTGCTTGGTTTGCTTGCCCGCGTACGGGGCGGGCGCGCGTTGAAGCGTCGACGGGGTTGGGCGTACGTGCGTGCGTACGCGGGGGCATGTTTCACGTGGCGTGTGGACGGGTTTCGTGCGAGACCCGGTGGCTGCACGCACCGGTCCGCGCCGGTGCACACGTCTTTCGGGGGTTCGGCCGGCGGGCTCGTTCTAGAGGTGATCTTGGGCTGACGGCACGGTGACGCCATGCGGCTTTTCTGTTTTAATCGACGAAGTTTCTGCTGCCACGACGACACGACGGAATCGGTGCGATACTAGAAGCATGTGTTCGTTGGATGCTTCGTTTACCCATTCAAGGGTCGATGCATCGTTTCTTTTCTCGGTTGGGCCTAGTCCGACGACCGGAACACCTGCCTTCCTGGGCGTTGCATGGCCAATTATAGATAGGTCTGCCGTGATGCCGTCTACGTCTGCTGGCGATCATCACATATAGGCTTCTGCAATCGGAATCACCTTTTCACCTTTGGTTGCTGGTAGTGTTATGATATTATGATCGCGACTTTTTGCAAACCCTTCTGATCAGCAATTCGATTTTTCCTGCATTTTACTATGCGCAGTGCCGAACTGCTCCTCTATGAGCAGCGCGCGATCTCACAGCCATCGCCGGCTGCGAGCCTGCGTTTTACCCCCCCTGGCATGCGTTTCACTCGTCCACGCGGCTACCAATCGGCCGTTCGGACCGGAGTCCAAACTCCAAGCCGAGGTGCATTTCCTCTGAAATTACATGGGCTGTGGAAAATTTGCATTCAGGCGTCGAGTCCAGATTGACTTGCCTTGTTGGAAGGCCTAACTGCCACTTAAATTTTCCAGGCTTACTCGGAAGTCAGGCCCATGTTCCGTAGGGCTTTGACAACGAGGCAGAATACACGAATTGAGTAATGGTTATTGTTACATTTTCCGGCGAGAGAGGACAAATACTGTGGTACACGTGGTAGAACTCCTAGTACTATCATTTGTTGACTTTCTGTTCATGTAGTCATGTTAAAAGTAGCATAGCATAAAGAAACTCGAGATGTCGACATGGACAAACTACGTTGGGAACAAGTTCATTTTACGTCCCTAATGTTCACAGCGAGTTTCGAAAAAACAAAAATCTTGGACCCCAAACTCAAAATCCGTTTAAGTTGAGTCCTAGGACAATATATATGAGTGGTTTCACTGATGTGACATCCTAGTCAGCAAAAAAATATTAAAAGAATATGGGCCCATCGGTTTCTCTCACTCTCTCCTTCTTCTTATCTCTTCCCTCCTCTCCACTAGAGGCCGACATCTAGTGAAAGCGTGACAACATACGGGAGTAGGACAGGAGGAGTGTGAGGGACGAGCCGATAGCGACCCACGGTGCCATCACTATCTATTGTGTATAGGTGAGGCAGCGGAGGGAAGGGCAGGGAAGCAGAGGCGGCAGCTCGAGAGAGGAATCAACGACTGTCGCTGGCGGAGTCTCCTGAGGTCGGTTCCTTAGTGGCAGCATCCGAGAAGTCAGACCCCCTCGTGATGGTCGTTGCTGTCGTGCACAAGCTCGCTGTGAATCGGTAGCATGGTTCCAGATCTGGTCGAAGCCGTGTCCCAAGCAGAGCTTGTCGAGGGGAGCTCAGTTGTTGGCTCGATCATCATCGCCATCTCATCCATGGTCCACCTCGGTTGTCGTCACTGCTGTGGTTGAACACCCATGGCCTCGACGACCTTGTCCTGGATGTCGCCGGCCGAAAAGGTGATCACGGGAGGTAAGCCAGCAGTGCGGCGAACAGTGGCAGCCAGAGCAGGAGAAGAAGCTAGCAGGAGGGGATGTTGGATTTCGGCAGCGCCCCTTCCTCTTTCTCTCTCTCTCGCACCAAATCGAACCCAATGGGAAGGGGTATAATTGCTCGTCGTTGAAGTCCATCTCACTCCTCTGCTCCCGTGTTCGATTGCTACTGTCGCGGATAGGCTACGGTCGCCTCGTCGCCGAGCATTACCTTTGTTTGGCCAAATCCTACTTACAATAGCTCGGGAGCGTGGGTTGTGCATCTAGTCAGAGTGGGGCGGCAGGGCGGCATCGTAATGCTGGAGATGCTCGGTGCTCGCCTCCGATACCCTAATTGACAGATGACAGGCAGGAGGAGAACACAACCAATAGCTATGTTGGATTCTGAGGGGTTGGCTGATGAGGTGTAGACAGTCGGCGGGACCGGATGCAGTGGCGATGGATGGCCAAGGAGCGTTGAGGCATGCATGATCTAGCCGATAGTCGACGAGAGAGGGAGGAGGGGGCGACGAACTCCACTAGGAGAGAGTAGGAAGTAGAGAGAAGAAAGGGATGAGTGTGTGTGGATGACATATCCCACTTTTGTTTATGCCATGTGAGCAATTTGGACCGTAGTCAACCCGCCACGTCAGTGAAACCATGGTATCATACTGCCCTTAAGTTCTAATTTAATCTCGGATTTGCAAGACCGGGTTCCAAAAATTAATTTCGGTTTAAGGATGATATATAAACTCAGTGTAAAATTGTGCAGGCCCGTCTAGCTCAGTCGGTAGAGCGCAAGGCTCTTAACCTTGTGGGTCGTGGTTTCGAGCCCCACGGTGGGCTCGTTGAAAAATCTTTTTGATCCCTTCCCCAGATCGGACTCCCTCCCGGTCCCGGCATGCCCCTCCGCCGCCGCCGCCACTCATCCCTCCCTCCCGCCCGCTCCCTCCTCGCGCTCCTCCTCCTCCTCTCCCTCCTCTTCTCCTAGGGGGTAAAGAAACCAGTCCGTCTTCTAAACCGAATCCAACGCCAACAAGGAGAGGAGGAGGATAAAAGTTAAAGAAACCAGAGGATTTTGCTTCAAATCAAGTGAAGGGGGCCGAAGGAGAAATAAATCTTAGCGTGAATTAGCCTCAGGCTCTCTTTGAGGCAGTCTGATAGATCCCCCGGCGAGTCGCCCCCCACTCCCACGAACACCGGTTCCGTCGTCCTGCTGCTTCCGGCGCCGGTAATGGCTAACCAAGCGGTAGGATGCCATTCGGAGCGTGAAGATCGAGCCAAGGTTGAGGGTGAACGAAGGCTGCTTGCTATTTCTGAAAAGATGACGGCGTGTGGCTTTGTGCTATTTGTTTCTACTGGATATAAATTACTTGATCGAACAGCAGAAAGGATGCCTGTGTTCACTTTCATTGTTAGCAACTACTTGACTTTAGCTTTGGCTTCGGTTGGTATTGGTTTTGCAGCGTGCAATCTCCCTGCCTCGAGACCAAAGAATGTTAGGGTTGCATCATTTGGAGCTTTACAATCAGCTGTTTTTATGATGGCTGTGGTTTATCTATTTTTGCTACCATACACACCTGAAGGACAAGAAGAGTATTACATACGGATGATGCTTGTGTGCTTTACTTGCACTTCTGTCATCCTCACATTGTTCTGGATTTATATCACCAAAAAGACAGAAGTGCTGCAAATGCTGTGCGAACATGTCAATTCGTTTTTTATGGTTGAAGTTGAAGGAGCAAATCAAGTATAGAGGTCCAAGTATCAAGTATTGACAGTGGGCATGTTGAGACCTGGATTTAGGATTTTGTGATTGGGATGATGCTTGAAATAAACTAGTTCTGTATGCTTTTGATTTATCTGGTTATGTTGCAAATGTTGACATTTTGTCTTAGCTAGTATCAACCGAAGACACCATGTTTTGTTTAGTGAATGTCTCAATGTTCTATCAATTCAACTCAGTAACTATACCAAAATGTTATTTGTGCTGAAGAAAAAAGATCTTCAAAAAAAAAAAAAAAACTTATTCTACTACGCTTCGTGAGTCGTGACTGTATGGACAACTTGTTGGACTCCAATAGCAGGCCAATAAGGCCCATAGAAGTGATCTGGTGCTAGTTCTTAGCTGGACTGTAGGCCTAGTTTCCGGCCCAAGATTAGCCCTTCTTGCTTTTGCCTATATTTAGTGGTATTTGGTGCAAGGCAGAAATGCTGCGATTTCCATGGACACCATCATTCACAGACAGACAATTAGCTCTTGATCAAGATCGACAGGTAGGCCTTGGTGGCACCAGAAGGATATGAATGTGGACAAAGAGCACAGTTTCACATGGCTCAAGTAATACGGAGTAACGAAAAGGCATCACTTATCACTCTAGGACTCTAGAACATGGAAATAAGTAGACGAGGCTGAGAAAAACAGTAGTAGCAACTTATTTAGAAGATTCCGTTCGATCTTTGTTTTTATGGCTCTCATTGTTTCCCATTAAGCTGATATTGATCAGCACAAGCCTGATATTGCTTTTCAGTATAAGCAAAACCTTTGGCTGACTGTTTTGCATACTGCAAGATTTCTTGTGTTTTGCTGCTCTTTGCTTTATTCTGTGTGTGCTGCTATTGCTGAACAGTAATCAAACATTAAATATATTTTATAGCATAGCCAAATCAACCATCCAATTAGCTTAAGCTAAAAAGCACAAGGACAAAACAGCAAACCGATTACAGCCTTAACGTCAAATTCTAATCCAGGACCTGACAATCGATCACCTAGGTTTATTGGAATTAGGCCAATTCTGGTGGCTAATCGTCAATGAGTCGGTGCCATCGGTCGTTCGCGCCTTCGCGTTGCTTCCCGTTGATTCATCGGTCCTTCGTATGGTAATCGTCAAGACTCTTACAAAGAGGCTTCGACACGATCTTTTCATCCTAGCAGCTTGGTACATTGGGGGGAAGAGAAACAATGGAGGTGTTCAACAATGCGTCGAGAAGCAAGGGGTGGGACTGCAGAAGAAGACGCTCAGGCTCAGCCGGAGTGCCCATTGAACGCATCAAGCCCAAATCGATTGCATAGACCTTTGTTACCCCGTTGATTTGTACTTTTTTTTTCTTTTGTACCCCATTGATTTTTACATTTATGTAGCAATGTTTTTTTAAAAAATATGCTAGAGAAATATATTTAATGTTTGATTTAATGAAAAATTTATATTATAAATGTTTCTATGTTTTTTCAAAACTTAGTCAAGTTTAAAGGAATTTAACTTTGAAAATAAATCAAAATTTCATTCATTTTGAAGCGGAGTGAGCAGAATTTAGGACGACGTATACCACTACTAGCTTATTACTACTACAAAAGATATGTAGATCTTATGCGTGTTTCGGAAAGATCTGATCGGCGTTTGTGATTTTATTCTCCTTAGTAAGAAAAAAAAATCCGATGATAGGTTGACAACTTAACAATGATGAGAAAAACAAACATAGTTATTTTCTAATTGCTAGTGATTAGCTTGTTGGGTTTAAATATCAATTTGATCATTGGATTTCCTGATGTCAGATTAGGTCCTTGCATTATCATATCAATGAGCGTGGTATTTCTTTGATCAAGTGTAATCTGAAGATAAAATCAGGTTCACTGTATCGCATAATGCAGCATCTTCTCGCACGTTTTGAGGTAGAAAACTTAACATGGACCTATGATGCAAATAGTAAGTTAGTAATCAAACACTACTGATCACATAACTGTTGCATAAAGATCAAATGGTCGGCACTGTGCTGGTACTGGTACGTATCTTTTCAAAGTTTCATCCTCTGTGTTCCACATGGTTCAAATCAGGATCTGAACTGGTCCCAAAAGAGACCAGCTCGAAAGAAAGGATAATGCAGGCAGTACTAACTGTCTAATTAGCAGGAGATACGCATGCAGATCGAGTAGTAATTCTGACCAGTGACAGTGAGTGCGCCAGCTCATCTTGAGTACTTGCAAAGTTGAAATGCTTTATGCCACCCGAATGTCTTGTTCATACTCTTATATATTTCTATCTGTAGAAATCATGCTCTTATATACAGGGAAACTCAGGCCCCGTAGATAGTTCTGCTAATTACTCCCTCTGTCCAGCAAGAAGCGATTCCTGGGGCGGAGGCTTTGTCCCAAAAAGAATCGATCTGTACGCTGGAAATCGAGAAACAAGCAACAATCGAGAAACAGAGTTGTACTTTCTCTATTAAAAAAATCAATACTTATCCTCTCAACGACTCAACTCTCTCTCACCGCACAGCTTCCTTCTTCCCCATTCTTTCCAAATCCTCAATCTTCCCCCAAATCCAGTCTGACTCAAATCGGGAGGTTTGCAAGGCGGCAGGAGTGGCAGCAGCTCGCATACGCGGTGGCGTCGGTGGCTCGCATGTGTGGCGGAGGCAGCGTTGGAAGCCCGCATGCGTAGCAACGGCAGCGGCGACGTCGTCGTCGGAGGCTTGCATCAGTGCACGCATGGTGGAGGTGGTGTCCATGGGCTTGCGTGGCGGCGTCCGCAGGTCTTGGCATGGGGGCGTCGACGAGGTCACGACGGAAGCGAAGGGGGAGCTTGTGGAGGCAGCAGCAGCGTGGGAGGACGCGCCAGATCCAGCGGCATGGGAGGTCGGGTCGGCCACGACGGCGCGTCGTGTTCCCTGATTCGGCAACGTCCGCAACCGTGACACTCGCCGGCGTCACGGCTTCTTCTTTCTCGGTGGCGACGCCACCGATGCCGGCGCTGCTTCTTGGAGCGTCTTCGCAGTCTCTCGTCCTAGAGGCCGCGCTATCGACGCCATCCACCTCTTCTCTACGCTGGGAATCCAAGGCGAGCAAGCTGGTGCTCATGGTTGGGTCGACGTTCTTGTCGCCGTTGATTGACAAGATGTTGTCCTCTTTTTTTTGTTAGAAAAAAATATTGTACTGTTTGGGGTATTTTGGTCACTTGACGTCAGCGCTAAAACTGACTCGGGCTTCTATGAATCGCTTCTTTCTGTGACGGAGGGAGTATTTTGTGTGCATCCGTTCATGATCTAGACGTTCAGTATTGTACGAGGCTATGACCATTAGCTTGGGGTCAAGAAGATTACCGATCGAATCTTTTGTTTTTCTGTTCGTTTTTTTGGCAGTCCACTTGGCTAGTCAAGATTCTGTCAACAATAGCTTTGCAGGTCAGAGCATCACACTATCACAGGTAACATCACTCTACTTGAAGTTAGGCCTCCTTTTCCAGAGCTCCTACACGAGGCAAGGTCTACTGGTCTTTCAAAAAAGCCCGCCATCTCTCAGAAAACTGTTTTATGGGAGCTGGTTTAATTCGTGCCAAAAAATATTTTGAATCTAAGTTATTTTCTCCCCATTTTCTAGCTGGTGGAAGCAAACAGCAGCTAAAGCCATGGGTGAATTCGAATGATTAGGAACCCATAAATACGGTGTACTGGCATCCGCATGACAACGGCGCCGACGACGCACGTACGACGTACGCCGGCGTAAATTCAGAGGCGGCCGCTCACGCCGGACGCCTCCCCCTCCCCCCTAACCCCCCCGTGCCGTGAAACTCTTTAAAACACGCACGACTAATTCACGATGCGCCGCATGCCGCGGTTTGATGGTGGCACGTACGTACCTACGCTCGTGCGTGCGTGCGTGCGTGCGCGCGAATAGATCGATCGCTCGCCCGATCGCCATGGCCCATGGGCTTGTATACAAATACACGTAGCCATATTTAATTTCCTCGTCCTTTTGCTGGAACTTGGGACAGTTGGCAGGTTACTGCTGCTACTACTCATCCGTAGGATCACTGATTCACTGGATCAGAAGCCGCACCCACGACGGCGATGCGCGAGATCGGCGCCGTCTCTAATCACGAGCCGCGTTGAAACCACTGCGCTCAGTCCGCGGCTCACTGGTGCAATTCTCCGCAGCAATCATTTCCACGACAAGGCCCTGCCGAGAGCCAGGCGTTACACGTACTCTGCCATTTCTGAGAAACATGCATGTTCAGAGCATAATTGTCACCAATGAAGGACCGAATCATTGCCTCGGCCGATCCCGATCGAACTAACTTCACGTAGATTTCGTAATGGGGCCGTGGCAACCAACGGGTTTACACGTACACCACCACCATCCGGCGACAACCAACCACAAATTCGCGGCACTGAAACAGATAGAGCACACAACAAAAAGGAAGGAAACCAGATCTAACGAAGCGAACTTTCCAGTACTAGGCCACGGCGCAATTCCGGTAAGCCGGCTGCAACAATGGCGGCCACGAGGCTAAAGCACGTAGCACTGGTAGAACTAAAGGGCAAGCGTCCAAGCAAGTTTCCACTCTGGTATCCGGTCAAACAACGGGTTACAGTTAAGCAGCTCCACCCTTTTCTGAATTTCAGCTGGGAAAAAGGTACTACTATTACTGTATTCACCTAAAAAGCGCTAGAGACCTCTAAAAAAAAGTGATGGTGATGAAACGGGAAATTAAACACGATGAGGTTGTAGAGTACCACATGTTTGGATGATGAACTACCGGCCGTCGGATGTGTGAGATCGATCGGACGGTCGGCAAAAAACCCTAAGGCCTAGGGGAAGGAAAAAACAACGGAAGCTAAAATCCTAAAACTCTCTCGGGTCGACGAAGATGGAGCGGCCGGGCGGCGCCTTGGTCCAATCGCCGAGCGATCCATGTGTGTATCCGTCGGCGAGACGCTTGATGCACCAGAGATCCTCGGCGCCGAGGCGCACCCAGTGCGGCACGCCGTCGCGCACGGGCTCGCACGCGGACACCTCGGTGGCGACCACGCCGCAGCCGCCGGCGCGTGCCATGTTGTGCNGCGAGCCGGCACAGCGCGCGGACGAGGCGCGGCGCGGCCGGGCCGGCGCCCGCGAGGCCATAGAGGAAGTAGAGCCCGAACGGCGCGAACAGGTTGGGGATCGAAGGGATCCGCAGCCATGGCGCCGCGCGGTCCACCAGCCGCGTCGCGCCCGCCGCGGCGCGCATCAGCCGCGTCGCGCCGCGCACCTCGAGGCGGAACGCGTCCTTGCAGTTCCACACGCTGACCACCGCCCACGAATCCGGCGGCGAGTCCATGAACGCCTCGACGCCGTCCCACTTTATCGCCGCCGGCAGAGCCAGGAACGTGCCGAGGGACAGGACGTTGGACAGCACGGCGTCGATGTCGGCAGGGAAGAACTCGACGGCGGCGAAGTGCCACCGGTAGAGCAGCTCGGCCTCGCGCCTCTCGAGCTCCACGATGGCGGCGCTGCGAGACGGGCGGAGTGCGTGGCGGAACACCGGGTGAACGAGCAACGACGGCGTACGGAACTTGGAGTAGCCGCAGCGGCCGGTGAAGAGCCGCACGGACGCCTCGTTGTCCTGCTCCGTCGCCATGTACGAGTACTCCGCCCCATTCTGCCTGAACCACTCCTCCATCCTTCCCACCAGCTTCTTCCCCACTCCTTTCCTCCTGCATACACACAAAGTTACAATCTTTCGATCAATTTTTTGTGGAAAACGAACAAATGAACGGAGATGTGCTCGAACTGGCAAGTGGCAATGGCACATTCCACATGACAGTTGGACGTGTCTTGATTGGGCTTTGTAAGTATGTGACAACTGTACAAAGTGAAGTAAGTAGTACTACGACATACCGGTACCGAGGCGAGACGCGAAGGCCGAGGACATAGGCGACCTTGGTGTAGATCGGGTCCTTCCCCTGGACGGTGCCGGAGACGACGGTCTTGACGCATCCGCGGACGAGGCCAATGATCTCCCTGCTACTGCTGCCGCCATTACCGCTGGTCGCTGTCTCGGCTACCTTTTCGCTCGAAACAAAAACTGTTATCAGTTCCAGAACCCCAGCCTGAACGGACCCACGCCAAAACGGAACGGAAACGAACCCGTACGACCGGAGAAGAGAAGAGGCAAAGACACGGCCTCATCACGACCGCACAAAGGAAAGTGACAGGTGTGGTGCCCGAAATAGAGTACATACCAGCATGAGGTAGGCCGGCGAGTTGCGAATGCGGCAGAGCGGGTCGCCGAGGAGATCCGTGAACAGGCTCATCTTGGCGCCGCCGCCGTCGCCGCCGCAGGTGGTGGACCCCACCTCGCACTCCCGCTCCACCTCCTCCACCGCCTCGCGGTCCCGTTCTTCCCTGTACTCCCTCACCTCCACCACCATCGCCTCCTCCTCCATCGATTTCTCTCGTTCTCTCTCGCTCGTTGACACGGACAGTACACAAAGATGTACTCGTTCTCCTCCTATATATGCCTGGTGATTGGCACAGGGGAGGGAGGGTAGAGAAAGGAGGAGAGGGCCGGTTGCGAGTATGAATCACGTGAGCAGAGAGGGCCAAGTAGGGGGTAGAGGCGAGAGTGTTCTTGTGACGCGAGCAATTACTTCACCCCACACCGAACACACACTGACACACACACACGCAGGTAGCGAGCGAACTCCACAACACAACAGCAACAGCAGCAAAGCTAGCTAGCTACTGGCTACCAAGTACCAACACCGAGAGCCGGCGCCCAACGAGACGGAGGACGAATTTCTTTGGTGCAGTAACTACGTAGCCGCCATATATGTGCTCGACGACGCCGCCTGCTCTCTCTGCACACAAGGGATCGATCGATCGAGAGAGGAGTACTGTCTAGTAGTGTCTAGAGCTGCAGCTTCTTTAAATTCTGGAAGAGAAACAGCTCAGAGGAGGAGTAGGCAATAAAGGCTGTGGCTGCTGGAGCGAGATTGATCCGTTGGCTGAATTCGCAACGAGGAAAGAAGAATGATCTGGGATCAGAGAGCAGCACACTACAGACCGACCCGGTAGTGATGAACAGAATTAACTGATATAGGAGACTGACGATGCTGCTACTGCTGAGCCTGAGATGGATGTGGTGGTGTTTAGGCAGCGAGTGATCGAGCGGTATGATCTGCCACAAAACAGAGAAGGGGCTAGCTACCTAGCGGCTGTGGGAGGACTAGCTGTGGCTGCTGCGCTATTTATACATGAAATTTTTTCAACCTACAATGGGGGGCCACAAAGGAAAAGGGTTGGCTACATTGCTGGCCCATCCTCTGGTTTCTGTTCCGCCATGGGATTTTCTTCTGTTTCGTTGTTCTGAGGATCAATGTTCTTCGTTTGTTTCCATGGCGGATCCGTGTTCACAAAAACCACATGTGTTTCCATAATGGATCAATGTTTACGAGCAGTAGGCGATAAGGTTAACTCAGAGACCGCTAAAATGTTGATATGATAGGTTAAAATATCTTACCGTTAAAACGGCGCCAAACAATATTATGCTAAAGTAGCGGAGTACAATCATCATAAGTTATTATTACATGACAAATATGGAGTTGAACCGCCATATTTTATTTTACGTGGCAATAGCGGAGTTGAACCGTCACGTACAATTTGCTACTACACATTTATTGTGTCTTGAGTTATGACCACTTATATTATATTTTAGAACCGGTGGATAATAAATATTTTATTAAATGACTCTTCTTATAAAAAAGGGGCACAATCCAAAATAGGGTTTTGGATTGATCCATCACCATCTCGTTTCTATCCTCTGGTGAAAACGATTGTTTTTTTTAAGGTTCAGTTGTCCTTTCTTTGGAGAAAGCTTAGCTCTTATGAGGATATAAATTAAAGAATACACTTTTCTTTGAGGAGGCGCTTTAGTTGTCGGATGAGTTTTATTTTAACTAAAACTACGACATACATGTCAAATGACAATGCACACTGCACGTATTAAAAAACTCATTTTCAGTCTAGGGAGAGAGAAACCACACTAAATATCTAAAACGCCCTTGGGCCCACTTGTCATCTCTCGAATCCCCTTCTCTCTCACATCCCTAACTCACTCTCTGCAAGGCCGCACAGGGCGTTGGCAGGCTATGTTAGAACGACGACAACAGTTGCGATGGCCATGCAGGGTGTGGACAGCAACGGCAAGCTAGGGCAAGAGAGATGACGGCCGTAGGGTATTAGCACAACCGACGTGTCCGCCATTGCCTGAACATCATAGCCATCGATCCGCAACCGTAGTCGTGCTGGCTCGAGCGTGTATGCCATCACCCTCTTGATGCCTCCATCGCTTGGCCCCGCTCGAACTCAGTCATCAGCCGCTGGATGCTCTCAAGGGCCCTCGCCAGCTTGTCATGTCACTTGTCACTCTCCGCTGGTCTGCCATCGTCTTTGCTCTCTGTTGATGCTCCGACATTGTTGCCGATCCACCGCTTCGCCGTGGTTGTTGCCTGCCGCAAGCTTCGATGCTAGCGAGGGAGGGAAGGGGGATGGTGAGAAGGGGGGATAGGATAGGAAAGAGCTGACAAGTGGAACCAAGGACATTTTAGACATTCTGCATTATTTCCCCCCGATACTCAACAAAAAATGAATATTTTAATACGTGCACTTTCCATAAGAAAATGCGCATGTTTTTGGAATGTCTTCCCTAATATTTCACTTTTAACGTGTCCTATAGCTAATATAATGAGGTGAGAGTGTCCTGTAGCAGAATTTGTCTTCATGTTTTCTTATGAAGCACTAACGTGGATGTGGTATGTCAAAAAGAGAGTTTGAAACAAACCTTGTTTGCAAAATGGTTTATTTTATTAATCTAACATTTCGCGATAAGACATTTGTTAAGTGGCTGCTCAGATGGGTTTGTGTAGGATTCATAAGAAATTTCAATGTTCCAAAGGTCATAGATTTTTTGAGTTCTTTCTTTGTTTGAAGACATGTCATGACATCCTTCACACACACTGTTGTTCCAATCGAAGCATTTCAGTTTCTTAGCCAGCCTTTTGGTTGCCTATTTCGACCACTATGGAAAGATTATATGAAGTATATTTGCTTGAAATGTTTTGTCTCTATATACTGAAAAATCATTTGCTTATCTCAATTTTGTCGTTGTGGCTTGATTCCGAGTGGATAAAGTAGATAGGAGCAGAGAGGATATTTCAACAATCAAAGTAGGAGTAAAAAAAAAAAGGAAGTTGAGCTAGTAACTGACATGAAGGAACCATTAAGTCTTCTTCAGCAAGTGTGCTGCTACATACATTAATTAGCTAAACATGGACAATTTATAGGCTGTGGCTGCATTCGAAAGAGTATGAAAACTACGGTGCTGCTAATTTCTACTGTGTTTTTTTTCTTCTTTTCTCATGTGCACGTCTCTCAAACAAATAAACGGAACGTTTTTTAAAAAAAAGATAGTTGTCAAAAAACAAAATAATCTTTTTTTTTCAAATTTAAAATAGCTAATACTTAATTAATCATACACTAATGAATTCTACCACCAGTCCAACCCACACATACAAACGCTACCTGTATGTTGTTCTTCAGACCTTCTCCAATGATTATAGATAGCTGCTATCTCTAAGTAATCTAAAAGATAAATGGCCTTACATGTCATCTTTAATTAGTCTTGTAGTTTGTGCAAGAAGCTATCTCTTGTAAAAAAGATAGTATTTATCTCTCCTCTATTAAAAATTATATAATTGGCTTATACATAGCTTATAGATAGTTATTGGAGGAGGCCTCATAGCTAGAATTGTCTACAAGACTACAACACATTTATAGGCCAAAAACAGATAATTTACTGGCTATATTTCCCTTGTGTCCTATTCTTGCCGGCATTTGTTTGACGGTTAACCGCCAACCTTTTTTTTTACGGTTTTCCTTTTTTTTTTCTTGGCGGTTTAAGGCATCCAATAAAATGCTGGTTTGTTGTGGTGTGTGAACTTGTCTTTTAATTAATTAATTGCTTGCTAGTGAGGATTTTGTAAAAGTTAAACCCTTTTTACAATATGTTGGTAGAAACAAACAAAATTCCATCTAAAGTTGTGCCAAAAGATACTGGAATTCTGTACTTATATGGACGACTAGTGTTAAAGCTCCGTTTTCCGTTTGCAAATAAGTACGAATACAAGTACAGCATGTGGAACACGTACATCGGATGCAATTCAAGTTGCCAAGTCCAGAGGGCAGCTTGCAATATTTGTGGTCCTGGTAGAATACCATTGGTTTCCACCTATCTGAAAAGCTGTGAAAAGAAACGCCAGTTCTTGTCAAATACCCCGTAAAAAAAAAGAACTCTGTTGGATATGAATCTGGATTCATAGCTAGCTAGAAGCCCATTTTTTACGGAAAGGTGTACGTGGCTATTGGTAATAAACTGTTCTCAATACACTATGATCAATTTGGTGATAAATGTATTTTGGCTTGAAAATTACAAAAATAAAAAACAAAACACATATTCCTTCTGGGAGAGCAAAAATTGACACTTTGCTGAAAAAAGACATGCACACCAAGTTTGGTCCCTATAGGACAGAACTCAAGTGGATGGGCCAAGATATATTGACATGTTGCAAAATACTCCTATATAATTTAAATCAAGAAATATATTACTCTGGTTTTTTTTACTATGTCAATGTTTTTTGAACGATATATACTTTTAATTGCTAATATAGAAATAGATTACTCTCAATAGATATATTACAACATACCTCTTCGCCCTGTAAAAAACAATTTCTAGCATTCAAATGCATAATTTGCAATAATATTGGAAGATTGGTATTGGTAGGTGCTCAGTAAGTGTGATTAAAAAATAAGCTTTTATTAATGTGTTGCAAGTCCACATGAAGATAGGAGTTGATCTATTTTAGGACAATAGTTAAACTCTAGAAATTGTTTAATACAATGGAGGTGCTCGACTCGTAATTCCTTTGTCTAAAAATTTTAAAAAACAATACTGGATGTGACTCGTAATCATATGTATCTTGACGGAAATGGATCCTCCCCCTTTGCTCCCTCAAGGTAGAGACAAACAATGCTGTAACTTGAGCTTAATCTTAACCGTTCGATCTATAGCGAACGAACCAGATTGATTTGCTACAATAATATCTATACAATAAATTAGCATAGTAATTTTACTGTTTGGAACTGTATATACAGTAAATAAAGGCAAAATACTGTTTTATATTATAGCGATAGACTTAGTTTACTGTTTTCCTCTGCCTTTATAGGCCAAAGGCAGAGTTACCGGATCTGTATCTTGACATGGTTGCTGTGTTAGATTTATAGTATCAGGATATACGTAATCAGCTAGAGGTTCTTATATTTTCAGACGGAGGGAGCACCTCTTAAAGCTTTGCAAGGGTCTACAAGATCTCATAATTTTTTATATATCTCAACAAGATAAAATATAAAATATTCCTTGTCTAAAAAAAGTGTATTTAGATTCAACTCAGGAATCCAATTTTTTTTAAGACGGTGTGTGAAACGGAAGAGTTTGCCAAGTGGCGCTATATAAACATGCCAATCGAGCGGGTTAGAGCAGATCCTAGTAGATAGGGTGCGCAGTAAACGGCAGGACCGCATGATCGCGTCGTCATTCTCAACTGCCCATTCCTCTCTGACCTGTCCCCGTTACGATTTAATGCAAGACATGATGCGTTCACAAAAACTCACTATTTACCCTTCTAATCACTGTGGTAATCACATCATTACACCAAATTTTACATTTTCTAAAGACCCTTCCATATCGTTTGCGCTAGTAACTACTCACATCGGGTTATCAACCATCAGGTTACTGGCATCATGCAGCCATACACATCAGATTATGGTGATGACAGCAAATATATATGTTGGCCTTCTACTACTAGTTTATACGTACAGTAATAGATTGTGTAAACTGGGTTTAAATACGAACTAATAATGCCTTCAAGGAGTAGTATCTATCTCGGCCTTGCTCGGTTCAGACAGGCCCCTTTCATGAATGTAACATGACAGTGATTGATACTGGATAGTGCGTAATCTCATAAATTCCCATTCCGTCACTGTTCATATGATGCAACAGTTGGATTTTATTAGGAATGGACCCATTTAAATCTAACATAAAACTTCAAAGACACGTAAAATTATATATTATAAGTCAAGGGATGAGTGTTCTTACACCGGAATGTCCGGTAAAGTCACCAGATAGTCCGGTAAAAACTCTCTGTTGGCTGCTGATTTTTTTACCAAATTGTCCGGTGGACTGTCCGGTCGATTGTCCGGTAGAACAACTGGAATGTCTGGTAAAATATCCCTGTTGGGAACAAAACCATTTTACCGGACTGTCCAGTGATGTTACCGGAATATCCGGTTGCAGACGGACATTAGAGGTCTTAGCTTCTAAAACGTTTGGAGATTTAATGGATGCGTTTCCTCTTCATAAACAGATCATTAGAACTCAACTAGGCAGCCATTCATTCATTTCTTCCTCCTTGGCAAATAAAAAGTCACTCTCTCATTATCTCCACCATTGTTCTTGAAGTTAAAGCTCTTGCATTGCAATTTCTTCATCCTCGATTCTGAGTTCTTGCGTACACAAGATCTTAGGACGAGCAGGCCTCTGGAACTAACGCCGCGTCACGAATACCTGTACGGGTAGACAGACGATATAGTTTTTGGAGAGCGCTTTTGCACGACTGCTTAAGATTCTTCCTTATGGCAATCGATGAAACGATCGACAAGCTCAATGGCAATGGAACTAGTGATGGATCGGGCAATGGAGGAGGCAACGGAGGAGGAGGCAATGGAGGAGACAACCATAGCGGATCAAGTAGATCGTCTACATTCAACTCTACGTATGATATCCTCACTTTGATCATGAACATGATAGGTGTTATCGTGTTCTTTTTGGTGCTGGACATGTATAGCTTTTTACAGGATCATTATCTACTTAGTGGCATCATTTTGATGATTATTTCTTTACTGAATTTCTGGATTAAATTATATCGAAAATTGTCTAGATTTCCATCAATCCAAAAACTATATAGGTCATTTTCAGTAGTTGGCTTTGTTGTATTATTACATCCACCTCCTTTTGATGTTCAAATTACAAGCTCTGGAAAACTCGAGCTGTGCTATGGTTGACTGCCATGGAATGTTTTTTTGTTGCACAAGGCAAACCGTCTGAACCTCATTTATGTGATGAGGATGATAGGAAGTTTGAGAAGGCGGATTGTCTATTTCGAGGTGCACTTATAAGCATTTTGGCTGACAATATAGTAGACGAGTATATGTGCATGTTCACGAGAAAGGAAATGTGGGATGCTCTTGAGGATAGGTTCGGGGTTTCTGATGCTTGCAACGAGCTGTATGTCTTGGAGCAGTTCTATGACTATAGGATGGTCGATGACCGTTCTGTAGTAGAACAAGCTCATGAGATCCAGATGTTGGCAAAGGAACTCGAGAACAATAGCTGTGAGTTGACTGACAAGTTTGTGGCGGGTGACATTATTGCCAAATTAGCACAATCTTGTTCTGACTTTGCTACTTCTCTAAAACACAAGAGACAACAGCTCAGTGTCACTGAATTAATTGCTTCCTTGGGTGTTGAGGAAAAGGCGAGAGCAAAGGACAGTCATGGCAAGAGAGTTGAGGGAGGTTCTAGTGCCAACTTGGTGCAGAAGAAGAACTCTCAAAACTCCCACAAGAAGAAAGGAAAATTTTTGGCTGATGTGAAAGCTAAAGTTTCAACCACTTTTAAGAAGAAAGGAAAGGAAAAGGGAAAGGGAAACTGCTTCTTGTGTGGAGAGCCTGGACATTGGGTTAAGGACTGTCCTGAGCGCAAGGATATGCAGAAAAAGGCTGTCAATATGGTTGTTAGCGAGCCAGGAGGAACATTTGGGTACGGTAAATTTTTACCTACAGTTCT